>OY757255.1:1162438-1694481 GCA_963584085.1 Pyrausta aurata | reverse complement strand
AAAATAGTACCTCAGCCCTTGGAATATTATATCATAAGTCTTATACACAGGCCATCCTGACGTCAGGTTGGCCTGTATGAAATTATATTTGGGTTTCTGTTATAGGTATCATTCTGGAACCTATGCTAGCATTTAGTACCTAATTGGTACCTGAGAAAATATATATTACATTTTGAAATATCATGATATTTTTTTAGATTTTGGATTTTTTAGATTTCCCATAATTCATATTTGATCCCTTTTACTACTCGTTTTTAATCATTTATATGTTACCGGCGTAATTTGTTTCCCCCCTACGTCCTATTTAGGGCATCTACGAATCCAACAAATTTAAAATCATGAAAATCGGTCCACCAGTCCACGAGTTATAGTGGTATATATAAGTGGTGTAACTTACAAGGCTTTCTTTTATGTACATAAATAACTAGCAAATCCAGCGAACTTCGTTTCGTCCCGGTCCCATTTTATGGTCATTATGCTATTCGGGGCCCAGACAAATCCAACAAAGTAAAAATCATGAAAATCGGTCCACCCGGTCTTGAGTTTTAAGTGGTTTAACTAACCTAACTGCCACGGGAACCAATGAACCCTGCGCGACCAACCAGTTTTTAGGGTTCCGTAGCCGAATGGCAAAAAACGGAACCCTTATAGTTTCGTCAAGTCTCTCTGTCTGTCTGTCTGTCCGTCCGTATGTCACAGCCACTTTATTCTGAAACTATAAGCATGACATAGCTGAAACTTGGTAGGTAGGTGTATCTTGTTCACCGCTTTCTGATTCAGATACTAAAAGTAAGAAAAAATAATATTCAAGGAGGGGCTCCCATACATGAAACTAAAACCAAACATTTTTTTTTACTCAAACCTATGCCTTTGCGGTGTCTATGGATAGGTCTTTGAAAATGATGTGGAGGTTTTTGAAACCATGGTTTAAGATATAGACGCTTCCAAAGTGGTAAAATGGGCGTCCCCCCCCCCATCTAACTTTTGAACTAAGAAAGTGAAAATTTTGAAAAAAATATATGATGTAGATCTTAACAAAAACTTGCAACGAAAATTGATTTGAAGGAGATCGAACCAGTAGTTTTTGAGATATTGCATATTTTTATCAACCGCAAATATAACTTTGTCTTTCATACAAACACTATGAAACTCAAAGTTATTTTTGCTGTCACAATACATTGTGATGTTTTCGTTAAGTGAAAGTAAGTGGACCCTGAATTCAGTTAAGGGTGGCACGGAACCCTCAGTGCGCGGGTCCGACACGCACTTAACCGGTTCTTAAATATTGTTACCACTAGTAAATAATAACATTCGATCATCTGGTGAAATAACCGCACAATTGCATATTTGCAAATTATACAGGAGAGCACTTTAAAGTTTATGAAAATGTTTTGCAATCAATAACTTTTGCATCTCTCCTGTTCGGAAAATACATATAACTTTCCTGTGTAGATAGCCGGGTGGAAAATAGCTTATCCATCCCTAGGGTGGAAAGTAATTTAGTTTTAATTGACATGAGATAGAGTCAAGGCCTGCAGTCAAAGCTTGGACCAAAGATAATTGAGTCACATCATGTTATTAAAATAACAAACATTTTTGCTTAGCTATAAATTGAAAATCATATTGTGTAGGTATTATGTATAGTCGTTGATTAAAAAATATACAATTTCTAATTTTAATTCAAATAACAATTAAAATATTTGGCTGCCCGCCATAATGCCAAGATGTTTTTTTTTAATTTTATATTGTCAGTGTCATTTCAGGAAGGATTCGTCCAAAGCCGTTAAAACTTTTAAATAAAAACCGGCCAAGTGCGAGTCGGACTCGCGCACTGAGGGTTCCGTGCCAACTTTAACTGAATTAGGTATTCTTACTTCCACTTAGCCAAAATACAACAATATTTTGTTGACCGCAAATATAACTTTGTTTTTCATAGTGTTTATATGAAAGACAAAGTTATATTTGCGGTTGATAAAAATGTGCTATATCTCAAAAACTGCTGGTTCGATTTCGCTCAAACCAATTTTCGTTGAAAGTTTATGTTGCGATCTACTTTACATATTTTTTTCAAAATTTTCACTTCCTTTGTTCAAAAGTTAGATGGGGGGGACGCCCTTTTTACCACTTTGGAAGCGTCTATATCTCAAACGTTAGACTTTTAGAAAAAATGGTTCTAGAAACCTCAATGTCATTTTGAAAGACCTATCCATAGACACCCCACACGAATAGGATTGAATAAAAAAAAATGTTTGGTTTTAGTTTCATGTATGGGAGCCCCTCCTTGAATATTATTTTTTCTTACTTTTAGTATCTGAATCGGAAAGCGGTGAACAAGATACACCTACCTACCAAGTTTCAGCTATGTCATGCTTATAGTTTCAGAATAAAGTGGCTGTGACATACGGACGGACAGACAGACAGACAGACAGAGAGACTTGACGAAACTATAAGGGTTCCGTTTTTTGCCATTCGGCTACGGAACCCTAAAAACTGGTTGGTCGCGCAGGGTTCATTGGTTCCCGTGGCAGTTAGGTTAGTTAAACCACTTAAAACTCGAGACCGGGTGGACCGATTTTCATGATTTTTACTTTGTTGGATTTGTCTGGGCCCCGAATAGCATAATGACCATAAAACGGGACCGGGACGAAACGAAGTTCGCTGGATTTGCTAGTTATTTATGTACATAAAAGAAAGCCTTGTAAGTTACACCACTTATATATACCACTATAACTCGAGAACTGGTGGACCGATTTTCATGATTTTAAATTTGTTGGATTCGTAGATGCCCTAAATAGGACGTAGGGGGGAAACAAAATTACGCCGGTAACATATAAATGATTAAAAACGAGTAGTAAAAGGGATCAAATATGAATTATGGGAATTCTAAAAAATCCAAAATCTAAAAAAATATCATGATATTTCAAAATGTAATATATATTCTCTCAGGTACCAATTAGGTACTAAATGCTAGCATAGGTTCCAGAATGATACCTATAACAGAAACCCAAATATAATTTCATACAGGCCAACCTGACGTCAGGATGGCCTGTGTATAAGACTTATGATATAATATTCCAAGGGCTGAGGTACTATTTTTTTATCGATAGGTACCAAATAGTACCAATTAGGTACTAAATTTCTCAATATATTTCATCTAAATCTAGCGACCACACAGGCAGACCTGACAGTCACCAAAATCCATTCACACTTTGGCATTTATGATATTAAAAAATAACGTGAAAGAGAAAGAAAGGTTGAAAAGAGATAGAAAACGCATAATAATAGCATTTTTTTCGAAAACTATCTTAGTAACTGTTTTCAAGAACCTGTACAAACTTGGTATAAAATGTATAACTCCCGTAACCACTGGGTAAAGTAGATTTTCTTTGATTCTCGCTTCATATGTGAACACCGCTTAGTTTCCACACAACAATTTTCTCCATACTCGAGTTATTTATCAACATTTAATTTCCCTGAAGGGGATTGGTTCGTTGGTCTACGAAATAATAAATGACAAGTGAAGATCAAATGTCCACCAGCCAGTCTTGTTAACAACTTGAATGATAGACCAACTTGCCCAAAACAATAAGTCGGATTTAGTTTGATTTTGAGACTGTGAACCAGAGATTACGAAGCGATAGATATAGGTACTCAGGCATTTTATGTTTTGTAGTTCCTTTAGTAAAATTTAATGTGTGAATTCATTTTTGGGACGGACAGACAGCGAATCCTTAGTCTCTTAGAGAGTTCTTAATAATTAATAGAGTCCCGTTATTACCCTTTGGGTACAGAACCCTAAAAAAATAAATCTGAAGAGTCTGTTTGTTTTTTTGTTGAGTAAATAAAAACCATACATGATGAACGGAGATTCAAGGAAAAATATTGCTTAACTCGCGGGGAACCTAATACAGGAATTCGAGTACTAGGCTAATACTAGCAATACTACCATACTTGTGTTATCTCTTTCGCTGTATCACGGGCTCACGTCCAAGGTTTTGTTTCCCAAAATGAATCAAATGGCCGGAGTTATGACAGGCGGCCGGCTGAAGCCCGGTGAATGATTACCCGCCCGATTCAAATGTTAATTGATTAATAGTGCGGTCTCTCCCGCTACTCTGAGATGGTTCATCTTGCGGGGCCTTGTTATGTAGAATGTATATGTATGGTAGTTTATTAATTTAATTCTAATGTCCTGGCGCGGAAGTCTCGACATAGTTCCCAGTAAAACCACCAGGTGGCGCTCGAAAAATGCTGCGACAAAATTGGTATTTTCGTGTATTTATTGATTGAGAAGAATGACTGAATCAAGCTTAAAAAATTGCAAATATTTTTTAAGATTTATTTAAGTTTTAGCTACGTTAGGTAAAAGGATATTCGATGAAGCGAAAATCAGAATATTGAAATTGTCTACGCGAAATGTCAAAAATCTTGCTTCAGACTTGCAGCACAGGTATGTAGTAATAAAACTTTAATTGAGGAAAATATCCCATATCAATCAAGGGGGCCAATTTCAGAACCACACCACACTTATGTTTTTGTTTAAACAAAACTCATCTTATTTGATTTGAGTCTCACTTCGTGTAGGGGCTTGTTTTTGGTTTAATTTTAAAGATAAAAATGTGTTGTAACTTGTAACTAATACATTAAAAACACGGTATTTTCCTCATTCATTGTAGATATGCCCTTGAAATTTTATTACTACATGCTTGGACATGTTGTATAAGCAAAAGGACTTTAATCCCTCAAGTCGTTGTTTACCAACAATATTTTGTTTACGCTGCCGAATTCAGGTAACAGGTAGCTTAAGTATAAAGGTTAAAGCATATCTATCCACAAATAACGGACGGACGTTCTAAAGTAATAAAAGTGTCTACCTCTTGCCTATATTTTGAGATTTTCTACAAAGGTAATAAAAAATGTAGATGGGCATTTATAATTTGCAATTTAAATTTATTGTCATAGAGTTTAGGTGGCCTTTACAGAATGTATTTTCGTGAAAACCAATCGGGCCAGGATAAACAAAGCACCCAGCTTGTAAAGTCTATTCAAGCTGCCTAACTACGTTCTCTAATAAAGAACACTTTTAGTCCTCTACTACGGGACACGTGAAGCATATTGCCAATTCCCGATTCCCGCAGTGAAAAATTGCATCGCGCTCAATTACGCGAGTGTATTAGGCAGTGACTCCTCGATTTGGTGCCTAACAAGTACTGGCGATTCTGGTTTTTGTTTATTGTTTGGTAGGGGACTACACCTCGCAATTTTTAGACTGGTACCCTTTGACAGCCCTAACATTTTTTTTAAGCTTTCATGTATGAAAATGGACTTCAAAAACAAACTAAAATGTCTTAAGTAAATGACTCATTGAAATAACTCCATTTTAGGCGAACCATTTCTATTTTGAGTCGGTGCCCTGATGAATGACGCTTGAGATGGCCAATGTGATAGCACCGACTCCAAAAATTTATATTTTTGACTGAAATGGAGTAAATTTTAGTGAGGGAATCTCATCCTTTTTGAGTTGGTAAAAAAATACTGAGAGCGATTTAATGTTTTCTGTTTTGGATTACCTACAAGTATCTTCGCTACGGAGTTGTGCTACGGCGTTACGTATGCTACGGTGCTCGTAGCTAGCAACGTGCTACGAACTACGAATCTAAGAGAGTGAAATAGAAATACTTTACATTTTTCTGAACTTGCATCGCAATGCCGATTTGGCGACTCAACAAGTTGAGTGGAAATTGATCTGCCTAAAACTTAAACGGATAAAACCCTAACGACATCATATGGGATGCGTAACAATTGATTTTCTATTGTGTCTAGAATCTTGGTGCTTGACTAATTGCACGATTGCAATAGACTGAAAAATAGGTTACAAATACACTACTCATAACAGGTTGTTCAATGCACAGAAGGTTCGCACGTTGAATCAAAATCTTGATGCTCTAAAAGAGTTTTCTTAGAATTTCCTCTATTCTCACTCATTTTACAGTATCTCAAGCTGATGTTCGGTTTCTAAGTGTAGACAAAAACAGCAGGGCGCTTACAAGCGAGCCGTCAGCCAGGGCCGGCGGCGGACACGGCAGGGGCGGGCCAGGTGAGGGGGTCTATACCAGGGCTGTCAACAGGGAGATTTAGTGGAGATTTATTATGCTAACACCTCCGCTGTGAAAATGTTTTCTATACTATTACAGCCCGTGTCAAAAGGTTATAAATACACTCTCTATTTTACAAATGAATGTACATAATGACCAGTAGTGTTGAAAGTCTTAGACATGAAAAACTTTAAGTCATCATGATAAGTTAATTTCTGCTAAGGTATGACTGCTGAGGTACGAACTGGTAGAGCATGCTAAATGGCGTTTAGTTCACTTTTGTACTTGGTTGTGCAAGAAATATAATTAATTAAATGAAATTGAATATAAATACATATCGTTATAAAAAATATACATTACCCTACTACGAGTATATCACAATTACCAAATTAAATAATTTAAATAAACATGAAGTTTTGTGACAGCCCTAGCTCAGGCCAATTATTTGCGGCGAACAACCGCTGCAACAGCGAGCTTCTCAGAATGTAGCTCAGACGCACTAAGAACCGGCTCCATTTGAGCTTGTCAACATCTGATGGTGTTTCAAAACATTCCGCCTGACGTTAAGAAGGATAGTTTTGAAATCGTCAGCAAAACAGGGAAAAGGCTGACTGGACCACATAGTTAAATTTTTTCACTTCACTTGCTCAGCAACGTTAGATTACACGTCACATTATTTAAGGTCACCTCGTTTTAAGTGATAATATTTAAAGGAACAATTCATCACAATAAATAAATATTTTTTTGTAGAAAACACTTTGGGGTTTATCCGCTAGTTTTTGAGAAAGTTGGAGACTAAGGTAATATTTTTTTTAGATGTATTTTTTTTATTAATTAAGGCTAAGATTCTAATCTTAAAGAAAAAAAGAAGGTAGAGAAAAAGAAGGTTTGGGCATCGAATTGAGAGAGGCAAAGCCGATAACGTAGATAACTTTTTAAATTGTCAGGGTGCTGTTTTAAAGAATGATATTGTCTATGTTAAGGAAAACAATAAACATTAAAATCTCGATTTTCCAAAAAATTATGATAATGTCCTGTTTCCAGGATAATTCTGTTATGAGTAATATATACAAAACCACTGTTCAAATATTATCACTTAAATGATTTGATCTTATATTGACTTCCTTGGTGACATAGCACGGGACAGCTTTTTGCAATAAATAAAATAAATAAATAAATAAATATGCGCCAGACAACACACCAATTGTCTTGGTTTCGAACTAAGGAATTTTCTTCCTTGTGCTACGAATACCAGACAACGATAATGACGGGGGCGTCTCCCATAAATACTTAAATACATATAAACATCCATGACTCAGGTACAAATTTTCGTGCTCATCACACAAACATTTGCCCCTTGCGGGATTCGAACCCGCGACGCCGGCATAGTAGTCAGGAGCGCTAACCACTACACCAAACGCGTCGTCAATAAACAGTTATTTAATTTTCGTCATAATAAAACCTTTCATCTAACAATTTAGAGGCTTCAATAAGCTTTGACATTGTCTCTTGTAACAATGGAACGATCGATATGTTTGTTTATCACGCGATCCCCTGTTTAGCATCCCTGCTATTAATATTAATGAACAATTAAGTTGAATAAACATAAACCTCAACCCTTTAACGCTGGTCTACAAAACAAATCTTCATAACCGAATTAACGTGACCGCAAAGATGTCGCCGTTAATAAACGGGTTAAAACCTCAGACGATAACTTCTAGGCCATGTCTCACTAGGGCTCTAGGTATCGCTAACAAATAATAATATCGAATAAGGTTGTTAAAGAATCATCATAATTACAACTCAGGACGGCATTGCTGAAGCTGCACGCATCCAGTACGATACATATTGCATCCTAGATATATCATTTATACATATACATACCTATATTAGTAAGAGTATGCTGGTCAGGTGATGATATTGCAGGGTGGAAAGAGATTAAACGTTTTTTTATTCGATTTATTTTACTGGAGATATTTGTAATTTGCACATATTAACACCACTGTGCAAGTTGTTCTATTTTCATCTTAAGAAATAAATTGTGTTAAAGTATAAAAAACAGAGTTAACGAGTTCTCTTAAAGCCCTCAAGATTGTCTTTCAAAAGGTGTTGAATTTAAATAGCAGGTATTGCAAGTTACAGGTCACTTATGTGCATTTAGTTACAGCACCTAAGTACGATAAAAGCTCTAAACCAAAATTGAATAACACTAAAAGCTGTTTTCGTGGCCGGCCATCGAAGAGTTTGGGTAATTCAGAGTAAGCGAGCTAACTCAGGAACAGGGACTTTGTCCAACAAGGTACTTCATCTAAAAAGTATGGGCCGGTGACACTTTATGTCGGTTAAAGTTTGCAAGAGGTAATAATGAATTTCAAATCTAGAATTTTCTAGAATTAAGAAAAGATAATGTTAAATGCGATATAACTGTGTGAGTTCTGATTACATAAGTCGCAAATAATGTAATCTGCATAAACAAATTACTGTAAAATAACACAGACAACCACATACCAATCTTTGTTTATTATTCATTTAAATTAAACTAACAGAATTCATGCCAGTGGAATTAGTCTTACCTACTTCATGTAACTCTTGTATTCTAAAGTAATAGTATTTACAATCTTAAATATAGCGCGGTTATAACTTTAAACTGACCAAGGTTGCCTTTTTTCATTTTGAATTACGCTGCGGTTACGGAATATGGTAGAACTGGCCCCACCCAACGAATTTACGGCTAGTTAGCTTGGAAGAGCAAATGGCCCCGCGGGTCGTGCGTATTTCTAGCTACGTGCACGCCAGTAATAAACTACTTTACAATGCTCTATGGATCTATGCTTTAACTATAATTACCGATATTGTTTTTTCTAGAACGTCGCGCAATTTTAAAAACCTTTTTACTGATAAAGATAGATTTGTGGGGAGAAAGTGTACCTACAGTACAATGTAACGTAGTTATTGCATGAAGCAAGATTTTCATTCTAGCGAAATATTTATAACAAAAATGCATTGAAAAATAATACTAGGAGAAAAATAGGAGCTATAGGTATGTGTAGGATATCAATCATACTCACAGATAGAGTGACGGTAATAAGCTTATGCTCATTTTTATATTTATCACCGTATTACTTTAGTAGAAAATTCACCACCACTAATACAAACAAAACATTAGACAAAACTTTTTTGAACATTCAAAAAAAACTGTTACATTTCTTGATCAAAAAGGTGAAAATTAACCCCAAACAAATTCCGTCACAATCCAAACATTTTTAATTAAACCTTCCCGCGGCAGCTGTGAGATTCATCAAACATTCGTGTTCGTATGATCGGTCGGTGAACGAATTATCGCGCTGACCGGGGTTAATCAACGGCCGTGTCACGTGACACTGGCCCGCATCGACACCGCCGGTTGATTCCCACTGAGAACACAAACATGAATACCTGGTACAGTGAATTTGTATACAGTAGGTGTACGTAATCCGAGGTACTCATTTTCGTGGTCTGCAGCCTCTACAGCCTCTAAAGGTTTTAGTTATCTTTTTTTGATCAATCGTTAATTAAGCAAAAAACAAAACATTCGTAGTACAGTAAATTTGTAAAATTTGTCAGATTGGTAGGTAAAGTATAAGTGGGGTGGGTATTTAAAAAAAACCAGCCAAGTGCGAGTCGGACTCGCGCACCGAGGGTTCCGTACAAACCTGCAAGGTTTACAAAGTTCGTTAATTACGACAATCGAGTCATAACTATGGTATTTTTATTGCAAAATGAAATTCATAACATTACAATGGGGAAAGAAGGAGGAGCATAAATTTAAGACAAAGATCTCTTTATCGTTTAAGTCATACTTTATCTTATATTAACAAAAATATGCGGTATCAATGGTTGTACTTTTGCGTTTTTGCGTTGACTTAGTTTTTTTTTCACGGGTTAAAGGCAATTAGATGTAAGTATTTGATATGAATTTCAACTTGATAGCTCTACGCTTTCATGAGGAAAAAAGTAATAAGTTTATATTTATTAAAAAATATATATTTTGTAATGTAACTAAAAATTTAAGGTTTTCGGAATTTTTCCTTTATGTGTGCTATAAAACGTTGCTTCATGCCAAATTTCCTTCCCCAGGGCAGTGTCCTGGCGCCGCTCCTTTTTAACATCTACACCAACGACCAACCATCCAGCATAAATACGTCCCGCTTCTTATACGCCGACGATCTGGCATTAACATCTCAAGGCTCCAAGTTTGAAGAAGTTGAGGCTAACCTCACTGTGGCTCTCAATAATCTGAGTAGCTACTACGAGGTGAACTCACTGAAGCCAAACCCGAGTAAAACGGAGTCTTGCGCATTCCACCTGCGCAACAAAGAAGCGAGACGTAAACTCAATATTGTGTGGCAAGGGGTTCCAATCTCGCACAACAACTACCCGAGATATCTTGGCGTTTCGCTAGACAGATCTCTTACTTACAAGAAGACCTGCGATAATGCCAAGAAGAAAGTGCACTCGCGGAACAACTTACTGCGTCGCCTAACTACCACCAAATGGGGAGCTACGCCGCACGTGCTGCGGACGACAGGGCTAGCGCTCGCCTTCTCAGCTGGTGAGTACGCATCCCCTGTTTGGAGCCGCTCCGCTCATGCCAAGCAAGTGGATGTAGCCCTAAATGACACCTGCCGGGTCATCACTGGTTGTCTAAAACCTACCCCAGTGTCAATGCTATATCCACTAGCTGGTATAGCACCTCCGGAAGTACGCAGGGCTGTAGCTAGCTCTACTGAAAGGGCAAACGCAGATCGCGACTCACGGCACCCTATGCACGGCTACGTCTCAGTGCCGCAAAGGCTAAAAAGTCGTCGCAGTTTTATTAAGTGTGCCGCCCCACTTTCTACTGAACCCGCACAGGCCAGACGTGATCTTTGGCGCGGAAAAGCTTCTCTGCCTACTCCCTTTGTCCCACTTGCCGAGAATCTCCCTCCTGGACATGATCTACCATGTCCGATCTGGAAGTCCTTAAACAGGCTTCGGACTCAGGTTGGCCGAAGTAAGGAGAACATGGCCAGGTGGGGATTTTTGGCAAGCTCCGATGTGGACTGTGTTTGCGGTGTAGTGCAAACTATGGCACACTTAACATCGTGCCCGGCGTGCCCCAACACCTGCACGCCAGCGGATTTAATGAAATGCAGTCGATCCGCAATACAAGTGGCTGAATTCTGGGCTGCTACTTTGTAATTTCTCCATTATAATTCCTCCATATGGGTTTCCATCGACACGCTAAGAAGAAGAAGAAGAAGAAGAAAATGCCAAATTTCAAGATTCCAGGTCGACTGGAAGTACCCTTTAGGTTTTGATTCCCTTGCGAGTACTTGCGAGTTTCAAAATATGCAGCTTAAATTGCTGTTTCTTTTAATTGCGTTGACATAGAAGTTTGATTTTGTTACAGCTTAAAGGTATTATAGACCTGAGTATTTGGTATGAATTTCAATTTAATAACTACGCGTTTATGAGGAAATGGGTAGTAAGTTTAAAATTATTAAAAAAATATATATTATGTGATGTAACTATAAATTTATGGTTTTCGTAATTTTTCCTTTATCTATGCTATAAGACGTTGCTTCGTACCAAATTTCAAGATTCTGAGTTCACGGGAAGCACCCTGTAGGTTTTGATTCCCTTGCAAGTGTCGAAAATTTGCGGCATAAACGGCTGTATCTTTTGATTGCGTTGGCTTAGAAGTTTGATTTTTTCACAGCTTCAAGGGACAGTAGACCTGAGTAATTGATATAAATTTCAGCTTCATATCTCCACGCGTGCCTGAGAAAAAGGGTCTTGATAGACGGACGGACGGACGGACAGACGGACAACAAAGTGATCCTATAAGGGTTCCGTTTTTTCCTTTTGAGGTACGGAACCCTAAAAACAACAAAAGATACATAGTATTTTTTTTAATTCTAGCCTGCCAAACTGCTGAGCTATTTGTCGGCAGTCGTATAATTTCTTGTGCCTAAGCACGTTAAGCCATGCAGTCCAAAAAGTCAGAAGTGTTAAAAACTGAGGGAATCATCGATCATCATATTTAACGATACAAAGATGGATAAGAAACAAATAGAAAAACTCAGTGATTGTTACTAGTCTCGCAGTTTCATGCCAAACATAACCAGCACATATATTCTAGCTAGATTTATAAACTTTTCACTCAGTCATTAGCAACTGTGGAGGAATCTCTCGACGCTGAGAACCCTCGCTGGGACCCATTAGATGCAGATGCTGCAATCCGGATACCTCTCAAGATGGACCAAGGAAATGTGGGCTGATGGTGAATCTTAACATCATACATGTTATAATTGTACCTATGTCGCAGGGATCTGGGTTAAATTAGCCGGTTTATTAGATCCCTAGGCAGTTCATCAACACCGGCATCGTATTAAATCACTAGGCCGATGATTAATTAGACACTCAACGTTTATCAACTTGGCGTATTGAAAGTCAAACATTTGAAGATGACGATCTCGATTTAGCCAAATATTTTAAGTGTTTTTCTTCCGCTGAGCTACCAATCAAATAAGGTGTCACTGCCGCAAAATGTTAATGATGTGCACTTATTTTGCGTTCTTGTTGGAAATTTTAAGTAAAATTAAGCTGTGATATTGTGATAAAGTACTCTAATTGGTCTAAACATATGAAGAATCCAACCGATTCTAACAAATTATAAAGACGTTGTATCGTACACCAGTATATCTGTATCTCCAAACCAGTCAGTCCGTCTACATCAGCACCTCGATTGCATTATGCATCGGAGGCTGAGTGGCTCAAAGGTCCGCTAAGTGTTACGCTTATACCTAGCGCTCGATCTCCACAGAGATTCAATTATATGCAGCTGTGACCATGATGCTTAGATACTGGATATGGCTAGTTGAAGAAAATAAAGCTTCTACTTGAATAAATTCGATCAAACGTTAGCTATGTAAAAGGAGAATGAAACTTTCTAGAAGTCAGAAATTTAATTAATAATAACTGAAATTATTGAAATAGAAATTAATAATAGAGTTGAAAAGTTTGTTTGTTTGAACGCGCTTATCTCAGAAACTACTAGACCGATTTAAAAAAATATTTTGACGTTAGATAGCCCGTTTATCGAAAAAAGCTTTAAGCTATATAACATCAAGACGCGACTCATAAAACCAGAGCACCAATGAAACGAGTTGCGAAAACGATTATACTAATAAAAACGACCTGGTTTAGGGTTACTGACTTTTAAATTGCTTTAAAAGTCACCTTTTCTTATTGACAAATAAAAGCCACATCTAGTAACCACACATCTGCAATAGAACCGTCTTCGACGGAACCTGGAGATTGTTGAACATCCTGCGGCGAAGTAATCCGCAGCAAGAGGAACGCTTGGAGACAGACGCAGCTGTCGCCGTAGCTCCTTGTCTAGCTGACTGGCTTGGTATAACTAGCCGTCTGTGATTATGCATGATTAAAGTAAGAACTATCACTGCAATCGCAGACTTTTATTGGCGTATAGTTTTGCCATAGTTAGAGTTTTTGGCGTATGGTAAACGAAAGGAGAAAGCTAATGGAAACAATTGGAAGTAGAAGAGAGCGAATGTAGCGACACTTGATACGATACGACAGCTTCATCGGAACCATAATACAAGGAACATGGGAGAGAGGATGACCACGAATAAGCTATATGCCTTAAATAAAGCAAAAGTTAAAGTTGCATCAAAAACCGAAAAAAAAAAACACTGACAAGAGTATTGCTCTTAAATTTGATGATGATAATGAAAGTTTTGCCGGCTTTTTGATTAGTATGACTACTTAAAACATCATCGTCATCATCAGTAGCCGGGAAAAATATGAAGGAATCTGTCTCTTTTGATGTAGGTTTAGTATTCAACTGGTAGAATAACTCACTCAATAGTGAATTTATTTATTCATAAAAACATAAATTTCCCCAGCCATAGAGTAGAGTCCATTTTCTTCAGTTACGTCTAACTAAAGGTCTCTGCGAATGGTGTATCAAATAATGTGGTCGGACTTATGAAGGAGGGCGGAGCTGCATTCAATGGATTCCTGCGTTATAAAGCCACTCATCTTGAGGGTCGGTGCTGCCTTCAATATCCGATGGTTAGTACATTGGCTGTGTTGGTGAACAAGTGTGTTTTGGATCAGACCCTCGATCTTATACCGACGTATTCTACGGCAAATTTTATCAATAAAATACTATTTTTACTGTTGCCCCAACGGCCATCAGCGTTTGGGCAATAAAGTTCTAGATTGAAGACCCTTTGACCAAGGACGTAGCGTAGGACGTCTGGCGACAAGATGGACAGACGGCCTTGTAAAGATCGCAGGATTAAACTGGATGCAGAGCGCTTGTGCTTGGTCGCTCTGGAAAGCCGTGAGGGGCCTATGTCCAGCAGTGGCCGTCCTTTGGCTAATAATGTAATGATGATGATACATAATTATGTATATACAGGGTTATTGCGATGACGAAGCTTATATATGACAATTTTGACCTTATTATGTTTTAAACAAAAGTCAACCATTTAGGAGCTACTTGACCGTTAAAGATGTTTTTACTAAATCCAAATTTCTTGTTTTATATATATAAAAAATGTTTTACCTTTTATTTTGTTCCAGTTTTTAAAGAGTAAACTTACTAAGTCCTTACCTTCAAAAATTAAATCACTACAATCTGTATTCATTTCGAAATTACAAGACCTTACATTAAAAATAGTTGATATTTCCCGGTGGAATTACCAATAACCCTGTATAATACAGGGCAGAAGCTGCACCAGACGAGCTGAATAAAATCTAATCTCTAACAAGTAATTACTTACTATTATCATTGGATGCAAAAAATATAAAATTTAACCATATATTGGATTTGCTGCGATTAGTAGTTAAATAGAGTAAATGTGTCCTTATTATTAGTTTACGATGAGATTACTTTGTACGTTACTCCGATTTCGGTACCTATGTTGGAGTTTAGGTATTCGCTATTCCTATTTTTTTTAGATTGCAATTCCCTTCCCAATTTTTTTGAAAGTTGATTCGCTTAAAAGTAAAAGATAAAAATAGAAGCATCTGTACCGAACGTACTCGTTATTACATTTCGCCCGTCGGCCGGTAAATGGTAAATAATTGCATTCGGATACGATCGAGCGAATGAGACTTCAATTAAATCGAAATCGAACACTTTTAGAGATCCGATTGCGAACCAATGCGATGCCGATGCTCGCGATCGAATTAAAATCGGTTAAAATCGGTTGGCGTACCTCGTTTTGTTTTATGCTGGTGCCGTTTAATTGTTTGGAAATCGTTTTAGCTGTTTCGTAGAGACTTTGCATTTATATCTTCTAATTGATGTTTGGGGACGATGGTTTGTTTCCGTAATGAAAATCGGTGTGTTTCGATTTCTGCGAAAAACCAAACATTCTCAGTATAAACTGACGGTAAAAATTCCGAAGTGGATTGTTCCGTAGCTAAGGCTGATCTATCATACTCAATTACGTTGCAAGATATTTGATCGAAATTAGGATCATAATTCGTATACACTGTCACGCGATACAGTGGTCCAAATCTTACGCTTTTATATCCAAGTATTAGGGTTCACCTTACACGTGATTTCAGTATATTATACCGAAGCCGGTATTACGGGGCATGTAACAAATCAATCCGCATTTATAACGAGATCGCGGATTCCGCGCCGGAGTTCGCAAATTGGAAAAGTAATTGAATTTAAAATGTGTACGCATGATGGGTGAGCGGTAAAGCGCGAGAGGCATCGTTCATTTTTTTATGAACAAAATATGAACGAAACATGTGGTCTTCATCCTAGATTTTTCATCTAACGAGCTTTCGCAACCGTCATACTTGTGAGTATGAACCTTCTTCCCAAACTACAGATAAAATTTATTTTGGGAAGTACGTGCTCCATGTTTGTCTTATAAATTTGTCATTATTATTTTCAAATGTAATAGTAAATGAAGTAACTATTACGTCAAGTTACGTTTCTCACCTGGATCTGCTGTTGCCCTCGAGTTACAGACTCACATCTAGTTCGAGGGTGGATCACTTTCAGCTGCTGTACCCGCGATAGTTTATTACAAAATAACTACATTAGTCTAAGCTGACTTGACTGTAATATGGCTCAATTAAGATTTATTTATTATTATTATAATTGTATCTCTCCTGCGGGATATCACGGCCGAAGCCGGTCCTTTTGGAAGGCTTACCTGGGGATATTATTATTATTATTATAGTCTTAGAATAAATTAAAATTATGATTTAATACTTGAGGTCTTTACCTAGTAGTGGGATGCTTACAGGCTAACTTAACTTTAACTTAATGACACTACCTGAGGGAGCGATCGGAGACGCACTTATCGCCTAAACGTTTCTAGTGTTTTTATTAAGTATTTATCCATTGAGCAGTTAATATGAACAAATTTATATTTTGATTCAAATAATTGAAACAAATCTTGTAACTGTAAAACTAATCTTTATTGTTACAGCAGGATAACTAACAGGTAACAGGTATTTAGATAAGAATTTATGGCGGCTTTATCCATACAAAGATTATTAATACATTAAACTCTCAGGGATCGATAGACCATCGGCGGTCGCGTTAACAAAACAATGTCAAGAGAATGTTGATAAATATATCCGCGAGAGTATTTGAGCGTTAAAGTACATCGACGACATCAGTCAAACTCAAACTTTAAAGTTTTTGTTTTATAAATTGTAAATGCAATGTTGTCTGTATGATAAGTATTTCAGAAACATGTGGTGTTCGTTGTAATAAATAATAAAATAAAATAAAATAAAAAAGTGATATCAGCTAAGTGTTTTCATCTTTCGTAGAAACGGTAAACAAACAAATTTCAGCTCACTCCAACTGTATTCGTTCGCGACTCTGAAAAACACGGAAATCTGGACATATAAAATGGAAACGTGTTCTCAATGCACTTTCCAATTGAAATTTATTATTCAACGGAACAAAACGAAGAGTTAACGCGGTGCCGCGTTGCCAAAATACCTATAGTTAATGCAAAAGGGGAGCAGTAGGCTTTTTATTTTTTCTCCATGTTTATAGATAATGCCATCAACGAAGGCACGGGCCGTACAGCGTGGTGCGGGATGTGTGGCAAATTTAATAAATATCATGTTATAAATATGTATCAATTATATTCAGTATGGCATCATCAAATATTGGCAAATATTGCACATATGTACTTACACAGATACGTTCATACACAGATTGTTTTATTTTCTTAAGATTCAGGGGCCCTATTTTTGAATTACTCGCAATATTGAAGCGAGTGATTTTAATATAGGACCCTGGTGTTTCAGCGGCGGTGCGGCGCGTTCGCAGCTTTTTCGACATATCATTAATTCAGTTAAGTTTCTTCTTCAAACAATAACCAAGATTGCAGGACTTACTTACCTAAAGTATAAGAATAACGATATTAACGAAAGAATTGTGTTATGTTTCTAAATGTTTAAGATTGGATCTACTGTGTCCTATTATATAATTCATTGTTAAGATTATTTTTTTATAGACATACACAGCATGTAAACAAACCCATAGTAAAGGCGGGCATTTTACAGAGATCCAGTAATGTTAGCGCGAAATTCGTGTTTATGGACATGGTACGAGATGATTGTAACTGTATAGCGAATGAAAACCAAAAATCAAGTGTAGCGTAACAACAAATACAGATTGCAATAGTTCTCAAAACACTTTTCGAATAAGTAAATCGAACATTTGCCGGCACAGTATCGAAACGATCAAAATAAACATGTATCTGCAGAAAACAATAAATGGGAAAACAATCCCCGTTGCTGTCAATATTTGTAAGCTTTATTTCTATAAACAAAACTGTATTTGTATCTACATACTTTGTGTCTTGAGATGGTTTTCATTAGCTTTGTTTCAGGTAAAGCGCGTAAATACTTCGGAAACTTTATTTTCATTAATGTTATTTATACTCTTTTTGTAATATAAAGGTTGCATGACAAAAAGGTCTCAACATTCAGCTATGCGTGTCCGCTGAGAATTCTGAAAATTATCGGAAATATCGTTTACATGTAAAAATATGCATTTAAAATGATTTAGTGCCAAGAAATATGTCAGAAGTTGCATTCGAATCGTTTCAGAACTTTTTAATATGATTAACGACCTCGGAGGATATAAACTCCTTGCCTTATTAAAAACAACTGAACTAATACAGACGCACATTCTTATAAAATAAATAAGCATTTTAATTTGGCATTACAATAGAAACAAGGAATGACATCGCTTAGTCAAAAACAATCATTTTATCAAACTAAAGAGGTAAGAATATCTTCTGAAACAAACCCTACCTCTTTCAGCGAGAATGAAGCCAACTTAAAGATATTATTTATCTGTGGTGTAACGTTAGCTAAAATCAAAATGTTTTTATTTTAAACTTCCAAGCACCTATACGACCTTACCCCGTGACACACGATCAACCTCTTTTGCACAATTTTAATAAAAAAGATAGAGCGTTCCGCGATATCACTGGCTGGCACGACAGCGCGGCGCGCGTTCCCGATTCAAACGCGCCCAGTGCACCATAGGCAGCGGACTGTCAAAACGTCATTCAACCCGTCAAAATGTCCGCGTCTGAGAGACCAAAGTGGAGGAGAAGAAAGTCCTCGAAATCGCCAGCGGATGATGATAATGACTGCGCGAGTCTCGCGTGGCTACTCAACTTTAGGCTCGATGAGTTCGTCAACGTGAAGGTGCCTGATGATGAACCGGCGAAGAAGGAGCCAAAAATCATGGTGCCTGATGGGCCGCCAGCGCCAAGGAAGCCCCCATACACATACCCTGAGCTGATAGAGCGAGCTTTGAGGGAAAAGGGCGAGCTCACCGTGTCTGCTATCTACCAGTGGATCTCGTGAGTTGATGTGATTAAATTTTTGTGATTTTGCAGTGCATAGAGGGGTCATCAAAGGGTTCATTTCACGCTTAGGAATAAGTCTAGATTACTTATTAAGATTTTTCTAATCGAGTTGGTTATGAAACAGTGGTCGCGGTGTCGCGTACGAGAGGTAATCTTGTTGGTCGAATACTGTTATTGTAAAATACATGAACCGCTCTAGAGTATTATTTGCTTAGACCTATTTTAGTCCGAGTTTATCAGTTGGGGCGGAGCCTAGTAAGGTTGTAATATCTTACAATATAGAGTATATCGTTTGAAACGACCTTACATTGAATCCACTGCGGTACATTTTAATAAAGCTGCAGCATTATTTAACTGTTCATTGTTAAAGTATTACTTATTTGCTAACAAGTTTATTAATTTACCACAATTTCCAATCGAAATTATTATTCACCCTTCGTCTTATTTACAAAATAACCATTCATTGCCCGAACCTTGTTTCGATCTTCGCATTGAAAGCTCAAGTGGTAAATTAATACCGAATAACGAATGCCCTTTATTTCGCGCTCTCCCAAGATACTCTGACCACAATAGCTGATGATAATGGGAATGAGCACCGTCCGATGGGCTTAATTGCCGAGATCGGCACATCGTCAGACAAAAGGCCACAATCAATCAACAGCAACCCGAAAATAACGTTTATTACAATAACAATATAAGAGTACGGTCAGTGAAAACAGATTACAATATTATAATGCTCGAACAGCGCATTAACTTAGCACCGAAAAGAGATTTTTGTTAATAATTGATTTTGATCTCTATGCCCAGGGGATAGCTATCGAAATTTGATTGAAGAGTTTTGAAATATTGTGACATGTAACTTGAGGTGCTGTTGGTCTTAATTTTTCAAAGCTTTCTTCAGTAAATAATTAATGATTCATCGATACCACTTAAAAGCTTTTCTTCGTGCTCCGTTATCAAAAACCCCTCAAGAAAGTAACACTCAGTCTGTTTGTTTTATTTATGAAGGAAACAAATCCATTGGATGAAATTATTGATTCGGAATTTGTAGGTAACAGTAGTTTTTTTATTCATAGTATAAAGCTGAAGAGTTTGAAAGAATGAAAGAAAGAAAGAAAAATCGTTTATTGGTTTACATCATAAACACACACATACACAATATTACAGATAAAATCTCACAAAAATATACAAAGATTGAAAAAAAAAATACACATAAAAGAAAAGTTTGTTTTTTTGAACGCGCAAATCTCAGAAACTACTGGACCGATCTCAAAAAACTTTTTGTGTTGGATAGCTTATTTATCGGGAAATACTTGAGTTATGCTATAATAATAATAATAGTCCCCCTAGCTGATTTCGACTACGGTGTCCAGTCACAACGACTAACCGACTGCGCGGGACATATTATAGTGCACAAGTGTGTGCGCAAACACAGGTGCACTCTCTATTCCTTTCACTCTCATAGCCCGATGGGACAGCAATCTGACACGATCGGAGAGAGATCAGGCGCAGGACCAACGGCTTTACGTGCTTTCCGAGGCACGGGGGTGAAACACCGCCAACTTCCAAACTCCGGGCTACCCTGAGAATTTCTGAACAGAAAAATTCCGGTACATATTTTTGGCCCGACCCGGGAATTGAACCTGGGACCTCCGGCGCAGCCGTCGCTTTAAAATGCGACCCTCTCACCGCTGCGCCACCGAGGCAGTTAAAATAATAATATATGCTATAAAACATATAGGGGAGGCAGCAAACTCAAAACTCGCAGACGCAGTCGCGGGGGACCACAAGTGATTTGATACAAGTAGTCGGTGTATATCACAATATAGAGAAGCCATATAATCAGTTTAGTGCTAGTTTTTTCAATTGATCGTTCATCTTATAGTAAGAAACATCTATCATTCATTTAAACGGTTATTTAAAGCACAGTTATTAGTAAGTAGTTATATTAAGCTCAATATCTTTTTACATATTTGTATTTGCTATTGGAAGATGGTGGGACATCGTCTATCTTCTGGAGCTATTGGAAGGGAAGAGGCCGACCGAAGAAGAGATGGGTGGACTGTGTGAAAAACGATATGAGTATGAATGGAGTGAATGATTCAGTGACGAGTGATAGAATCTAGTGTGGAAGCGTAAATCATACTGCGCCGAACCCATATAAACTGGGAACAGGGCAAGAGAATGATGATGATGATGAATTGCTATTGGACTAAGACTACTTAAAAAATTTAAAACATCTTTATAACTATATCAGTTGTCTACTTTTGAAAGAAAGGAAGGAAGAATGAAAGAAAGAAAATACAATTATTCGACCGAGAAAATAATAAAATACATGCACAACTAAGTAGACTACTCTAGTCGAAAACTTTTGCAGGCTGAACTTTCTAAAATTCTTCTCGCAATGTTTGCAAAAAGAGAGACGAAATTATATTGCAGCAAATCTGAAACATACAAAACTAATAATAACAAAGCACAGACAGACAATAAGGCCCAATAAAAAGTATTTCCAATCACTACTTCCCTGCAAACTGTACAAGAACACAATACATTTTCCGAAGTCACATCTAGTTATGAGCACAAAGGATTCAGTTATTGTACGCCAGTGTCATTTATTGTGTATTCTTTGTATGGAGTAATTAGTGAAAAGACCCCCTATTGTGTGGTAAGCAACGCGTCTCATTGCCTAATTCGAGGAAATTGTATGAATAGGGGTTGGAAATGCATTTTCACTATGAATTTGCTTCAGATATTTAGGTTGAACATTCATGCTTTCTACTAATGTAGTCTCTTTTCTTTTTGAGTATTATTCTATGTTTCTTTTAATGTCTCAGTGATATGGAGTGACAAAGATTTAAATAAGTATGCGACATTTTATTAACATTTAGTTAAAGATTTGCCCATCTTTGAATAAAAAGTACCTAATGCCACTCAATAGTGATTTTCAGGTCAAATGTTGACTTTTAGCATGATCAATACTACTTCTAGGCCAGGTTTCGATGCTTTGTATAACACCAAAGTACCCTTGGAGCTATCTATATTTTTAAAGTTGGTACCCATGACCGACTTTAAATGCCCTTTGAGAATCTAGAACTAAATAGAATGAGCAGTAACTCGTTCTTTGGTGAGAAAAGATACTCTTCTGTGAAGGCTCATCTATAAACTCGTATTTTTTTCTTTACACCGTTGCATATCTACCTGATGTATGTTATCATGTAAATGTGTATTTGATTTCATGAACTTATTAAGAGTTTAAAAATAATCGTCCTTAGTTTACTTTTCTTTAACGTGATAGATTCCTATTTATCGAATTCGGAAGAAACCTATTTATCTATGCGATATGCACTGAGAATAGAATAATTATTTATTTGACACACACAAAAAATATAAAATACAAAAACAAGGAAAATCATAATAATAAAACATTAATTCATAAACTAAAAAGTAAAACAAATAATTTATGAATTAAAAAAAACCGTAACGGTATTCTTCAGATATTATTGTTATAAATTAATATTGACGGTTCGATCAAATTCACGGCTTCTTATAAATACTACTTGACTCGTATCTCCACAATCAGCACGGTTCGTAAACATTGCTCCGTTTATCAACCCATCGCATCGAAAACAGGGATTGCGATAGCCATCGGCGCGTGAGCAGGGGAAAACTTATTAATTCATTATCGGTGCTCGTTACACGCATTACCGATTTATTGATTATATTTGTGACATCTGGAACTGTTTGCACGTACTAGGTTTTTCACGTGAGTTTGCACGGCGTGCATGCTACATAAATCGTGATTTCTCCAAGCTCTAAGACCATTTAAATAACGTGATGTTTATTTGAGTGTTGAGATTTGGTATCTTTCTTTATCTGTAATTCGTGAAATATGCAAAATAGTTCTCGACATAGCAAAGAGCGAATAACTGTGACCTGAAAATGATTCCCTACGTAACAGCTAAAATATAATGTTGTTTAATTTTTATAAACTCCTTCTAAAAAGAAAACGTGTCACACCTATTTAGTCGAGTTAACTGTCAATACTAAGCACAAAAATATGTCCCCATTCAATAACCATCAAAAACGAAAATAATCACAAACAAAAGTAGACTAACAACCGAATTAGGCAGGTCATAAGCAATCAAAACAAAGAAGTAACAACAGGCGGGGCCAACCCAAACAGCGAACAGGTGATAGCCGGTAATCGCCCCAATTGAACGACGCAGGATACCTCTGCCGTTTGTAGAGTGTCCAACTTTTGCGATCAAGGCAAGATAAGTTAGGAAAGGCACATTCTTGGTGGAAAACAAACAATATTTATCAATTTTAAATAGAGTAGTTCAATAATAATAATTCATTGTAAATGTGCTGTATTGAAGTTTTTTTTTTTAATTCAAATAAATTACTATATGGACACCTTAACCTTAAATAAATGAATTGAATTGAATTGAATACCAATTATTATTGTTTTATGTAGCTATATTATAAAATAAACAACAGATTATTTTTAACACATAATATATCTTTAAAATTAGTTAATTAATAAAAAAATGCAACTTTATTGAATGATAGGCATCTGATGTATGTGTTATTTATCCTACATCTGGAATTTGTTATATTTTGTATCTTAAACCCTCAAACAAAGGATTCGTACATAAAAAAATCGCCAACAACACCAAAACCAGGATTGTCTTACTGCCTCCGGGCCGCATAGTCACCCCCATCGCGATCACGCGGGCCACTGATCGATTCCCGGTGCCAGCCCGTGACGGGCCCGCAGCCCCCGCGACGAGCCCGCAGCCCCACGGTACGCCACAACACTCCGCGAACCCATGACACACGTTATGGGCAAACTTTTCAAGTCATGACAATAACCGAAACGGTTGGTGAACGTATTATTAATTTTTTAGGTAACAATTGCTTGATTTGTAAGCGGAATAGATAAAGAAAGATGAAAGGATTATGTCAGCGCGAACATTCAGTGCGATTCATTTATGATTAGAAAAATGTAATGTAATTTTAACGGCATCGTTTCTAGGGTGACTATTAATATATTTTTGGTGGTATGCTACTAATATTTTATATTTTAGTGCCTTGCTGTAATATGAATCTTGGAACCAGCTTCAACAATTTTCATGAAATTTTGTAAGCAGGGGTTTTCAGAGGCGATAAATCGGTCTAGCTATATTTTGTTTATAAAAAAAAGTTTTATCAGTGTTTTCTGGCGCTAAACAACGGCTAAAATATCATTCAAATAAAAGGTAAAGGTGGTGTGGTAATGTTACCATAAACCAGGTGGTCTCGAAATTTAGAAATCCAGGTTCGAATTTAGGTGAATGTAAACTTTTTCTCTTATTTTTTTTAAACAAAAAGCTGAAGAAACTTCGGTCACTCAGATATTTTGATATAAACTGGGTATGATAGTCAACTCTTATCCTTTTCTCAGTTTTGAGGTCTTGCACACTCTTAACACACATGCGTTCTTCTCTCTCCCTTTCTCTTTTTCTCTGATACACATTCACAAACATGGTCATATTCACAATTCATTACTGCCCTAACTGCCTTAATTAACACCAATCTACGAGTATATCAGTACCGTTACCATGAGTTTACGACAGTTTTACTCGCTAGCGACTACGTAGAAAAGTCTATGGAAAATTGCACAGCGCCTTTGCAGAACTAAAATTTTCCATACTAAAAGTTACGTCGTCGCCAGCGAGTAAAACCGACGTAAACTCATGTTAAGGGTACTGGGCTTCTAAAAAGTTTATGTATTTTAAAGTTCCTTTGTTTAATATGTTTACAAAATTTCCCCTTTTTCTTGTAAACTTTTCCACGTCATATTGTTTAAGTTATGTGCGAAGCCAAATAAGGTGTTTCAAAACAGTTTTAAAAATTTTTTTTGGAAACGTAAAATTTCACAGCTAAAAACTTTGCTTAAGCCATAAAAATGCTCTTGCCAGGAATCACTACGTGCTCCAGAGATGGAAACCTAGTAAATAGTTTTGATAAAATGTTATGATACGACGGCCTCACTTGGACACATCATAATATGATGTGTCCAAGTGAGTGAGTGAAGGCATATTATGCTTTAAACGAGTAAAAACATCATCCTACAGCGTATAGATATTATTCGGCTAGTCAGTCAGCACTGTGTGTATTACCCGCCTAAATGTCGCTACATTTTCTTATGTTACAACTAATAAGGATAATAAATATTTAAAAAGAAAAAAATAACATAATATAATTAATCGATTCCAGAGACCGTTTCCCGTACTACAAAGCGAATGACGAGCGCTGGAAGAACTCAGTCAGACATAACCTGTCCATCAACCCCCACTTCAGGAAGGGGGCCCGCGCCCCCCAGGGGGCCGGTCACCTCTGGTCGCTGGCTGCGAACGCGATAGACCTCCTGCCTTTGAGGAACATCAAGTACGAAGAGGATCCGCTCCGGTTCAATGAAACTTGTCACCAAGCGACAATCATTGCTTGTCCAAAGGTTGGTAATCACCACAGAAAATTATAATAAAATTTTGAAGTTGGTATTAGCACACTGAATCGAAAAAAATGTGTAATTTGTTCGATGCTTAGGATTCAATAGAACTCTCTCTGGACACGTTGCTCTCATATTCATGCTTATGACATATTAGTTATGGCTAGGTCAGCGCTTTACACTTTTAGGTATAGTCACAAATGATGAAGTGTTAATAATATCAATTATTATAAAGAGTGTTCCAAAAATAGTGTCATGCCAAAGCCCAGAGGTAGAGAACCACTAGGAGTCCCTGAATCACGTCTGTGTATGGTCCGCGGTTTTCGATAGTTTTCGAGTAATTTTTAAATTAATTGATTTCAATATGTTTATTTTTTTTTCATGTAAAATTAGTCCTATAGATAGACATATGTACTTGCTTGTTCTAGTATTCATTAAATAAAGAAAAAAATAGGCAAGTATAAAGACTATACGCGCAACATTGACCAAAAAAGTGTCTTATCACAAAAAAAAATTGGGATACCCTGTATCACACCAAGCTTAAAAATCAAATTAGTAGTTCATTCCGATAGACACCGGGCAGATGATAGGAAGGCGAAACCTTGTCCCTATCATTGAGAAATGCAATATTTGTTTTTTGTAATAATTTATTATTCTTTATTTATCTATTTTCAGGTCATAGTTCTGGACGAGGCAGCAATAGCTGCAGCCAGTATCATCCCCGACCAAGATTTATTCACAGGTAGTACAAGTAAGTTTACTTTTTATCCGTGTTTTTGTTTAGTTTTTACTTTTTGAATGAATATCGTTAGCAATAGCGCAGTAGGACGTCTTTTAAAGACGGATAGCTGAATGATCTATGTCGCAGGCATACTTGATGGCGATTTTATGATAATCCCACTTTTGATAAGAGTCATTGATAGATTCGTTTTCAAGGCGCTCTTGCAAGGCCTCTTGACATTATTGTAATTAGAAAAAGAAACACAATCCAGTAACTTCCACTAATACTGTGGCGTAAAGGCCAGTTTTACCGGGAGAATAAAGACAAACCAACGAATAAATCTAATATGTTACGTCATTTCGTATTTGGCAGGTAACGCTAATCAGTGCATATTAAGGCATTGTGAAACAGACTGTGAATGCAACAAACAATAGTGATCTCGTAATCAGATAATTTCATGGCGCTTAACATTAGCAGAAGTTGATCCTTTTGGCTCGCTCCATCTATCTATATCGATCTTTTGTGATATATTACTGTACTAATATTATATTATAAAGCTTAAGAGTTTGTTTGTTTGTATGAACGCGCCAATCTCAAGAAGGGACCTATTTAAAAAATATTTTTGTTTTGGATAACTTACTTATAGGTAAACCGCTTCATTGAGACTTTGCCTGCGGGGTACAGGGGGCGGGTCGGGTTGTGTTCGGGTCGGGTCGCGCGAGGGGTGCGAGCGGTGTGGAAACACCCGCCCGCGCCGCTCACTAACCGCGTTCTCGTCTCCCCCCGCAACCCTTTGCCCCGCAGGCGAGGTCTCAATTTTGCGGTCTACCTATATCGGAAAGGCTATAAAACATCACGCGACGGATCATGTGACGTAGGGAGTAAACTCAAAACGCGCGAAACGCGAAGGACCGCTTGTGATATTATAAATATTATTTAATCGACATGAGCATGTTCCCGGCGTAATGCATTTTAATCTACTAACATTATTTTCGCTTTGGTTTTCAGTGTTCCTAAACCCAGTATCGGCGGAGCAAGTGGTCCGCGAGTGTGGGCTCATCACGGCGGACTAGCGACGCTTGCTCCATACAGGGTGTACTGCTTTTGGAGACAACCCCAACTTTGCTATACAGATGGAAAATGCCATATGTAGTATATTGACCTGATTTTTTTAATAGCTGTATAAGAATTATTGTCGAATAAAATACAATATGGCTAATTTAAAAAATGACACCTATTTGTTAGCAATCACTTAGTAAATGTCATTTTAAAATCGGTGGTTTTATACTTATTCAGTCATTTTTATCTGTAGTCGTTTGAAAAATCGGACCTTATTCAAATATTATGTATATCCCGCAAACATAACCACGGAAAAAAACAAAGTTTTCATTTTCATTCATCTTTTCTCAACTATTGAGAAGTTAGGTAAGCAAATCACGTTTTATGACCAATATTTATCATTGTGCCAGTTTTCATTTTCATTATTGAATGAAACCATTGCTGTTTGGGTTAATTCGTTGTTTCAGTTTTATTTGGTAACATTTTTGTAATATTTGATCATTTGAATTATGCACTGCGAGCTTTTATTATGATCCATAGAGGTAAAACATAAGCATTTTCTTCAAAAAAGGCCTATTCCGTATTGCGTGTATTTTTTTTCTCCCGGAACGTATCACTATTGTGGTATTTTAAAATTAACATTAAATAATAGTAGCAGAAGTGTTTAAGCTATTGGGCGCAAAGTTTTTAACACGTTCCGGACACTATTCCAGACACAATAGATGTTTTATTGTTTTCACGTCTGTAGGCGTTCACTGTCCCGGACGTGTAAATACCTTTTTAGGGTTCCGTAGCCGAATGGCAAAAAACGGAACCCTTATAGTTTCGTCAAGTCTGTCTGTCTGTCTGTCTGTCTGTCTGTCTGTCTGTCTGTCTGTCTGTCTGTCTGTCTGTCTGTCTGTCTGTCCGTCCGTATGTCACAGCCACTTTATTCTGAAACTATAAGCATCACATAGCTGAAACTTGGTAGGTAGGTGTATTTTATTCACCGCTTTCCGATTCAGGTACAAAAAATTTAAAAAAAATGATATTAAAGGGGGGACTCCCATACATGAAACTAAAACCAAAAATAATTTTTTTACTCAAACCCATACGTGTGGGGTGTCTATGGATAGGTCTTTTAAAATGATGTTGAGGTTTCTAAAACCATTTTTTCTAAAAGTGTAAGGTTTGAGATATAGACGCTTCCAAAGTGGTAAAATGGGCGTCCCCCCCCATCTAACTTTTGAACTAAGAAAGTGAAAATTTTGAAAAAAATATATGATGTAGATCTCAACAAAAACTTGCAACGAAAATTGGTTTAAAGGAGATCGAACCTGTAGTTTTTGAGATATTGCACATTTTTATCAACCGCAAATATAACTTTGTCTTTCATACAAACACTATGAAAAACAAAGTTATTTTTGCTGTCGCAATATATTGTGATGTTTTCGTTAAGTGAAAGTAAGTGGACCCTGAATTAAGTTAAGGGTGGCACGGAACCCTCAGTGCGCGGGTCCGACACGCACTTAACCGGTTTTTAGCAACCAGGTATCTTTTAAGTATAATTTTATTAGGCCAAAACATTAAAACTACATATTGCTATTTTCTGACTAATAAATTAAAGTTATTGATAAAAAAGGACTTTGGGTATCTAGTTCATTTATGCAAATATTATATTAATGAAGAAAAACATTTTTCACAGTATTTTAATTACCTAGGCCTAGGTATAGGTTGTCTCCAAAAGTTTGTTACGAATATACATACTTAGTAAAATTAAATTAGTATAATTTTAGTGATCTCTCTATACAACTAGCATGTATGTAATGATAAGATTCTTGTATTTGATATTAAATGTATGAAATTTATTTGCTTGGTTTTTATTTCAAATCACTCATATTTATTCACTAACTTGTTTTTTAAATAACTATATAAATTTAGTGTGATACTTTCTGGCCTGGCCATTAAAGCCAATTTAAATGAAATTTGGCAGAATAATTGTCCTTAAATATATACAGCCTTACCACAAATCACTTAAACAAAGTTTTAGGCACTGTTTAACACGATTTTAAGAAAATCCTTACCACAAATCAGTTTTTGGCGCTAAAACACTCTTTTAAACAGTGTTTTAGTTAAACACCCTCCCCCCTATTTTATCTAGTGTTTAACCTCAAAAAATTGACAGATTGACATTTGACATTTTTTTATTTTTTTTTGGTTCTGTTCTTTCCGTTGACATTTGACAACTTGACTTTCGTTTCGCGGTAAATCAAATTCGTGCTTTCCTATAGAAAATATTATGGATGATTGATTTCACAACAATTAATTTATTGATCATACAATTAATTTATTAATCAACAAACCAACAAAACAAGTTCACTATTTTACACATACTTTTGTAAAATCAAATTCCACTCAGCAACTATATGACGGTTTGTGTTGGTATCCGTGTTTCTGTGTTTTACCACGTCTTTCGAACTTTCTATAAGCTGTATAAGGATATCCTGAAATAAAATAAACAATTACAATGCTATCACGTTTCCAAACCCCACATACGGCGACTATGTGGTAGTTATTATTATCCATTTGATTTACCTTTTCGTTTTTTGTCCAATTATCCTAGCGATCTTTCTTTTTTTGATTCATGTTGAAAACAAATCAGTCAATACACAACAAAATACGACTTTTTACAAATGAATTGAAAACGCGCTCTTTCTTTACAAACTCCTGTAAAAAAGTCAAAACAAATCAGATTCTTCTCATTCTGCTGTCATTACAACTTTTTTTTAAAAGATTTGGGTTTTGATACTATTCAGCCATCATTTCAAGAAGCTTTTGTTCATTTACTCTTGCAGTGTGTTGAATGCAACCTGCGTACTAGGAAATGTAATGAATGAACTGAGAGTGAATGAATGAATGTTTGTATCTAAAACTGGTGTTTAGCTAAACCATAGAGAAAGAAAAAATCTTCGCTTTAAAAAGAGCGTGCTACTTAGTGAAATTCTATAGGATTTGACAGCGAAAGACCATATGACAGCGATACCGTTTTCTAAGAAATAATGGATTTAGTGGATACGTCAAGTTTCCGTCGTTGGAATTTTTGAAAAATTATGAATGGATATAATTATAATTTTAGTTTTGTATAACAATTTCAGATGAAATGACTTGTGCTTTCAGCGACTGTGAAGTGCGCCGAGGATACAATCCCGAAAATCATACTTTCCACCAGTAAATATGAATCATAGATAAAAATTTTAATTCCAAATTTTATAAAATTTGTGAGTGAAATCGACTCCGATGCCAAATTGTACAGTAAATTTAGGACTTCCTTTGTGATTTGCAGCCATATATCAAAGTTTCCAATAGATTAATTCAGGTATTTTCAGTAAAATAAGAAACCGTTTCTTTACACTAGGGCTTGACTAAATGATGACGTCATCAGTATCGATAAATTTTTTGACTGATTTTTTTAGGTAACCGTAATTCTTGCACAGCTTCTTCTCAGCACTGGCCCACACAACTGGCCCGAAGCTGTGCTGTGGTAAGGTCTATGTTGGAACGTGTATAAGTGTTTCTAGAATGTCTTCATACATAAATAAATAAATATGTAATTTAACAAAAATGAGGTTGTCTTGTTTATCAAATAAAAAGTATTATGTAAGTAAAAGTGCATTAATTTAATTATTTTTGTTTCAATTTACATGATTTATCGTAACCTCGTCGATAAAACTTGGACCACCATAAGATACACATCACTATTGAACGCACACATGTAAAGTAACTTTTTGGTTACGCTGAAAATCCGCGTTTGTCATTCTATACTATACTACTTTCTATGAGCTAAACACTACCCAAAAACCTATTTGTGGTACAAAATGTTAAACACTGTTTTAAACCCTTTTTAAATTTAAAACAGTTTTTAACTAAACATGACTTAAAACCAATTTTAACGGATGATTTGTAGTAAGACTGTTAGTCCTAAGTTTTTAAAAATACGAAATTAGTGGCCAGTATGTATGCTTCCCAGCCGCGCCACTAATGTCGTTTAATATTTCTGAAATTTGGATACTATTTTTTTAAACTAAGGACTAAATAGGACTATATACTAAGGACAGTTATTCTGCCAAATTTCATTTGAATTGGCTTTCATGGCGTGGCCAGGAAGTATCACACTAAATTAACTCTTAATCAAAAAGCTGTTGATTCTTTGTTTTGTACGAAAAATATAATTTTTTTATTTAATAAATGGGAAATATCAATTACAAAAAAAAAAATGTTAAAGCATATTAAATAATAGAGTTTGTCTATACTTACACTACTATTTTTCATTCAGACCTTTGCGGAGGTGTACACACCTTATTTGATGTATAATAAATTTAATGCATATAGGTAAATCTCAACATAATAAAACAGCTACCGCTGGTGCTAAAGTATCTTACTTCCATCTACGCTACTGAAAACGCTCATATGCACAAAATCTGTATACTATCAGCCGTTACAATATAGCCTCATCTATTACTTAGTTGCGGAACTGGCCTTACGGTCTACCCTATTAGAAAGATTATGTCGGATTTTAAGGGTTATTTTATGGAAGAAATTGATTTACATGGCTAATGTACAGTTTAAGGACCAGGGAAGTATGGAGAAGGTACTAAATCTTAAAGTTATCTGGTGGTATAATAGCTCTGGTTAAAGCGTCTTAAATTATGTAAACAAAAACATTGCAGGTACAATTCCGCCAAAATAAACATCGAAGCTAGTTTTTTTAGATTTCCATGACTGTAATCTTTTTTGAACCACTTCAGCACTAAAGTTTATGATATAAAGAAGGATATAAGTAATTTTAGCAATCTTTAAACAATATGAAACCTTCACTCTATAGATAGATTCGCCTTTCTACTTTATAAGATGCTTACCACTCATAGTATGCTCAAATGGGAAGTATTATTGGACGTATGTGTTAGTTTAGCTTCAGAGTAAAAAGAGGAACCAAGCAAGCGATATCAAACAATATCAGATGAACCAATATAAAACGTGGAGGTGGTGTTATAAAACTGAACATGCTTTAGCAATAAAAGCGCTCCACTTTACATCTATAAAGGAGAACCGCGTAAGTTAAACTTAAGGGCATCTCTTGCCACTTACACTCGGTCTTGGGAATAGCTGGTGTAAATAAACCAGCCCACTTTGGATGGAAATACCATAGTACCTAGTATTTACTTGTCATATTAAAAATTTATGAAATCGATTTGACTGTAGGTAGTCTTTTGTGTTAAAGTGGGATTAATTTAAGTAAGTAAATTACGAAGTAATTTTGCTCGCCATCACGTAATCATTTGGGCTGCACTGTAGTTGACCCTTTTATTACAAAGGCAACTATTTAATGACAAGTGGCAATAAGAAAAGTATGATTTAGTGAGCAGGATTTCTTAATTGCAGCAATTTGTTTAACCTATGGAGGAGTTTAGGAGAGACCTCTAACCTACCTCTATTATTGGTCAAGGATTTCTTATCCTCAAAAACTGACTAAATCGTCACACCATCGCTTTTTGGGTCTACCTTTGCGGCGTTAGCAATCTTATGGGGATTATGGTACGAGTATATTACGTAACGTTTAATCTTATAAATAATACTCTGGCTCTCTGAATACTCTTACAATTCGGCTATTTGGGGCAACTTTTTTCACGAGAATCACACTCTAAAAATGAAACCGCATTGATAAGCAAAGGTTTTTCTTAGAATTGATTGTACTGTCTGTTTTTTTTGCACCCTGCTCGAACCAAACCGCGTATTGTCGGTGATAAAAACTTTTTTCATTATCCGCGGTATATAAGAGCTTATTGAAAATAACAATGTCGCCCGATGCTTCTGTTTTATTGTAAATTACTTTGGCCGCAGCTCGAATGTGGTCTCGATCTCAAGGTTGATCTCAGCTGTGAATAAAATCAATTCTAGACTCAACTTAGCGCGTTTCATATTTTCATACCACGATAGTGCTTACAAACTTTCGCCCAAAAACTTCGCCCGGCTTGCTTTTATAAGATGTCATAAAAGTTACAACTTTGAAAGAATATATTGGCTGCTTTTGAGCTTGCGATCACCTTTATTTTATGCTATGAAAAAATATTTATGAAATTACATTACAAAATAAGGGGGGTAAAGAATACTAAATTTATAGATCATTTTGGTTTAATATTCCCATAAAAATAATGAATAAGCAACAAACAATCGAGTGATTGTTTGTTTGTGAAGTTCAAAGCTGCAAACTTATGCATTGCAACAATTTTAATTAATGCTGACAAATATACGTTTACCAAGGAAACAATAATAAATTAAGTAGTAGCACTCGATGAACCTTCTTGTCTTGATATTCTATGCCTTCGTTTCGACAAATTTTGGGTATCTTCCAAGGAAGATGGTAGTTCAATGTTCTTTGTTTCTGGAAGCGGATAGCATACCAGCGCACCTAGTATTGCCGTAATTCCAAAAACTAATCCCGAAGCCATTGCTGGCAAAACATTTATTTGCGGGGCTATAATTTGCCCCACTCGTGATATAAACGATAAACAACCCAAAACAGAATTCCTGATCGTAGTAGGAAACAGCTCTACACCGAACAAAAAGACTATGATAAAAGCTATGAAGAAAAAGCAGTTACAAATACATGCGATGACCACTCTGACCCAATTCAGATGAGCTGGTACACAGATGACAATAATCATGAATAGCCCTGACAGAAAAGTGGATGACATCAAAAACGTGCGTCGTTGCAGTTTTTTTAATAAAAAATATGCTGAGACCGTGCCAGGTAGAAGTAGTGTTCCGGAAATGGCCACATTCGCGTGTATATCTCCGCTCATTTTCCCTATATATTGAGAAACTCCGTAATATCCCATGCCGCATACGAAGTATACGACGGCCATGCAACAAAAGTTGATCGTCAGTTGTTTGTGTTTAAAAATTTGCCAGAACTTCATTTTAGTGTGATTTTCCTGGGTGTGGCTCGCGTGATAGGCTTCGATTTCTTCTTTAATTGTTTCGCTCGGAACGCCATTACTGTAAAACGAGAATATGGACTGAAATTATATTTCCGATTAATCTGATATGATTGCACCTGATACGAATTTTATTGTGGTATTCGTGGTTTTTATATCAGTAACCGTTGACTTGAACTTTGGCATTAAAGTAAGTCTCAACAAATTTATTATTGAATGCGCTGCCGCCTGGGGTGGGTTATCCTCAAGAGTCCCTGGACCCATTACAATGAACAAATTTAACCATCACAATCAGTTAAATGATTACTGAGTTTTGTGAGACTTGAACAGTTTATATATTTGAGTAATGAAAATGGTACTAACAATTTGCAGATTTTCTCCATAACCGCTTTTGCTTTGTCTATACGACCTTTATCCACCAACCACTTGGGAGACTCTAGCATCATCCACTTCGACGCTACAAAAAAGAATACTGGCACTGACAGCGCCAGTTGGAAGTGGTCTAAGTGCCTCAACAAGTACGATATTCCGGCGAGTGAGATGTGGCTGATGTTTATCGGGATGTGGAACAGCGCAGTGACAGCTTCTCTGTTTTTCACTCCGCAGAATTCAACGCACAGTACGTAGGCGGTGACGATGGCTCCTCCCACCCCTATGCCTTCGATGACACGCATAACAGTGAAGACTTCGAACACTGGCGATACACTGACAAGAGTACCAGATATGGCTAGGACGAGGCAGCTTAAAGTGAAGGCATGTAGGCGCCCAAGTCTGAAAGGAACAAAAAGGCTCTGCTAATAATGTCTCAATCCAAAATTTATGTCCAAACGCCAAGGATCCAAACTGTCGTAAGTTTCACTAGCTAACTTGATTGTAAGCAATGAGTGCTCTTTCGAAATTAGTTAGGCCTAAATATTTAAATTGAGTCCGTAGTTCTCGAGGCTCTTAATAATTTAAAGCTCAAATAATTGAGACAATAGTCGGCGACATTTATCTTAATTAAAACGGTACAACGACTTTCTGCAATGTTCTTGGAAAAAGGTTGTTTGAGTCTATTGCCAATACGGGGTGGTCATCATAAGCTAAGGATAATGTTTGGGGCTAAAGTAAAACTACTACCTACTTTTAATAAATTGCACATAAAATCAACTGTATGAGGTATGTCACCCGCATACTAGTATAAGTTAAATCATCAAAATGGACCAATCAATCGCTAAAACAAAAAACAAATAGTATTTGTACTACATGTATTTCATGAAATATCTTACTTGTCTGACAAAACTCCGAATAGCAAGGATCCAACTAGCGTTCCCGCATAACTCATGCTGTGGGAAAAACTAATAGTCCATTTTCTATTGCACAATAAACTGAATTTCGACTGCATGGTTTCACTGAACACACTCCTGTTCCACGCAGGGTCCTCACAAGGACAACCACTTTGCTCCCCGGTAGAGTTACATTGATACTCCATAGGTGGACTTAGAAATATCAAATTCAGCACATGCCAGAAAACAGGCAGCTTACTCAAAAATATCAAAAAGAAAATGTAGTAATGATACTTTGATACCACATTGAAATTTTTCTCAATTGGATGGCTGAGACGTGTTTGTTCAATCATTTTAACTATCCAAAAATATCTACGACGTAATAATCTCGTCGGTCGCGGAATCGCGTTTAGAAATATTGATTTTAGAGTTGGTTGCTATCGGATTACTATAAATTTGAAAGTTTCGCTTCCCAGAGGATGTTATGGGTGTGAAGTGAAAATTTATATCGTATGTGTGAGGAGCTAAATAAATAACAAAGTTGGGGATTACTGGCTTTAAAGTTTGATGTAAAATAACATTTTATTATTTAAACGCCATCGAGTGATTAGATTGTATTTCCGAGGCATTCGGTAAGTTGTGGAAGTTATGATTTCAGCATATCATACATTTTGACCATTTAGTAAAGTCAAATAATACGTGTTAGTGTCATGAAATTTTACTATTTCGGTTTTTTATAAGTTTTTTTTACACTCAAAAGTTGAAAAGCTTTTGTTACCATAGTTGATCGGTGTCACAAAATTCCTTCCCACCAATTTGCTAAGAAAATAGTTAGTTAACTACTTAAAAGTAAGTATTTTGAAACATAAGTTTACGAAACGGCTGATGAGTTGCTTTCATTAACTGATTAATAATTGTAAAGTCAAAGTGTGCCGGCTCTGAGTACACTGAGGGTGAAATCTTCTGAGCAAACTTTGTTCTATGAACAAAACAAGTTATAAGGTTGTTTATTAAGTAGGTAAACTACTACAGGCTGAGACTTCGAATAATATTTAAGTTTTTTAAAGAAAACCTCTTTACAAACATGTCTAAACAAATTCACAACGAACACTCGCGCCCTCGCGGGTTGCTACGAAATGCTACGTCGTTAGCTGCGAAGAGCTGACCGGTTAGTTTTTCGACTCGCTCGCTAGTATCGCAATAAATATTTGATTTTGTAGTTTTTCCCATGAAATATTAAGGTACTTTTTTATTTTTTGGCATCAATATCGTTCGTATAAACACATATGTCGCATTTGTAATTATATGTTGTATTTAAATTTCAGATCAGATTAAAAAGGTACAAACTAGACTTAATACAATCTCTAATGTATAATGCCCTCGCATCAAAAACAACTTAATCATACAGCCTATAAGCCTTTTTTATAACTCCAGTGGCAGCAAGTTTTAATCTGAACATGTTGAAGTTGTAACGACATGTTGCGAGCTGAACATGCATGTTCAACACATTAGCCGAACATGATTAATAGTCTGAAGTGCTTCGAATCAGAGTCTCTACCACGGAATATGTTAGTAGATTTCGATATTACTCGTATCTGTAAGTAATAAGTTTTGCTTCTACTGCGTTACAATATGATGTGAATAGAAACGCTTTTATCATTGATATATGTATATTAGCGGACCCAGCGAACTTTGTTTCGCTCCCAGCCCCGTCCCGCCCAGACTCGTAATCCTAAAAGTAAAGTGGTCCCAGCGCAAATTGTTTCACCCCGCCCCGTACCGCCCCAATCCCGGCCTCGTGGAACGCCATAAGTGTATCCTATGTCCTCCTGGTTCTAAGCTACCTCCCCACCGCTTCGCTCCGGCCCCGTCTAAGGGGTATAAAAAGTACACGTTGGACGATTCTCAGATCTACTAAATATGCTCCCAAAATTTCATGAGAATCAGCCAAGCCGTTTTGGAGGAGTACGGCAACGAACATAGTGACACGAGAGGTATATAAGAAGTAGACATTAATAGAAAACATTATGCACTTTTGTTAATGCAAAGACAAAGCGTTAACCTATCGATTGGAAAAAGTTCGTTTATCAGTCTACAAAATTAGGATGGCTTCGTCATAATTTTTATGTTGAGTAAGTTTTTTTTTCGATAAATTAAGTAGGTGCTAGCTAGAAATAATAACTATTCAAGAATAAGTCGGTACATCTTCTTTCATTTCATTAGGTTCTATCTATTGAAGCGATGTAAAACCTCTTTAGCTGATATTTAGGCTCAATCCACGACATACGAAATCTGTTTCCAGTGTAGGACTCCAGAATTTGGTGATTTATTCACAAAGAATACTCGCGAGACGCGATGAGTCAAGTGCTCGCTAAGTGAAGGGGTGGTATTGACGTCTTTAGTAAAAAGATTGCTCATGAGTGTGATTGACCGTTCAGAGGGAAAGAAAAAAAAAGTTTTTTTCGTTACAAACAAGCATTGGGCTTCTTAAATCTTCTCTCTTCTAAATTATGTCTGGGAGGCAAAATTTTTACCGTCAACAACACGTAAAGTTTAATACTGAAGTTATCTTATGTCAATGCGTAAGGTCCTTAACTTGACTAATTTATAGCGCAGCGTAGGACGTCCACCGACTGTCCATCTGGACAGACGATCTTGTAAAGATCGCAGGATCACACTAGATGCAGACCGCTCACAACCGGTGGTTGTGGAAAACCGTGGGGCCTATGTTCAGCATTGGACGTTCTTTAGCTGATGATGATGATGATGATAATGATGTTGATCTCTTTATTACAAATTAGAAAAGAACAGAACATATTTGCATCATACCCAAACGCATTTCGCTTAAAGAAAACTTGTTTTCGATGTTTTAAACATTTTCCGTTTGGGAAATCGTAGTTAATAGAAATGCTAAGAGCTGAAACTCCGGAGTAGCTTCTCAGGAGCTTGTAAAATATGGAAACGAGACAGACCGCAGCCGTATGTCCGTCATTGCAATACTTACTTAGCGGTAACTTCTTGGCTGGTATGAATGTAATGAATAGATTAGCATCCCTACAATGTTAAGTGTGACGACGCGTTTAGTGTAGTGGTTAGCGCTTCTGACTATGGGAGCGGTTGCAGGTTTGAATCACGCAACATTTGTAGTATAGGTATTTATGGGAGACGGTCTTCTTGTTGTCTGGTATTCGTAGCACAAGGAAGAAAATTCCTTAGTATGAAAACAAAACAATTGGTGTCTGGCACATATTGAAAAAAAAACTTGATCGAAATAAGTTGGTAGTATTGTATATCTTCAATGATAACAGTCACTGTGTTATGTGCTTTGGAGTAAAGCCTGTGTGAAGTAAAGATTATCGAACAGGTTAGTATTGTACCAGGAGATTATGAAGACGGCATGTAGTGGAATCATTTGAGAAAACTACGCCGTTAAAAGCACAGCGATTAAATGATGACGAAAATATGAAACAATACATCTTAAGTATATTTTTAGTTTTAAGAAATATTAAAAAGTAATACGTTTTTTAGATTATTTAACACATTTTGTTAGCGACAAGTCCTATTGCTAACTCACAATCAGGACCTACGGCAACTACCGTCGAAGTTACGAGGGCCCTTCATTATGCCATCCCGGGAAACCCCAGATCAACGTCTCGGGGATATTTGCCATTCACTTTGTAAGCGTCCACTCCCGCCGCTTTTTAATATTTGATCAAAGACACTTCTGGATCTCGATTGCACTCACTCACTTCCGAATTTTATATTTGGAGAGGAATTTCGGTTGTCATTTGTTTTATTGAAGCGTTCTTATTATCGTGATGGTTCTTACCTGCTAAAGAGTGCTTGAGAAAATACAACTACTGACAAAAGAGCATGGATGCCTTGTTGTAGTAAGCATTTAAATGTGTTGAGTTCGCCGTTTTTTGCCTTAACCTTTCAATTGAATACGTTTTTTTAAACCTAACCCTAAGCGCCTTTACACACTGCTACTTTTAGCATCGATGCAAACGCGATGCGCATCGCGACTGCATCGATACTAACGCGCGTTTGCCGATGAAAACGCGATGCTGCATCGATGCCAAAATCTGTTCATTGCGTGAGTCGCGATGCGCATCGCGTTTCCAAAACGCGCGTTAGTATCGATGCTCAATTTCGCAGTGTGTAAAGGGTCTAAAAGTTAAAGTAGTAAGTTTGTAAATATAAAGCTCTTACAGTCCCACACATTCGTAATGGGCCCATAACTTAGCCGGTCATAAATTGGGGTAAGTTTAAACAAACCTTAAAACTCGCAAGCAACAGGTTGTAAATAAACATTATACTTTCGGAAGCGTACATTAAATTATCTAGATTACCCGTAAGGCCTGGTTTACACGGGTGTTTTATGCGCAGAGGACGTGGCGATAAGTGCCATGAAATTCGAACCGTGCAGTATGTAGTTAGAGATAACTCTGGAACTATTTGGAGTGGACAGAATTTCTAACCATTTTTAATGGTAATGTAGACTATGTTAATTTAAGACATAAAGTAAGGTAGTTTATAAAAAGTTGTCAGCGAATCTCTACACTGATGTGTCTTTTTTAAATAGAGTAGTAATCGCGTAGTAACCAGGATAAGTAAAAATAAAGCATGTTTATAATTAATAAATAGAATCAGGCGTTACTTTGCGGAAAGCCATTATAAAGTTTTATTTTACAAATAATATATGCAGGATGCAATAATCATGATAATAAAAATAATAATTTTATAAAATTCAACTCAATTTTTATAATTTACGAAGTGCGTAATTTTCGTGTAACACCTACTTCGTCGGTCAGGCTCAGCGTGCACCGCTAATTTATAGAGTGTGAACAGCTGAGCGATAAGAGTTGTGTTCGCGCTCGTGTGCACTGCGCACTAGATGACCCCCTGCTTGGTGTCGGAATGTTAGTGTTGACTTCTATCGATAGCCAGACTTGACTTTTAACCCGGAAGTCTTCAATTAGTAAATAAGATCCCAATGGCAAGCTCGTCTGAGACCAATTCTGAGCCCATTTGATCAGACCGTTATTAGGAGCAAGCTCACACTGAATAAAAAAACCGGCCAAGTGCGAGTCGGACTCGCGCACTGAGGGTTCCGTGCCAACTTTAACTGAATTAGGGATTCTTACTTCCACTTAGCCAAAATACCACAATATTTTGTTGACCGCAAATATAACTTTGTTTTTCATAGTGTTTGTATGAAAGACAAAGTTATATTTGCGGTTGATAAAAATGTGCTATATCTCAAAAACTACTAGTTCAATTTCGCTCAAACCAATTTTCGTTGAAAGTTTTTGTTAAGATCCACATCATATATATTTTTTAAAATTTTCACTTCCTTAGTTCAAAAGTTAGTTAGACGCCCATTTTACCACTTTGGAAGCGTCTATATCTCAAAGGTTAGACTTTTAGAAAAAATGGTTTTAGAAACCTTAATGTCATTTTAAAAGACCTATCCATAAACACCACACACGCATAGGTTTGACCAAAAAAATATTTTTAGGTTTTAGTTTCATGTATGGGAGCCCCCCCTTAAATATTATTATTTTTTATTTTTTCTATAAAAATCGAAAAGCGGTTAACAGAATACATCTACCTACCAAGTTTCAACTGTGTAATGCTAATAGTTTTAGAATAAAGTGGCTGTGACATACGGACGGACAGACAGACAGACAGACAGACAGACTTGACGAAACTATAAGGGTTCCGTTTTTGCCATTCGGCTACGGAACCCTAAAAAGGTCAGTCTTTCAGGAAATGGGTGAATAACAATGATATGATTATCTAATGTTTTATTTTTGCTGCTGCTAAAATTTTTGCAAGTGCTTTTGTTTGTTGGTCTACTGACAATGGTCATTATAACCAAAATTGTACTTTTACTTTAAATGAATTTGTAACTGGACTATATCATTTGAAATACATTAATAATAGTTATCTTTCGAGGCTTGGGCACACACCGCACTAGCTATGTTCACGGCAGTGTGCACTGAACGTTACATCGCTGGTCATTAGTACTCCCGTGTGTATGCAGGCTAATTGGATGGCCGCGCGGCCGCTGTGAACTAGCTACTGAGAGGTAGTTGCTTATTAGTTATTATGAGATGCATTGAAATCTGCGCTGTTTTATTAATAACATAGTATCGAGCTCGCGAAAGTCTTACACCCGTATGTTAAAGACGTTTCCCCGAATCCATTCAGACTCACCTCCGCCTTAAATCGGTATTCTTAAGAGGATTGTGTGCGCACGAGCTTCCATACAAAAAGTAATAACGTTTTTCATCCCTTAAACGTTGTCTGATTTTGACAATTTACAAAAATATGTTAAAGAGACGTGAAATAGTTTTTTAGATAAAAATCAACTTAAACTCACGCCGAAAATATGCAGTAATGGCATGGTTATATTAAGATACAGAACCATAATCAAGCATGTAGTACTTTAAGACAAGCATGCTGCTGTTGTTGTCAGGCCGAATAACGCGCTGCTAGCCGAAATACTAAAGATGTTAGAGAATGCTGTTGTCCATTGCTACCGACGATAACTCCAAAGTTGTGCAATATCGCTTGCTAGTAGGTGTTTAAGGTAAGTAATATAACATGATTTCCCTTAAGACCTGTACATGTGTTTAATAAATACCAGTATAAGCTTTAATAACGATTTTAATGGCCTGGCACAAGTCGAAATGGTTTGTAAATCAATGCAAGATTTATACGTCCACCCGACTCTACCTTTCATCTTGGCCATCAGAAAATATCTAATACCAATCAATTTAAAATAAATTAATAAAAATATAAATAAACATGCGCCAGAGAATACACCAATTGTCTTGGTTTCTTCCTTGTGTTACGGATACACGATTATGATACAGGCGTCTCCCATGAATACGTAAATACATAATAAACATGACTTAGGTACAAATATTCGTGCTCACACAAACATCATCACATAAACATTTGCCTCTGTTGCGGGATTCGAACGCCCGCGACGACGCGCGAGATAGTAGTCAAAAGCGTTAATCATTACACCAAAATTAGTCAAACCCAATTTAAACTAAGTCGGTACCAGTGGAAAGCCCTCGTAAATGGCAACACGGGACCTAAATAGGCCCTCAACGATCTCCCCAAAATGCATTGTCTGGTAGTGAATAGAAATTTTAGGCGGTCTTTGTTTAGTTGAAGGCTAATAGTTCAGTGAGTGTTCGGCCTGTGGAGGTAACTAGCAGTTCCCCGTAACATCTGCCGCCAGTTTCAGACAAATTGTAATTCATGATCTTATTATTAAGTTAGTATACCCTTCCTCGATAAACCTTCCTAGCGCTTAAAAAATATTTTTTCATCTCAAACCTATCAAAAATCCGTTGCCATTGCGTTGCACTTGAAGGCAAGGTATAATTCAATTTAATTGTCATTTTTTAGATGTATTGTTCCATGCAATGTTTTTAAGAATAAAAGATACGCTACATGCTATTTGAGACTTCTTGTATTTTGAATATTCAGTATTTCTGGTCAGTAGTTTATGAAATATCAAATAGCTAGCAGAACTCGTGGAAAATGGTTATGATATGACAATATGTCACCGCGTTATGTACTATTAACACAATTGTTTATTTTATACCTTTGCCAAGTAGTGCCTTTTTCCCCTTGAAAGACTCGGAAGGAAAAAATTGAAGCAGCTATGTATACAAACAGAGATTTAACTAAGTGATTGCGAAATAAAGCTAACGTATGTTTTAACTACGAGTTTTATCTTGCTTCACTTAACTTTAGCTTTGAGTTGATTTAATTATCTCGCCTTCTTAAGCTTGGCTTCATTAAGTGCTTTGCAACTTGGTTTGTTAAGTTTGTTGATATCAGTGAGGTTTTTGTATTTTTGAAAGTCTTATTGACGGGATTGTTCTACGAAAAAGTTTTAGGGTTTATTTGTGGGTTATAAATAAGATTTTCTGGTAAAAATCCGGCTGAATACATTTCAGATAGGTTTCTTTTGGTAGAAAAATGATTCGAAGAATACACACCTGTCTCTGTTACTATGCCTTTTCGTGAACTTTTAGATTCAATAAATATTCATTCATAAATAAATCAGTCTTTGATCTAAAGAGCTGTGAACAAATCTAGGTTTTGTAAAAACACTTCAGATGTTTGTAAATATTTGATTTGATTTGTAAATTGGGTTTGGGTAGTCTCCAGGCGTTGTAGATTTTAACTAAATTGTTAGTTGAAGAAGCATCATATTGGATTCATTACTTAAAACATAGCACTGCGCTAAATATTTAAGCTGCAAATATATTCTATTCCTCCGCAATGTTGTGCAAGTGTCAGTTAAATGCTACACTCTCATCCGCCCTCCCGCACACTCTCCTAGCATTAGAGCAGTAAGGCTGTATCTGTATGTAATAATTCCGTTTTCTGTTAATGTTTGGCTGCGTCCAATCCGGAGCACACTGCGAGACATATTTCATGTATAAAGGGATATCAAACTTCAGGACCGACCATCGTGTGAAACATGGCTTGGTGTGATTTGTCATAAGATTAAAGCGGAGAAGTCGGGATAGTCCCGCTTTCACGAATTTCCTACTTGACTGTAATAAAAAGATAATATTTTACTACTGCAATGCTTCATTAATAACAGATGTCGCAGCAGTTAGGTTTGCTAGGTTCCAAATCTACAAAACTTACTCCTACAGTGAAAGCCGGATTCTTGAATACTCCTTTATTTTTTGTCATTTTGTTCTTATTGAATTGTCGCTATCACTTAAAGTAAGTAATCACATTCATAATCTAATGCCGTTGACATTTACTACGTTTACTAAATGGTAGACAGACACTAGGCCCCATTAGACACTCTAGTAGCTTGGATGACGAGATTGTTTGTTGATGATAGCAAAATTTTACTTTCCACCACAGGTGTCTTTTGAAAGACAAATAGATATAATAGTTTGCTGCAGCCGTTTATTTATTTATGGTTAACCAGTTTTGAGTAGGTTATCACTGCAACCATTATAACTGAGCTATAGGATATTACCTACTATGGTGCCGATTGGTGTCTCATAGATGCCGGTTGGTCTTAATCAGTATTTTTTTAAACTGCCCAGGGGTCTTTGGAAGCTGTATTATGACCATGTCACCTTTCTGGTCTTCATCATTTTCTCAATACAGGACTACAGTAGGTCTTTTAAACAATGGATCCGCTTAAAATTACTCCTATATTCATAACGCTCAAGCTCATGGCTTGGCCCGCGTCTGGTCTATTGAATGCCTCCTGAACTCTCCCGACTGCGCACAATAGGCGATCTGACCACTTCCACCGCGATACTGGCCCAGTCTCGAGCTCTCGAGACAACAGCCTGATTTATTGTGAAGTGACACTATTCGGGAAGTTATTTCAAGGGGTTAGTTTGTTGGTGGGTTGAGTATACAAATAGGAGAGCAGTTGTGGCTAAAAGGTTAACAATGGAAGAACCCATTCTTCTATTGTTAACCTTTTAGCGTTTGGGGTGATATCATCCTATCGGTGTATGAGAAAGTCAAAATCGGTGGAACTTTGCGTAAAGGAGATGTAAACAAAGATCTCAAGACTATATACGGTTTTTTTTACATAGCTAAAAATACAGGTAATTAGACATACTATTGTGATGTTAATTTATTTCACAATTTTTAGGTAATTTTAATAATAAAATAATTAACTTTTAAAAACCCTGGCAACTTCTTCTGTCTGTACTTACTCCAAAAACATGTCGAATCGTGCAAAAAAAAGTTAATCTGTCAATGTCATATGTCATTTTGCTTAATCTGTCAATTTCAAGTGTCATTTTGCTTTCCGCTTTTGATCTTTTTTAATCTGTTCATACAGCTGATTGGCTGACAGGTATTTGAAGATTTATTTTGGGATTTATTAGACATCATGAAATATAGCTATATTTTATTATTTTATGTGTCATAATTCCCAAAAATTTAAGATTTTACGGACAAAAATCATGCTAAAAATGATTATGCTTTACATAAGCTAATTTTAGTGTCATGTACAATCTGTTGGCATTTTCCCCATACAAACGAAAACGTCTCCTTAGGAAATTCGGTAAGGTCACGAAATATACGATTGTCTTTCGCTGTGATGTTTATGCTTGCTGTAATTTCATGTCAATAAAATCAGATAGAAAAATACCTTATTTGGTACTACTTCACATCAAATTAACAAAAAAGCAAAGTCATTGCATTAATGCTACAAAAATATATGTAACTTACCTACACTGCAAAAACGTACTATACTTACGTGTGTTCGTACATTAATAAATCATTAGAATAGTTAGATACGGGATTGCTACCATGTATGATGTACATGGTAGCAATCCCGTATCTAACTATTCTAATGTTAGTGACCATGAAAGTTTAAAACAATCTATACTAATATTATAAAGCTGAAGAGTTTGTTTGTTTGTTTGTTTGAACGTGCTAATCTACGAAACTACTTGTTCGAATTGAATAATTCTTTTTGTGTTGGATAGTCCAGTTATCGAGGAAGGCTATAGGCTATATAACATCACGCTACGACCAATAAGAGCAAATATATAGTGGTAAATGTGTAAAAAACGGGAGAAATTATTTCATCTTTGAAGCCTTCCGTTGCGTGCGCCGTGAAAACGGTTCAAGATACACAAAAAATATGTATTAAAGAATAATAGCTCTTTTAATGATCTAAAAAACAGTCCGCAATAGTATATGTCTATCTTTTAAGATTAACTCACGAAAACCGTTTTTATGGTACCTAATTTGATCGAAATAATTTGTTTAAGTTGTATCAACATAATAATATTAATTATGTGGGTAGAACCAAAAATCTGCCGGAAGTCACTATTCCACGCGGACGAAGTCGCGGGCAAAAGCTAGTATATTAATAAATCAGTTAATTTTTTATATTAATTCCTTTTCAGCAGAATCTAATCATGGCTTACTTTGACACGTGTAACACGATTCTTGACTATTTTCTTTTTCCTCTCGTATAAAACTTTGTCCAAGCCCCTGACTAAACGGTGAAGAATAATTCCGCACAGACGCTTGTCGAGTTGTTTCTTTATACAGCGTGTCCCATTTTACGACGCAGATAACTCCGCATCCTGTTTGCATGTACGTCGATGCAGCTGCATTTTACATGGAACTATTATACAAAATGCATTTTCGAAACTTGATCAAACGAAATGTGCGGGTACTAAACCCAAAATTAACGGCAAGAAAAATAAGTTTTTTTTGTCAGCAATTTTTTTAATTAAATTTTTTCCTTTTAATTTCTTCGTCGTTGCTTTTTATACATGGTTTAAATATTTTATAATAATTTGTATCTTACTTATCATTTGTGGGCCCTGATTGTCCTAACAAATAATAAAAAAACTGTCGTAGCAACTAGTTAGTAGCAAAAAGCTAGTGTATTTAAGTTGCTTAAAAATAATAAAGGATAACTTTCCTGTACTCTATCAAAGTTGTACAAAAAGTTTCACACACAGTCGTGATCGTGTCTTGTAAATGCTTTCACATCGCCCAACAGGAGATAGGTTTCGCTTTTTTTCTCTTTACTTATTTCTCGTAGAAACACTTGCATTTGCTCAACTTCCTACGTGTAGATGCAGTTTAGGATGGGCAAAGGAGTTTTTAATTCTGTTACTTAAATTGACTTTTTGAGGTTCTTATGCAAAAGGTATAAACAACTATGAATTTTATATAGGTAAAGCTCAACTAATTGCTTCGAAACAAAAGTAAATTCTTTCGAAACAACATTCCTAAGTTATGTTTTTAATTATTTTCCAAACGGGAACTAATAAAATTTTATTGCCTTTACTATGTGACGGGAATCGTCGAAAGTGGCTAAGCGGTGCCACGTAAACAGCGATATTGGGGCCGTAAACATCGGCAGAAACTTTCCTAATATCGACTTTTAACAAATTTACGGAGAGAACAAACGCCACAAATCTCGCGGCGCAAAAACGCGGAACAATAACAAGAGTGTTAGGCCGGTGCCGTGCGACAATAAAACAGCCGCCGACCGGCACTTAGTGTGGGGCCACAACTCCTTGTAGAGCTGGGGTTTGCGTGCTCGGAACAGGAGCTCTATTTTAGAAGCACTCGCTTTTGCAAACATAAAATCAACGAAAATGACTCGAAATATAGACGTAAGTGCTTACAAAATTAAGCAGTTTATTCAAACCCCTCCTGTGTTTGTAGCAATTGATTTTCATTACAATTCCAATTGGACGTTAATCAATGAATATCACGCGCCATCTTGAAGCAAGTGATTCAAAAATAGAGACACAGAACTTAGTGTGGGGCAACAAGCTTACGTACATGTGGGGTTGGAACAAAGAGTATAGTTTTACGGTGCAATAGCACTAGCAATATGCCATGTCTGTAGCAAGTTGTAATATACGTACAAAGTTGTCAAAGACGGTGCCACTGCTCCTGCCTGCAGCATGTGTCAAACAGCCTTCGAAGCAGCGACATCGAGAGGCGTAGACCACGCCTATTTCTTATTTCTATATAAAAAAAATTAAGGCTCAGTGAACGCTTAATACAACATATCACTCCGCTTTTTTTGGTATGTTAGTCGTTTACCCGTTTGTACACCAACGTATTCGCATGCGGCAGGGATGTGGCTGAACAATACCGAGAAGGATGCAACTGTCATATTTAGCTATGTTAGAGCGAGACTTTGTGTAAGCCAATGTCACATTCCGCATGCGAATGCGGCGGTTAATTAACGACGCTAACATTCGCGAAACGCTAACACCCAGGACATGGATAACATTAGAGCAAATGTTCCTTTTAGTGGCCCCAAAAGGTTGCGTAGGTAATGAAAAAAGTAGACTCATTTGGGACGCGGTCGCGGTAACGGCCAGTTTTGTTGCTATTTCACACTTTCCTTCTTAGCTTACACATTAGACACACGAACACCTTAGTTATAAAACTTCTTGGTGCTGTGTAGTGTAATTGTTTCTGAAAATGTAACTGGATTTCTAAATGCGATTTCAGCTTTCATCACACACAGCATCGATTCCGAAATATTAGTAAAACAAAAGATATTCTTAGTGATAAATATAGTTTAACAATACTGAGTTTCGGCGTTCTTAATCAATAAGATTTTATTTAATGTTTTATTTTTTTTGGACGTAATACGTGTATTGAATATATTGTGTTGGATCTTGGATGTATCGGACCGAATTAATAATATTTTTAAACATTCAAGCCTTAAATAATATTTATCTTAAATTTATTGTGCCATTTTCTCTCTTAATATTTTCATTTTCGCCTTGGAACTTATTACCCCTCATAATATGTATTTATCTTCAACAGTTATTTGCTATACATTCTAATAAGCTGTGTGTTCCCTTAGTTTTTCGACCACAACACGCGTGGGGCGATTTTTTCCAGCGGATACAACTTTAAGTTATAGCTCCGAGAAAGTATTGTTCGGCTGTTGAATATTCTATTTTGTTATTGAGACACTAACGGCGTTGGTTGTTTATTGGCGGCCATGATGCATGGGTTGTTTAACCGAGAAAAGCGCTAGTAAGCGTTTGGGAGTAGAATTCCAGATCATCATCATCATCATTATCAGCCGAAGAACGTCCACTGCTGAACATAGGCCTCCCCCACGGCTTTCCACAACGACCGATTGTGAGCGGTCTGCATCCAGTGAAAATTCCAGATATGTGTTACAATCTGCTGACTGCTGACCGACAATAACAAATGGGCAGCAATTTTTTATTTACATCAAAATGGCAAGAAGAACTAAGCTTATATTTTGCGTGAATATTTGCCGGTCGGCTGGTCAGCGCTGCACACTGCTATCAAGCGCTTTCTAAGCGGTGCGCACCATTGTCGTTATGGCCTGGCGCTTTTTCTTTTGTGCGCGAAATATTGTTATTGTTGGAGACAGTTTTGTCGCTCGAATGAGTAAGTAATCGTGATATAATCTATTGAGGAATGGCCCATAAAACCACGCGTTTGCGTTTAGTTAGGATTAATCCCTTATAATCTTTAATCTTTTCCAGGTATTGGACAAAATTTGATGTACCTAACTTCGTATTTATATGTATGAATGTTCCAAGTGTGTTTATATGATACAAACATACGTTTGTAAAGAAATACTCATGTACGTCACTGTATCCACCATCATGTCTGTGAAAACCATGTGTCGTATCATACCTATTCGTATATCATTATGAAAATAAAAATTCCTTGAATTCTCTGCAACGTTTTTTGTATGGTCCCCTTTTTGTCTTGCAAGTAACACGTTCAGTTTCATGGTCTAACATTCAATGAATAAAATGCAAAAATCTAAAATTAGCTTACCTTTTCTACAAAAGAGCGGAATCGCCACAATTCCCCGTGAGCGGAAAATTTTCAGGGCTGTTACAACTTATAAAATAAGTGCACATGATTGAATATGGTATTCGTCAAACTAATTAAGATACTATTGTAATCTTTATTATCCTTACGTAAAATTGGTGGCAAGTTATAGGTTGTTTGGAAATAATAATAATTTGGTTTAACGAATACCAACAAAAATGCCAATTTTATATTAGGTTTATATACCTTCACTTTAAGTATAAACATTAGTAAATAAGTCTTCTGCTTCACATATAAGCAGGAGACTTGGTTAGTGTTACGAGTAATTCAAATATGGAACGTCATCTCGTATTAAGTAGTTGACAGATAACGTTGGTGGCTTATTAGGACATTGTGAAACAGACCGTAATGATTCTACGAGTTTAAAAGATACCTATCACCTATTACCATGTTAATCCGAACGTTTGGCACCCCTGCCTATGCGGATGCGGAGTAAACTGCAATATTCTTGTAAATATCCATGAATAAAATATCTCTTCGAGCGGATATTGCGAACGCCGCGATGTTTGCTATTTGTTGGAATATTAATGACCTATCCCCGTTATTTCTTTCAATTTCTAGACTTGTACGTACGAGTACGTGTCAGGTGTGCAATTTCTGTTTTCTCTGCATAAGCACGCTATGTGTGAAATAGGCAAAAATTGTGACCGAATGTCGAGCTGGCTGCTGAATAGATGAGATCATAAATGTGGGATAGAAAACAATGTTATGTATTTAATTGATCCATTTGTTTTTAGTTACTGAAATACATACCCACATGAGAAGTAAATAAATTTCGATTAAGTGATAATGTACCTATTAGTCCACAATAAATGTAAGTCTTCCGAAAAATGTAAAATAAAATAAAATAAAATAAACATAATTTAACTACATAGCTCATTAAAAGGTGTAGAGTGTATCAGAGGGACTCAAGTGATTACTCCAGAAACTTTTTCAGGTTGCCCAGATAATAAACATACTAAAAGTCATATTTAGAACATAGCTACGCAAGTTAATAATATAAATTGCAATACGCAAGTTTTGCATCTATGCCCTGGTAGTATGTAGCTAGTAATACTTTTATTTGGAGGTATATCAATCTTGGAGGTAGTATCAGTGGTGTCTAAGTGTGAGCGTCTGTTTCGACTGCAGTCCTAAGTGTTCCTATTACGTTCTCCATCAACTTTCGCTAGCTGTGTCTTGGGGGAAGACTATTCTGTTGTTTCTTAGGATGTTGCTTTGTTTTTTTGTTGTTTACTTCATGATCGAAATTGGTTAAAATAAGTATAAATATACACACGGCGGTCTACAGTTAAAAAACCGGTTAAGTGCGTGTCGGACCCGCGCACTGAGGGTTCCGTGCCACCCTTAACTGATTTCAGGGTCCACTTACTTTCACTTAACGAAAACATCACAATATATTGCGACAGCAAAAATAACTTTGTTTTTCATAGTGTTTGTATGAAAGACAAAGTTATATTTGCGGTTGATAAAAATGTGCAATATCTCAAAAACTACGCGTTCGATCTCCTTCAAACCAATTTTCGTTGCAAGTTTTTGTTGAGATCTACATCATATATTTTTTTCAAAATTTTCACTTTCTTAGTTCAAAAGTTAGATGGGGGGGGGGGGACGCCCATTTTACCACTTTGGAAGCGTCTATATCTCAAACCTTACACTTTTAGAAAAAATGGTTTGAGAAACCTCAACATCATTTAAAAAGACCTATCCATAGATACCCCACACGCATAGGTTTGAGTAAAAAAAAATTTTTAGGTTTTAGTTTCATGTATGGGAGCCCCCCCTTAAATATTATTTTTTCTTACTTTTTGTATCTGAATCGGAAAGCGGTGAACAAAATACACCTACCTACCAAGTTTCAGCTATGTGATGCTTATAGTTTCAGAATAAAGTGGCTGTGACATACGGACGGACAGACAGACAGACAGACAGACAGACAGACAGACAGACAGACAGACAGACAGACAGACTTGACGAAACTATAAGGGTTCCGTTTTTTGCCATTCGGCTACGGAACCCTAAAAAGGGTAAATAAAGAGTAAAAAGGGTAAAGAAAGAAAGAAGATATCCGCAACTATTTCATTTCCAACACCTATGGGTTGGCTGGAAGAGATCTCTTTTAGGGATAAGCCCACCTTTGTTCACATTGTGACTTTTTGTATTTTCTGTACATATTATAAGTGCAATAAAGAATATATATAAAGAAAGAGTAAAAAAGGGCGCGGGCGTTTGAGAACTAATTCCTTTCAGTTGCGCGTGAAATGAAGAGCAGGTAGCACCAATATACCTACTTAAGCTCTAACTTTAAAGTAACGCTATTTAATACTTAACTGTATCTTTTACCGGAAGGTGTATGCAAAAGAAAATTCGTCTGAAAGAATCATAAACTTTAACCGTTACGAGTTTCTTTAACCATCTATTGTATCTTTGCCTTATCTTTTTTTTAAATTAATTGTTACATCAAACAAAGCTTATTCTAATGAATACATGCTGATACCTACTCATAAAAACCTTAAGTGGGTTTATCTCGCAGTAGGCGAGTTCGGACTTACATGTAATAAAAAATATTTTTTCAAAATGGTTATGCATTGTTTGGAGTCCGAATTACAAATATCTTCGAGAAGCGATTTCGGCAGAGTATTTAATATTTTCGGCAAAAGGTATTCCATCTTTCTCGTTCCGTATACGTTGTTATATAGCTTTAACTGATAGCATATTACTGAAAGATGTATTTAACTTCTAATCCGTCTCTTTTACCGGTAGCCGTAACTTTATAACAAACCAGCAAGGTGTATCAAGCCCTAAGCTGTCACAGAATAGGTCGTGTGGCATCTGTAAGTGCTTTCCATCCGCATCTTTAACATAACACTCAACTATATCTTTGACCGAAAAGTGTAACTTTAACCGTGAAATGCAACAGAAAACCTATCTAAAAGCATCATAAACCTAGCCGTTACCTGTATCTTTAACCATCTGTTGTATCTTAGCCTTAACTTAAACCGGTAACTGTATTTAACCTCTATCCGTCTCTTTTACCGTTAACTTTTTAATTAACCAGTGTAAGCTGTCACAGAATAGGTCGTGTGGAAGCATCTGTAAGTGCATTTCGTCTGCATCTTTTGTCTAAGTGAGAGCGCGACTGTTGGCGGCAGACAAAGGACGCTTTATGCGGCCGAGGGAAAAATGGGGCGCGGGCGTTTGAGAACTAATTCCTTTCAACTGCGACGATATGGGTACGAATCTGATTTAAGAGTGGTCTACACCATTATCAGACATCGTCTAGCTAGTCGGCCGCACTTTACTAGAACCATAACTTTTACTCGTCAAACTGAAACCTTTTCCGTCACTTTAAGGTTCAAGGTAAAACTATAATGGCAAACTAGCTTTTGCTCGCGACTTCGTCCGCGTGGAATAGTGACTTCTTTCTTTCGTTTTTTACGCATTTACCTCTATATCTTTGCTCCTATTGGTCGTAGCGTGATGTTATATAGCCTATAGCCTTCCTCGATAACTGGACTATCCAACACAAAAAGAATTATTCAATTCGAACAAGTAGTTTCGGAGATTAGCGCGTTCAAACAAACAAACTCTTCAGCTTTATAATATTAGTATAGATAGATAAACGAATTATGAAGATTCCGGGCTAGTTAACTCTAAGTTAAGTCAGGATTCTGTTACTGTCAATTTAACATATTGTAAAAAAATATAACTCGTACATTACGTTTCGATATTTTAATAGGTAAAATGTAGCTGTGGATTGCGCAATAGAACCTAAAGCAAAGTTTGTTATAATTATGTAACCCTCTTTTTAGTAAAATGGGCTACTTTGAAATACACCTAACTATTACCGTTAACCATAATTTAACAATCTTTTTACGCGTTGTTCGAGTATGAATTGAAACTTAATATTGAATGCATTAAACATCTAGTAATCCTCAATGATGTCAGTCTGTCTGTTGTAAAATTACAGTGTAATACCAAAGTATGAATAAAACGCATTGCAGCTAGAATTGCTACGATTTGCACTCTATCCGGGACAAAAAAAAATGTTGCATTTCTGAAACATACCCGTAAATTTATTACGCGCACATTTATTTAGAAGTAAACGCCTGACGTTTTTTTGCGTTGGCGTTTAATTACGTTCCTATACATAAATATTAATTAGTGATGGTAGTTTGAATTATTTATAACTATGTAACAATAAATAACACCTTACCCTGCATGTGGCAGATGCTGTAAAGCATAAACGTCAACCTTTAATTATAAATAAATGTGTGCGAAATAAATTTAATGTTTAGTGTTCGCGTAAACTTAACAACCAAACAAATTCAGGTAAATATCGGACAGGGCTCGGAAACGTTTTTGAAAAAAAAATAAGTTTTTCAAACTTAAGGAACGTTCCTTTCATAACGTTTTGTTCGGAACGAAGACGAAATGAAAACGTAATGTGAGATCGTAAAAAACGGTTTATTTCGCAGGAAGCAAGAGATAAAAAATAAAAAATAGCGCGTGTCACGACCTGTTTATTTAGAATACCTATCTGCAAGCTAGAAAATTACAAATGGGCTAGGTGTGAATTGTAGGGTAACAAAATGGAAAAAACGGTATTGTTAAAAACGTTTTATTTAACAAGAACGATATAATACAACGTTCTCTTCAACAACGGTTTTATAATGTTTCCGTTCAAACATAAACGAATCTAATACGTTTTCGGTTGTTCAACACGTTCCGGGACAGTGAACGCCTACAGGCGTGAAAACAATAAAACATCTATTGTGTCTGGAGTAGTGTCCCGGAACGTGTTTAGGCGAAAACGTTCCGAAAAATAAACCGTTATCCGAGCACTGACATCGGATACCTATCCCGCAAGCTGTCATCCCTACGTATTCCAACCAACAGTCACAGCACTAGTTGCAAATCAAAATACCTGTGTATTCTGTTTCCCCCCAGATCGAACAATGTGCCTTTGATACAAGTTTCATTCTTCTATTGTCATAACTTACTATAAAGCGGGAAAGTATAAAAGAGCGAACGAATTGAAACGCACTACATTGCAAATATCATTTTTAATCCCGCCTCTAATTAATAGCGACTACACATACACAAGCAATTAATTAATTGGCACTCTTAATTTGCAGTAATTAATAGTAGGTATACTGGATATAATAATGCAATAATTATAATTCATTTTATTGTAGGTAATCAGTTATCAATTAATTTATCATCTCAATTATCAAAGATTTTATTTGCATTGCCAGTTTTTGACTGTAAATAGCCAGCAAATTGGCTGAAATTTCATCGGATAGTAGGTTTATAAGAGGTCACAGATGAACCATGTCTGATTAATTAGTGACAGCCTTATCAGTTTCACTAATAATGTCCCCCTAGCTGATTTCGACTAGTGGCCAGTCACAACGACTAACCGACTGCGCGGGACATATAATGGTATATGGTGCACAAGTGTGTGCGCAAAGACAGGTGCACTCTCTATTCCTTTCATTCTCATAGCCCGATGGGACAACAATCTGACACGACCGGAGAGTTATCAGGCTCAGGACCGGAGGAGTTTCACTATACAAGCAGTAAAATTGCCGACTATTGCCATTCATAAATCACCAGCATATCAAAGGCACAGTCAATACATATTTTTAATTCCTTAAATTGCTCACTAAGTGTTACATAAAGTTCTTAAACAACAATATTGCTCTTAAAACTTAATAACCGCTAAGGTATTGCAAATTACGTTACAAACCGACAGTCAATAATAATAAGGACGTCCACAGCTGAACATAGGCTTCTCCCACGGTTTTCCACAGCAACCGGCTGTGAGCTGTCTGCATCCAGTGTGATCCTGCGGACTTTAAAAGGTCGTCTGTCCATATTATTTTCGGTAGACGTCCTACGCTTACTTATTAAGATGTATGTTTATCATAATACGTAAGCACAGGAAAGTTTATAGCCCACAAGGCATGTGTTAAGTAACTGCTTATTGAGTTATAATTTTCATTTAGTTTGTTTTTAGGATTTTTAAAATAATATATTCATTATGTTATAAATGTGGGAAGTTTATTAAATATTATAACGGTCATGTAGTAAGAAGGTAGTAAGGGATAGGATTACAATTATTTCTTGATTGTGGTATATAGGTAAAGTCTGTTTAACAAAGTCCATTCAATTACAAGTATTTCAAACTATTTTAAGAGAATCTGTACATGGTATTGGCATTTTTATAAACATCTGTTTTCATGGATATGTATTGAATCTGCTAACCAAAAAAAGTTTTTATGCTTTTATTTTCTAACAAAATATTACAAGAACATTTCTCTCTTTAGCATTTCCAAATAAACGAATTGTAAACACACGTCTAGATACTGTCACGCATGTTATTTCCCCTCTCGAAAAACCCAAAGGTTTCAATACAAAATCTTATTCGCGATCACTGGCTCCTCACAAAGGAAATATTTGCTTGTTTGCTTTAGATAAAAGACCCATTGGAGGCAAATGTTTGTGTCGACTTTACCAAGAAATAAGATATGCGACGCCATTGAATTTTCGTTTGTGAGTGCCGCAAATATGTTTTTTAAACTGTTATTGTAAGTTTTGGTATGGTTTTAATATGATAGTTTCATGTAAAGTTAAAAAGTAACTAATAGTAAGGCATAGTGTTTAAGAAAGTGGCTTTATTTGTTTGAATTTTAGAATTTCAGCGGTAGTTTTAGCAAACTCATATTGTATGAAAAGAAACCGCAGTCTAGACGTTATTAAAACAATAAAACTAACAAGTGTTCTCCACAACCAAGGAATTTCCGACACCAAATCGTAATGAACAGCTTTTAGTATAATGGAAACTTTAAATTTCTATTATTACGACTATGGGGCAAAGGCGAAGGTGAATGTTGATGCGATTTCGCGCATTAGGGCGTCCGTAGTGAGAGCGGGATGCACCAAAAAATGCAATTCAAGTTGCAGACTATTTCCAACTTAAAAATTTAAGTTGTAGAGTAGAAATCCTGATGGCAGAGAAGAGTGCATGTTAAATAAACGTTGTCGTTTTCCACTGGCAAATTTCGCATTCCGTTTGTATCGCTGGAGAGGCTTTTGATTCCGTCAGTGTACTGATACACGCATATTTACTGATATTACCGTCCTTTGTAACGGTATAATGTTCGCTTCGAGTGATATGGGACATTAAAATAGAAATAGAATTGTTAAAAATTCACGCGCCATTCGCAGTTTTATAGCCACATGTTATGGTCCTCTGTTATAGTTTTTTCATCAACTCTAGTTTTGCTGTAGTGCCATTAGTTTTAAATTTTAATTGCCATAGGTATCGGTTGACCTTTTGATAGGAAATCACGATTAAGATTTAAGTTTATTCGTAATTTAAAAGTATTTTGCTGTTCAAATATTAAAATTGGGAATTAGAGTTTTGCAATTGAAAGCTGAACCATAAGCTGAACCTCGCAAAAGGCAGCAAATTCAACAAACCTGAAATGGCATCACCAGTCCAATTTTGAATGAATAACTTTTATACTTTTATACTTTTCTCGAGGTGCTCGTAGCGCAGTGGTGGCAGCGCTTTGGTAGTAATACCGAAGTTAAGCAACTTTCGGCGCGGTCGGTGTTTGGATGGGTGACCATTCCGACCATATAAGTGACGTACATCAGGACATCATCTCCGTGCTTCGGAAGGCACGTTTATATTGGTCCCGGCTTATATCGATTGGTATTAGTCGTTAAGCCTAGTCAGAGGCCCTATGGGCGGCTTGATAAAAATCTGACAGCAAGGTTGGTCGCTTGCCTTGCAAACACCCCTTCGCCAATCCGCACTGAGCCCGCGTGGTGGAGTATGGCTCATATTACCTCAAATTTGAGGTAAGGCCTTTGCCCAGCAGTGGGATGCTTACAGGCTAACTTTACTTTTTTTACTTTTATTTTCTTATTTTGGATAAATTGATGATTTTAAACATTATCTACAACTTTATGTTTTTGACTTTACCTCTATATACAGAATCATTAGGTACACAAGTTATTAAAACTCACATTATAAAAAAAAAAGTTTTTTGCAGTTAAATAGTTTGATTATTTTAACAGTCATTTAAAATTTCTCTGAAATCAAGTATCAAGATTAGTAAGTGCCCAATGAATCTGGGCATGATACTTGATTGTCACTGTCACTACGACATTTGAGTTTGGCAGGAAGGATTCGTCCAGAGCCGTTAAGCTTTTATGAAAAAAAAAGCCATTTGAGTTTAATTTTGCCGTTCCAAAAAACACGAGGTTCAGCTTCCACTGCCTAATTAAATTACCTCAAAATTTAAAGGGCCGCTAGTGATTACAGACATGTCAGGCATTGTAGCTTAGTAGCGCATGTAAAATATATTCCTTGTTATAAATAACATTCTTTGTTTTGTAATACCTACCCACAATTGAAAGGGTGATGATTGTACAGAAAATACTGTCGGTGGAGTGGAGAGGCTTACCGATATACGCGCGTAAGCCTTCGTTCCAATTTATTCTGCACAAACATTTTGCCTATTCCGCTAAATAAATACAACACTGGACAACCGAACTTGCTGGAACAAAGAAACGACGCTAGTCTTGTCAATATCGATACAAATATTATGAAGCTGCAGAGTTTGTTTTGTTTGGTTGAATGCGCTAATCTTATGGATTTTATAGTTGGAATGAAAAAAACATCACTGGACAGTCAGGATGGCGTGTAAAATAGTTCAATATTAATTTATACATCAACTTAACGCAACTTTGATGTAACTATTGAAGTTAATTCTGAAAGCTACCAGTGGAACTTTTTGTCATTCGTGTTAAAGTTTTAATTCACGCAACTAATTTATAACGATGTAATGAAAATTTACTATTATTCCATCCTTTCAGCATATGTAAATAAAAATGTAACTAGGTATGTACTTTAAAATCATGGTAAATGTCATGAGCTGTGTGTATTTATTATGATTGCATACGTTCGTGGCAATCACAATTAACACTCTTACCTATAGGTAATACTAGCGGCAATTTAGAGTTTTAATTAATGTAATTGTCATAGTAATTTGACATTGTATTGTTGTATTTTGAAATTGATTGCACATTTCTAACAGTAGCCTTTTGAACGGATATCCTTTGGTCAAATTTCTATGAACGCGCATTCGAAAACTAAAATTATGTAAACGGCTATTAATAAGCCTTTATGAGTGGAATAAATGCGATACAGCATATTTTAGTCGTTGTGTTAAATTCCTGGAAGAGTTTTGTATAAGTACAATCATTTGAAACTGTATGCACTATACCGGTTAACTCGATCTAAGTCTTTTAAGACGTGGTAGTCATTGCTTCAAGGTTTGCTTTCACATATACCTAATTTCAATCATCAGCCATGGTTTTTTGTATGGAGTTTATTATTTATTTATTTATTTATAATGAATTTACAACAAATCTTAACTTAGGGAATTATGCTATTCACAGCGTTACATAAACCTGTGGTTTTACCGAACGCTGCGCTTGTTGAGTCGTCATCGTACTAGTACTTATGAATTTGATGTAGATAATGTATTTATTACACTAAGCAAACAAATATCTATTAATACATTACATGCATTATTTGATAACATCTACGCCGACCCGATAAACATCCAATATAGGTGTACTTAGTTACCGCTTCACCCGACCCGCGCGTCATAGCACTCGCAACGCAACAGGGCGTCTACTCCCTAAGCCCGTAGTTACGGCCGTATTTACGAATGAAGGTGTTTTCTTTAGCCATGCTTTGCCAAATATACTTGTAATCTATTATTAGACAAATAATCAACACCCATTTGCTCCCAAAATCTTATTTTTAGTTTTAGATACTAATCAGATTAGAGAAATAAGTATGATAGCCAAAGAAAACACCTTCGCCCGTAAATACGGCCGTTATTACGGGCTTAGGGAGTAGACGCCCTGTACCGGTTTTAACTAGGTGGGTCCACACGGGGTGATTATGTGCATTTATTTAGTTTGAGTTGTTTGCAAATCAATAAAGTACCTACTGTTTAAGTTTATTTTTTAAATTATTTTGTGTGATTTGTGTTTTTAATGTTGAAGGTAAGTCATTAATAAATTTAGGTACCACATACGTCAGAAGCTGTTTGCCGTATAGGTTATTAAATTTCGGAACTTCAAGTTTATCACTTCTTGTTTTGCCGCTACGATAGACATAGGTTTTAAGTGAGTCATTGAAAAAGTGTTTGTTAAGTATTATGAATTTAACTCGGTCATGTATAGGTATAATGTTACAATGGTAGAAGAGCTCATGATAGTTATGTTGGAATGCAAGTTTAATTTTTTGAGGTACAATAGTTTTAAGTAATCTTATTTGGAGATTGTAAATTGGATCTAAGTGAGATTTGCTAGTTCTGCCATAGCTGCCGAGTCCATAACATATTGTAGTTTCGGCTAAAGCTTTGTATAGTTGCAAGAGTATCTTGTAGGGTATTTTATTTTTGACCAAGGTGAATTTAGCAAGCATAGCCCGAAGCTTGTCACATACGTGGTTAATATGATCCGTCCATTTGAGTCGATCGTCGATAATTAAACCTAAATACTTATGCCTACTCACAAGTTCCACCGAGGGACATAAGCAGCCAGAGAAATTGTCATGCAAACATTTATGAGTGTGAGCAATTAAAGAGAGATTTTGTATTTTACGGTTTTTGCTTGAGCTTAGATACATAAGTTTAGTTTTGTCAGCATTAAGGACCAGGCCTGCGTCATGCGACCATTTTGCTAACTGTGTGAAATCTTTTTGCAGTTGAGCTAGAGCAAGGGCAGGATCTGTGCTAACTGCTATTAGGCAGGTGTCATCGGCAAATTGGTACATCTTACATTCAGTCACTGTGTTAACAGCGTCATTAACGTAGGTAATGTAGTGCAACGGCCCAAGGACGGAGCCTTGTGCTGTGCCGTCTGAAACATTAACTTTAGTGCTTAGGTGTTCTCCTACCTTAACAACAAAAGACCGATCTTCAAGGTAATCTTGACACCACTTGTTTAGGGGGCCTTGTATGCCACAGTCTTTGAGTTTTTCAAGAAGTGTATTAGGACATTTCTACAGAAGGGTACTTTTTTTCTCAATTCGGTGGTTGATTTGTAATTTGCTATTTTAAGTAATTTTTATAATATAACATTAAGTTTACCCCACCCTGAATCTAAAAATAACTATTTGCCTTAATTTTGTTGAGTGGTTAATGAGAAAAGTTAAGCACCGAATTGAGAAAGCACCGAATTGAGAAAATGAATTGAGAATTGATGTAACCTTATAAAAAATAATGTATTAGAATGACCAAAATAATAAATACCTAAAGCGTTTTGTTAAATAACTGCTGGTCTATCGGTAATGGTTTATTTCAGGGTTTTGTGCCTTTCTTTATTGATTGTTTGAAATATTAAGAAAAAAATCTAATCAACATTTTATTTATGTTTGGTTACAAACACTGGTTGAAGACTTTAGTCTTACTACGACACTAGAGTAATTGAGACGAGAAGATACTTTTGCACAATTTCCCGAACGCTGCCTAGCTAAGTTGGAATCGTTCATTGACCTCTTTCTCAAAGTTTAACCTACCTAATTGGATTAATATTCAAAGGTAGACTCATACTCGTCAACAACTTTAAGAATTTAGGTCCCAACAGATACTGGAGTATGTACACTATGGGAGCTTGACATGATTTTCGTCTTTTTCATCCATTTCTTCGAGCATAGTGCCAAGGTTGTTCAGCGTCTTTGCCACAACGACTATATCATTGGCATACCGGAGGTGTGTGATGACATATGGATCCGAAACATGGTATCTTACTATGGGCCTTATAAAGAAGCTCAAAATCACATAACGAGTGCTGGAGAGGGCTATGCTCAGTGTTTCTCTACGAGAACTAATCAGAAATGAGGAGATACATAGAAAAAATACGGTAAAGGACGTAGCCCTTAAAATTAGTAAGCTTCAGTGGCAATGAAAAGGGCACATAGCGCGAAGAACTGATGGCCGTTGAGGCAGAAAAGTTCTAGATTGGAGAACCAAAGACGCAGTGTAGGACGTCCACAGACAAGATGGACAGACTACCTTGTAAAGATTGCAAGATTAAACTTGATGCAGAACGCTAGTGATCGGTCGCTGTGGAAAGCCGTGGGGTTGGCCTATGTTCAGTAGTGGACGTCTTTTTCATAATGATGATGATGATGATGTGTCTTTTTTGATAGAACTTAGGATAGGTCTTTGTTTAAGTGTATTTTTATTGCTCTATTTATTGCCATTAATACATAAAACCGTCAATTCATTTATTTTGCCTATTTGAATTTTTTTAAAGTGGAAGGAATGAGGGGATGATGAAGACCTAGGAGAAGTTATTTTGACCAAGTAAGGGAAAAAGTAAATGTCATGTCATACCAGGATGACAAGAAAAAGGCAAAAAAACGAAAATAATGGCAATTGCTCCACCGACAAGAGCCAAGCTCTTAAGTTTAAAAAGAAGTAGTTTTGTGTCTACACTTTTTCAATCTGTTTATTGGATTGTGAGAGAGAGAGTTTTACTAAAATTTGCCTAAATCTTAGAAAAAATAAGACAGTTCCATACACAATATGAATTATTAATTAAATCTTAACTTTGACATATAAATTGAATTAGTAACGACATTAACATATTTGCATGCAACATTTGTCTGCTGAAGATGAGAACCAAAACCTAATTATAAGACCATAAAATGTAACCTTCTTCAAAAGCAAATAAAGATATTTCTATTTCTATTTCTATTCAATCTCCAGCAGAATCGTTTTATGATATAAATGAATAGTTCCTATTAGCAAAATTCATATTATCACAGTAAAATCTCAATTCGGTGCCCATTTTCCAGCGGAATTGAGATCCACGGAATTGAGAAAATATCACAATACATAAAATTACTCAAAAATATTATAAGTAACAGTAATTTTAACTAAATGTAACGGCAAAATGCAGTTAAACACTTAATAATTTTAGCACAAATCTCCAAAAATACTTCAGAAACATAATTTAAGTGGCACACCGATTTGAGAAATTACCCTAAACCAAAAACACCGAATGATTTCAAACCTCTGAAAATTGCTCCTCAACGCAACAAGTCCCCCGTCTATAGTGCTCGGCCGCTCGGGCGCAACGGTTAGATGGCGGGAATCCAAAGTAACCGTTTCTAATAAGCGTAGATAGTGCTATAGGTAAATAAAAGTAAATTTCACCGAATTGAGGTACACCCCTCGGACAATATTTTAATGTGTCACTGTATCAAAACTAATGGATTCAGAATCAATATAAACACTGTTATGGCTTCATTATTTATCCCTTGTTACAGGAATGTAGAAACAATAATGAGTAAGTCATTATTTTAAAAGTTATGAAACAAAAACGAGTAAATTCTGGGAATCGGACACTCCATTTTAGGCCAAATTCTGCCCGTTTTTGAACTTCCAGATTTTTTTAAAGCCATATGTACAACCTGGTGGTCTTCTTGATATGCTCTCCATCAGGCTAAGAGTTGTATAAATACGTGTGTTTTTTTTGAGACACAATATTCAATTTTAAAGGTAGTTTTTTTGCTCCAGTAGGTCAATCAGTCGTTTCTGTAGAAATGCCCATTATGTCTCAATGTGTCGAAGGCTTTACTGTAATCGATAAATACTATCAAGACGTGCTTTCTGTCATTAAGGTGTTTGAAAATCTTATCGGTGAATATTGAAAGAAGTTGTGTTGTACTCTTTTCGGGTTGAAACCCGAACTGCTTCTCTGTAATTATATTGTTGATTTTAAAAAATGAATGAATTTGCTTAGATATAGCTTTTTCAACAATTTTATCTATGGCAGAGAGTATAGTAATTGGACGATAGTTATCATACGTTGAGTGGCTTCCTTTTTTATGAATTGGTCTGACTATGCCCATTTTCAGATCATTTGGGTATTTACCTTGATTAACAGACTCGTTAATAAATTGAGCGATAACAGGAGCAATCTTGGTATCAATATTTTTTAAGTCTTGGGTTCTAATTTTGTCAATTCCCGATAGTTTGACAGCTATTTGACGTTTGTTGAAACAAATGCCGCAACCCAGCTTTATAGGACCTAGTGGCAGCAGTCAAATGTTAGTAATATCAAAGCTTAAAATAATATTCTGATCGACAATCAAAATTTTGAATAATTTATACCTATTTTGAATTAAACTTGTAAATATTTTTGAAACTGATAACCTTTTCAAATTATAAATCAAACTTCTAAGTGCCTATAGAGTGCAAGACTGTTCGCTCTAGGTATCATAAGCATAGACGTTAATGTTCCGACGCGACGTTAGTAACATCTTGTTACTTCTTCGCCTCTTCTTCACTTCTCTTCTTCTGCCTTCAAATTTAGGCAGTGGCTGTCCTTAGCTATCATAACGTCAACAATCACCGTTGTAGAGTGACGCTTGTGTATAATTTCACTGACATGGATAAAAAGCAACAATTCCATTCGTTTAGCATCTTTTACATCTGATGCGCATCGAAATCCATTTGCTATTCGCCAGTCGGCATATTTCTGTAACAGTGGCCATCGTTTATCACGGCGATGCTCCACCATTAACGATTCACGCAGTGTTGCCAGCCCTATTTTTTTTACTACAGATTTACTAATTTATTTATGGTTCATTTCAGTTAATAAGCGCCTCACCGTGCTTAAACATGATCATTTGCATTTTTTTAAAACCTAAGGCACGAAAATTTAACCCAACGTGGGCTTCAAGCTTCAATTTAAATAAATATTGGACACCAATCACATACATTGCTCTGATCCCAAAGTAAGTAGCTAATGCACTTGTGTTATGGAAATCAGACACAACGGTGGTACCACAACACCCAGACCCAGGACAATATAGAATTTTTTTTTTATTTCTACATTGACCCGACCGGGAATCGAACCCGGGACCTCTGAGCGGCGACGCCTTGAAACCCAGCGTGCTTAGCCACTACACCACGGAGGTCGTCGAATTTAATTTTTATTAAAACCTTCCTAACCTTCCCCGACAAGAAGAATGTTGCATATTACAAAAAACTATTTGACCCCCTATGTGTGTGCAAAAAAAACATATGCGCTAGATTCGAAGTTCTGGTTACCGTTATCTCTCTAATGCTTCATAGGTACTACATAACGTTCCATATTTGAAGTGCCTATTTTCGATGGTGAAACAGATATTCAACCTATTTAATATGTAAATTAAAATGTTTTACTCGGGAAAACCTGCGTTAAGTAAACTTAAGATTCAACATTTTAAATCAATTTATTAAATTAGTGATTTGTGCTTTATTAGTTTGACACTGCTGGCAACACTGGTATCACGCAAAATTGTGAAATATTACGTGAAAATGCCAGCGTGGCGCGTGCGTTGCACTAATAGTTTTCGTTTTGCGGTAACACTCTATCATTCCATTTAAAATAATGAGTCTGCCCGAAATGCCGCGATCGTTTTTCACCCTGTGTTTTGTATTGGATATCGTAATGTCAACTGTAATTACATTTGTGGTAGAGACGCTAATTGGATGCGTCTGTTATGTGCTTTATGAGAAAACGATGGCTCAAATAAGGCAGAGTCTTTTTTTTAAAGACTTTCTTAATTTATTTTGGTACAAAACAGTCATTACATCGAATTACTTGATCTAAATAAAAATATTTGTAACAGACAATGAGTACCCAAAAAATACTTTCTGTGTGAGTACCTTCATGAAGTTTTAAATAGATTTAAAACAAGAAACAATAATTGAAGTGCGGTAAAGACTAAATTAATTTTATTCTTGTAAAGGCTTTTAACAGAAACATCTAGATTTTTATCCCATTCTGTAATTGAACTAGGGAATAAATGTAGAATAACTCTAAAACGTGTATTTAGTGCTTAGCAATTCAATAACTTAAATACAAGGCAATCGTTTTGATAACATATAATCAAGAAAGTGATAATTAACGTTAAAACGTTCAAAAGTCTGATTTAAGCTCAAGCAATTGATTATACTCGTCTACTAAATCCATTTAGATAGCAACGAGCTGTACAGAACTAAAAAAAGTAAACAAATAAATAATAAAAAGTAAAAATCTGTTCTACGGCTTTCCATTCCATTTCATTCCATTCGGCGTTGGAGTCAGATAACACAATGGCTTTTAGAGTTGATAAGTTACTAACACTTTTAAATTATGGATTCCCTTTATCCGATAAATAAACTTATTATTATTTTCATGACAACCTTTTTTTGAAATACGAATCGAACGTAGCATTTTTTTCTGTTATCAAATATTTCTAAGCTCCACATGTCATTTCGTGTCACATCTGTTTAGTTTTTTCCGGTTTCAATATTGTAAGAAGGTCTGATGATTTCGGGCAGGAGACAAGTTCATATGACGATCTCGAATGTCACAAGATTTCCATGATTCTTTGAGTATGAGATTTTAAACTTTCGCGTTGCATTACAATGAGAATTAAACATGACGGGTCTAAACACGAAATATAAATATGAGTAAATGCTACTCACTGCTCGACGTTTCGGCTGCGTTGCAACAGCCGTGGTCACGAGCCAACTACAATAACTACAACGTCGAGCAGTGAGTAGCATTTACTCATATTAATATTTCGTGTTTAGACCCGTCATGTCTAATTCTCATTCTTTAAGTATTCTTTAATTTTCTCTCTCTTTTCTATTTTTGAAAAGACAAGTTTTCAAACCAAATTTTCTACCTACCCTAAGCAGCAGTTAGGACTCGAAATATAAATGACACGTGAATTAAATTTTCATACCCACTGCAGAATAAAGTAATCCTTAATGTATGTTTATGCCCAAAGTTGTAGTACTTTTAAAATTGTTTAACTTTTCGTACATGCACTACTTAATACTAAGTCTGACAAATAAACTCCAAGTAACAAAATATTCAAGTGGCAATTGAATCAAAGCAATATTCACATGCAAACGAACTTGCGGCTTTGCTCGTGAATACGGGTCCAAATGCATTATTCATATTAGGGTCAAGCGTAACGCACATGGCTTTGCAAAAACACAATATTCCACCGATTGACTGACGGACGGGATCATTTTTGAATATGATAATGTGCCAAGTGTTAGATAATATCGCTGGTTTTGGTATATTTTTCACTAGCTTTTGCCTGCGACTTCGTCCGCGTGGAATAGTGACTTCTTTCTCCCGTTTTTTACACATTTACCACTATATCTTTGCTCCTATTGGTCGTAGCGTAATGTTATATAGCCTATAGCCTTCCTCGATAACTGGACTATCCAACACAAAAATAATTATTCAATTCGAACCAGTAGTTTCGGAGATTAGCGCGTTCAAACAAACAAACAAACTCTTCAGCTTTATAATATTAGTATAGATTCAACGTGTTTTCTTTTTATACTATAATTTTATTATGGACTAGGAATAAATGATCTGAAATGTGTATTAGTTAAATGATGTGAAAAAATAATTGCTTGATAACGCAGGCAAAGTACGCAAAATATGTGGGGTCACATACCACTGAAAAATAGAGAATATGCACGTATAGGCCAGTTGTGGGACTATGGACTGCACTGTAAGCATTTGTAGTAATTTAGCTAAACAAAACAATCCAAACAATACATTCATGTCTCTTTGAATAGGGAACACATAAAATAATACCATCGGTTTAGAATTCATAACTGAATGATGAATGAATTTGCTAATTAATGTTCAAACGAACGTGTTCTAAAGCTCTAATGATTGCAAATATATGTCTACATCATACCTGTATACCTAGCAAATGCAACTGATACAAAAGTCTGTTTAAGCTACTGGGTCGTATTTTGAACTAGCTGTTGCCCGCGTCTTTTTTGGCATCAATGGACCTAATACCAATGAATAATAAAATGAAACTTTTTAGGAACCGAAATTTTTGGCTTTTTGGTATACCTTCCTGGTATGGTGATTAAGTTTGATAAGTTATTACCTAACGTTTCCTTAGTAGCTAGATAAGATACCAAGTGATAGGCACACCATGTCATGTTTTTACGAGCCTGTTTCCCATTCGTCAAGTAAGCACTAAACAACGAATAAATCCACTATAGGTCGTCATACGTCGTACTTTAATTTTCATTTAACATCCTATAAAAGATAGATTATCGTTTTATTTAACTGGTATGTATTTTTTTATCTATTCTTATAGCGTATTATTTAGACTGTAAACATCAAAACTTACCATAGCATATAACTGTCATCATACTCTAGTAAACTGAGTCCAAGATGGAATGTTATCCACCCCAGTTATTGTGGAGATGGCCCTGGTTTGTAGATCTACAAGCCTGCAACAAGTCAGCTGCCCGGGGGTATTTGGGATACCAGTTAAGCTAAGCGAGCTCGAATAAATTCCCCTTGACCGAACGTAACGGATCGCTTCTAGTGTCTACAGTTAAATGCTAGATTGTCACTGAATTCGTATCTGGGTGCATAGTGCATTTCGTTTACGAAAAAAGTCCGCCAATCGTTTTTTTTTCGAAGAAAGACAGTTTTTCATTAACTGGGTCACAATTTCTATGTATGTCGATTTCTTCCATGCGGGTATTTATGCGTGTGAATATACGGCGAAGTTTTTCCAGATATACGGTGAAACTCGTAAATTCAAATAAATCAATTGCACTTTATATGGCGTATTAAAGACTGTCAAATATTTGAGTTCATGTTGTTAAATAAATACAAAGATTGAATAATGACTCTAAAGGGAAGCATTGAGTTTTTATTAAAATACTAAAGTATAAGGTTGCAATCATTATTTTTGTATTATACGAGTAGCATTTATAGGTTTATAAACTGTAAAACTTGTAAAATCCAACATGTATTATGTTATTGTAATAAAATAAAATAATTAGAATAGGTTTCAACAATTGTCTTTCTAAGAATTTAAGAAACGTGTACTAACAGAAATATTTCGCAAGTTGTATTACATATACGAAGCGAGTTCAAACCGCTGACAGTTTATTTTAACATCGCGAATACCTAGGGTCGTACCTCACCGAGACGCCATGGCGACATCAGTACGTAACTATCAAAGCATATAATATTGAAAAATTTTGGTATATACCCTACTCACTTAGCGACAGTGTGGCTATTTCACATTTTACTATTATCTGTTTGGATACATAGCCATGGGCTCTCGGTGAGGTACGGCTCTTAGTTGCAGACAATTTGCAAGCGCCAAATGTTAGTTTTCAATTTGCTTCAACTCGCATAATGCGGTCCTGGGAATTCGGTGACGATTGTACCCGAGAATATTCTCGTCATGGCTAGAAATGCAGTCAATATACAGCAAAATATACAGCAGGTTTGCGGACATGTTCAGTTATACCGCTTTTAAAAGTTAGAAGACAGATCAAATGGCGACGAAGGGATCACCATTTTGCTGACTAAAACCTACAAAAAAAGGATAGGCCACATCTATAATATTGACGACGTGTTTGGTGTAGTGGTTAGCGCTCCTGACTACTATGCCGGCGTCGCGGGTTCGAATCCCGCAAGGGGAAAATGTTTGTGTGATGAGCACGAACATTTGTACCTAAGTCATGGATGTTTATATGTATTTAAGTATTTATGGGAGACGCCCCCGTCATAATCGTTGTCTGGTATTCGTAGCACAAGGAAGAAAATTTCTTAGTTCGAAACCAAGACCATTGGTGTGTTGTCTGGCGCATATTTATTTATTTATAAAGATGGAAAATATTCTATGGTAAAATCTGGCAAACCGTCAGATTTTCGAGTTATATGCAAATAAGGATGTAATACAAAAAACATTATTTTCTACTTCATTAATCCGGTCAAACCACAACGACATGAGCAGCGATGAGCATATTATAGTGAATCTATATCCTTAATAATATTAATAATAATAATAAATATTCTTTATTGCACAAAAAAGGACACAACAAAACATTAAAACAGATGATCACAAGTACAATATTGGCAATACATTATTAAAGCACAGTTAAGGTTTTCAACCTCTTAACACTGAATAATTAAGTATTTCTGGGGTCTCATTTACTTATCTTGCTACTCATCCAACTTAATTAAGCTTATTAATTTCATAGTTTTAGCTGTACACTCTCGTGTATCAACATTCAGGGTTCTTGGTAAGCGATTCATTACAAATTTAACACCTTGAGAAACATATTAATATAAATATATGTTCTTCATTTGTGTTTATTGGGTTTTTTTGGTGGTTTAGTCCTGTGTTTATCTGAAAATCATTTGAAATTGTTTTATTGATGTATTTTATTCAATTTATAATTAGGGCATAATAACATTAATTTCTTCTTCTTCTTCAGCCACTGTCTACCAATTGCTTGGTGTAGGCCTTCTTGAACCCTCTCCATTTATCCCTGTTTTGGGCAGTTAGGATCCAGTTGCCGCCCGCTATCTCTTTTAGGTCGTCCTTCCATCTCATTTGCGGTCTCCCTCTTGGTCTTTATCTTGGTCTTTTATGTGTCCGTATGGTCTCCATGTTAGGACTTCTCTGCACCAGCAACTTTCCTTCTCTTCCGGAACTTTCTCGCAACTTGCCCAACTCACTCCACTTCAGTCTTGCTACTCTCTTGACCACGTCAGTCACCTGGCTTTGTTTGTCGTCTAGTTGGGATTAAAACACAATTTACGGATATTTTTCGCGATGATTTATAAGAAAAGATTTTATTGGATACCTATTAATATACCATTTGCTATAACAATATAGATTTTTTTAGTAAAAGGTATACTAACAAAATATTTTTAATTTTCGTTATATACATGCAGGTAGAACTGATTATCATATAAAACATTTTGATATCGAATCGAGATCGAAAAACTCAATTGTAAGACAAACTCATAGTCATCTTCTAGTAAATAGGGTTTATTCCGCCTCGTCACTCGTCAGGGCCGCATTAAGACACGGCGCAAATGACGCATGCCGCGATTATGCCATCAGTGATTCCGCAATTTATTTGGCCGATATCGCTCTTCAATCAACGCGATTGCGTCTTAGGATTGGTTATTCTTTTAACTACTACAAAAGCCCAGCTGTCATACTTTGTGTCATAGTAGATTAATTAACAAAAGCATTTTCATACTAAAACCACTTGGACCATTGTTAAAATAACCCACAAATTGCACAATGACAGCCGATTTATCTCGTTAGTGACCAAATACGTTTTTCCTTGTAAGTGGAGAGTACGGTGCCACTGTGTCCCTAATAAGCCTTTAGAAGAAAGGAGATCTAGAGATGATGGAATGGCCAACGTTAGAGAGCGCAGTTGATGTTTTAACACTTTTGCGGACAGTACTCCAGACAAAATTTACATTTTATTGTTGTCACGCCACGTGTGTGAAACAGTTAATATAGCGATGTGAAACTTTGGATCGAGGTTTTTTTTTAAATTTAGTTTAAGTGGTTGGTATTCCAGAAACTACTTGCACAAGCTGCTCTTTCGCTAAAATTATACTTATTTTTTTACTGTTAGTTTGAGCACCATCACACCAATAAAATAGTCATCATTACTCTATTGTTATAATTTGACCCTGTTAATAATTTCTTTTGTTTAATCATATTACATATTTTTTCGTCTTTTACTATAACAAATCACGCTGTGTCACAGCACACCTATCATTTACTAGTCTCAAATGTCAAATAAAATATATTATTTTTAAAGCTTCATTTGTAGTCTGTCGGCATACCAAATAGTAAATAAATGAATAGGAAACAAAACCAATTCAATCAAATCGCAAAAGATATATTTTTTGCCATGTTACAAATTCCATTTAACTTATTTTGCGTCGCTTCCAGTTTTTTTTTTAACCTGAGTTATTTCTAAACAAATTCACCGGAAGCCCTACCTGAGTGCGGCCCGCTATTACAAATTCATAAGCTCTCAGACCCTTAGTAGGGTCCTGTTGACCGCTGTAATAACGCGTCCTCTAGTATGACATTGAAAAAATATCCGGCCACAATCGATTTTTTATTTCGGGGTTTTAGTATTTGAAATACATTAACGTTATTATTTACTTCGTTGTTTGACAATTTGTTCAATGTGTAAAGGCGATAATTAGTATTAGGTCATTTAAATATATTGTGATTTTCCTATAGACTCCAACAACATGAAGTATTATAAAATAGCAGGTTTTGAGATAACCTGCTATTTTAAGCAGACAGTTGATAACAAGAGCTTATAAGGTGGGGAGGTATATTGAGACTATACCTACCTAAGACCTAAGGTCGGTTCTGAACAATCACTAAATAATTAAAAATATATCAATTTTATGTAGCAATAAGAACTATTTTTGTGCAGCGCTGTTTACTGGTCGATCTAAATAAATTAATCGTAACATTGATTAAGATTAAACAAACTCGATTCTAAATTAACGTTACCACTTGAAAACAAATCGGTTATCCCAACTGCGTAGTAATTTAGGGGACAAGTATCGCTTAATGGCTACGGATTTCTGTTTAATGGCCGACCGTCTAGGGCAGAATTACTTACAGTTAGTTGGATGATTGTTGCTATTTCATATCTGTAAACTAATAAGATAAAAAAAAAATGGACCTAACGTGAAACCTTGAGGAACGCTGCAGTAAAAAATAATCTTGTAGCATTTTTTTTTATTTCACCTTGTTTTAAATCTACTTTCTATCCAAGTTTTGCAAGGAAGTGCTGATAAATAAAACCGACTGACCATAAATTAAATTTACACTTTTAGTGTATGCCATACAAAAACTTATGTATAGAATAGTTGATTTTTGTTTTTATAGTGTTTTGTTATTATACAAACTTAATAATATAAATTGCACTTGTAAAAAGCAACCGAGACTCTGTGACAGAGCCCCGTGTCTTACGCTACCCGGGCGTATATAGCTTTTTACAAGTGCAATTTAAATTATGCATAGAATTCTTACGTCCAAAAAAACTAAGAGTAGTGTGTGCACTTTATCTACATAAGTTGCTCTTTAATATCATTCTCCTATGTTGATTAAATGTAGAAAGTTACTAAACAGCATTATATTATATCCATCATTTGTTAATAATTTAATTTGCAGCGGCACTTAACTTTAAGTCCGCCTCCAGGTCACAATGGGCCGATTTGCATCTAAATTGCTCCAAAACCAGTAAAGCATGCCTAAATTCCGACGCTAAGAAACCCTTAAGCCTTTGACTTAAGTATGAGTTAAGTACGGTCTAACATCGGGGGACGAGTATTGACTTTACATAGTATTATGATAACATGGGGTTTGGTTCTCTATGGTAAGTAACGGTAAAATATGTATTGCTATGGTTTAAAGGGCATTTAATCATGTCTTAAGATAGTATTTTTATATGTAGGAAGTAGGTATTTTATTTCGGGATAGTCTAATTAATATACTTGTATGTGCCAAGCTATTATTGGATAGCCGATCTGGGCTGTGATTCTCACGACAGACGCACATTTTCGTGTGGTAATTCGATTGCAAGTTTAACCGTTTCACCTAAAAATCAAGTATTATCGATACGTAAAACATCTAGGTACTGCACGAAATAATTAAAATGCATAGAAATTGTGACCCTGAGAAGCCAACATTCGATCGGTTATCTTTTTTAGTATACGACCTGCACGAGGATTGTCCCCCGGATCTATTTTTATTAGTTTGCGTTACTGTTTGTGTTTAGCTAAGTAAATGTTTCAAATCAGCTTTTTTGATTCCATTCAAGTATGAGGTCACTTTTTAAGTTGACTTTCCACTTGTCATGTGAACATAGGTACTTCCCTAACGGTATTTTTCATTCTAGCTATAAGCATGTCAGGGCGGTGACACCAGAAAGGGAAAAAAAACAATATTAGTATTTTTATTACAAAAAGCTCTGTATAATATCTATCTGATATCACTTTGGAAATACGTCCAGTAATAGATTGTTTCAGCAGTTTCTAAGTCTGGTTTTAAACTAGCACGATACCAAAACGGTTGTCTAGCTAATGTACGTCTGACCACCGCACTGGACCGACAGACCGACGAACGGACAGCCTTAGGTACAGTCGTCAGCAAGTCAAGGTGAACACTGTGACACCTAATACATTAATATAAGAACTATTTTAAAACAACATTGATTAAAGTAATGTGTTGAAGATTGTACAAGCCGAAATCGAAGCCACATCTGTCGTGGAACTAGTCGCAATTAGCTCAATTTAACTTTGAAGCATTTCCTTGATGAATATTTAGATTTGCGTAATGTTTTAGTGGTGGATTTTCAATGAAACAATGCTTAGGTAGATAACCTGAAAGTAAGTAATTATGAACAATAAATACAAGTTTTCAGGAATAAATAACTAAACTCATCTAAATTATGAATATAAAAAAAGGCATGCGAAAGTATTGTATGTATTTTCAAGTCAGGCGCAGAAGTCTTGACATAGTTCCCTGTTAAACCACCAGGTGGCGCTTGAAAAACGCTGAGACAAATAGGTATGGTGTTTTCGTGTATTTTTTGATTGAGAAGATATTTTGAATTAAGCTTAAATATATTATAAAAAAAATTCAGATTTGTCAAATATAATAGCTACCTACGTAAGTTAAAAGGACATTTAATATAGCAGAAAATCAGCAAACTGAAATTGTCTACGCGAAATGTCAAAGGTTTTGCTTCAGACTCCGGCCGCGCAGTATTTTTTTTAAAGTGTGAAAAATGCATAATATTAATATTAAGTTAGACCTTTTTAGAAATTAGTAAATCTATTTTGTTTAAATGTAAACAAAAAAAAACACAAGTGTCATAAGAACTTTTAAAAAGTTCCATTACAGATAAATATTCTTACTTGTCAGTTTTAAATTTAGGATAGGAACACCATTTGCAACACACATTAAGAGGTTTAAACTAGTTACGAGTACTTCGCTAAAAGGCAAGTTACCAGGTAGTACAATTTGATCGTAAGAAGACAATGTCCGAGCTCGGATTCAATTTCCCGTGCCGCGGTCCAACTTCCCGCACCATTCCGCACTATTCCGCACTATTCCGCACTAAAAGCCGGGAACTTTGCCGTCGTTTAAGTGCGACGTTATTCGAGTTTAGTGCGTTTTGCCGGTAGCTAGGGCTGAGAGAGCGCTAGACTAAGAAAAGCCTATCAATAGTTAGCCTATCTTAGTCTGAAACTGGGCATGGCTATTTAAATTACTCAAATAGGACGAAGGCCCACGGATTATTGGACATACTCTGGCATATTTCCGCAATATTCAAAACCTACGTGTGCGAGTACAAATTGAGTCAGAAACTATAACTGTAAACGTGGATGTCTTAATGAAAGGAGGCTTATGCCACTTAACCGAAAAATCTATTGTTCTCGAAATTTTACAATTTATACATTCATTCCAGCCGTCGTGGGATCGAATCCCGCAAGGGGCAAATGTTTGTGTGATGAGCACGAACATTTGTACCTAAGGTATGGATGTTATATGTATTTAAGTATTTATGGGAGACGCCCCCGTCATAATCGTTGTCTGGTACTTCGTAACACAAGGAAGCAAATTCCTTACCACGAAACCATATTTTTTATTATTATTATTCCACTATGACCCAAAAGTTGTGAATTATAATCCTTCCTAATAAACGTTTTGGAGTAACAGTAGAAATATTTTTGCCAAAAGCCGAAATGGATTTCTCCTGCTTCTTCTTTACCTGCTTCTTCTTTACCCTTTCCTTTTTATTTGGGGTTGGCCCTCTGTGTCTCCTGCCTGCCTCTTCAGGATGCTGCTGGGTCGAAATAGTTGTCTCCATACGAGTAATAATAAATTGTCAAATTTTTTGTACCCCTACCAATGTAGTATTAAATTATCGATACCTCTGCAACACTATTACGCGTCGCCAAAGTTAAACATTTATGATGTTAGTTTACTGTCTTTAAATACGAGCAGCAAGACTTTTGAATGCCAGTTAAAAAAATACTCAATAAAAACAAATCATACCTTATCCACATAGATAACGGCAAAAAAGATAAAAGTCTACACATACCTGAAACAAATAAATAAATACAGTTAAATAATTGTAATTTCAGATAAAAAAGAAACGTAAACGTATGAAAACCTAATATTTGTGTATTCATGGTGATGTTCTAATACTTTGCAAAATCCTATTATTTATTTAAATTAACACTGAAAAATAGATGCATGGAAATTAAACAAAATTCTTTGTGTGGAAAGGATTTTGATTTCATTTTAACTAAATAAAATTAGCAAAACTAACACCGACAGCTATTGGTAATTACAGATATTTTCGCTTTTCAGTTTTTATTCCGTAAATGTTACATTAGTGTTACAGCGCTGTGCTGGTATTCACAGACAGAGAATATCTGAAAGGATTCCATTTGCAGAGGAATGCAGTTCAAAAATTCAGCAGCCATGCTCCGCTGAAATAAGGAAATGCAAGACATGTTTGTGCCCCAACATAAGAAGGTTCAGCAAGAAAGAACAGCGCACCATTAGGTAGATAAATATGTAAGTATAACTTTGGGTATTTAATCACAAAAGGTCTTTTTATTGGTAAAATATAAAACGATAATATAATGCCGTGACTGATTTAGGCACTCTTAGTAACCAATTGTTACTAATTAATATCTTAAACTATATTTTTTAAGTGAAGCGGCCAATTTTTCTCTAACGTTATCATGGATAATGTTATAAATACTAATGGTTTTAATATTTACTGACATAAATGTTAGCACAGGAGATATAATAGTTCGGGGTTCGGTTCGGGCAAAGGCATATAGGATCCTGTTTGAAAATAATATAATGTAGGTTCGTAAAAATTTAGATAATTTCATGAAGAAAAGCGACATTCATCCATATAACACAAGAAATAAACACAAGCTTGTCGTTCCTAACTTCAGATTAGTTAAAACTAGTAACTCGTTCATGGGAAATTGTATAAAATTCTTTAATAATATACCACACAATCTTGTCGAATTGCCGGTTGATAAATTTAAGAAACACGTTAAAAACACGCTTATGTCTAAAGGCTATTATAAGGTTCAAGACTATCTAAACGACACGAATGTGTGGTCCGTCCAGCCTGCACCAACTGATGTACTTACCTTTGATGATTTTGATTTTACGGCAGCTAGTGGTGACTGAGTTTGTTCCGGCGTTTCTTCTCAGCACTTGCCTAATTGTCTGTGTTTTGTCTCGAAGCGCTGGTAGGGCCCAAAAGATAAGGAGACATGTTTCGCACATTTATTTTAATTTTTATATTTGACGTTCATAAGTGTCATTTCATGACCTAAATTGAAATAAAGATTTTGAATTTTGAATTTTGAAAAGCTTGTTCTTTTATAGACAACGTCATCAGAGATCATTTACTGGAAGACAAGATCGATCTTATCTTTAATTTAAAAACAATGTTAGATCGAGCCTACTGTATGTGAATTTCTTATGAACAGTGCACTATGGCATGGAATATTTTGGAACATCCATGTATTTATGTGAGTTTGGCCTCATATCGGTAATGGGCACATTGAAATATCAACACACGGACTCTGAATTTTTGTACACAAAGAAGAAATGCAACGGGACGTTAAATATCGGAAATATTCGGCTTATAAAGGATCACCTATGGTTGAATCTATAAAAGTTGAGCACGCTTATGTTATGACAAAATTTTATCTGTATGCACTCTAAATAATTTAACTCTATGAAAAAAATAAGTGGAATTAAATTATTACAATAGTCAAAAAATTAACTATCATGCGCCACGGTCGTTAAAAATATTATAGGAACCGTATTATATTTACGTTAAAGAACGATACCTCAAAAAATCTACACGTAACCAAAATGCAGTCTCCTATAATATCTCAATTTAAATAAGTATCTAAAAGCAAAAGTAGCCGAGTTCTTCGTAGCCAACGGCGCACAAGGAATTAAAAGCACATATTTTACGCATGCTTTCACCAAATGAAAATTTACTCCAGTCATTACTTTTTCTTAGCGAACGTTTTTAATTACTATAAAAATGCTGGATATTACCACCAAAGCATGGAACGGCTTATGTGTAAAAGTACGTTTAAACACTAGCTATGTGTGGAGTAAAAGAAATCCTGATCAAAGTAAAACTTAATGAACTGCTGCATGCAAACGTAGAAAGAGCGTAAACGTAGAAAAACGTAAAATAAAATATACCTAAAGAAGAGTTTGTTTGCTACTGAGTAAAACGTAAAGGTCAGAGAATACACACATAAGAACAGGAAACTATAAAATTAACTTGTGTAATGTTGTTCACATTCATAATAATAGAGAAATTCCATATGAAAATTGCAAAATGTACCAGTTGCCAATTTAGCTTATAAATTAACTTCATTCACATACCGAACTTAAAATACAATTATGAAGTTTTTTTAATGAGAGTGAAAGGCTGTTACTTGGCAGACATGGCTCATATTTGTCACTTAACATCAAGTGTAATCGTGGCCAAATGTCTGGCTATCTAATATTTAAATAGTAGATTGTTATACAAGGGGAGAAAGCGACCCATTTCACTCGAGATGTTTTTGAATAATTCGAGAGTGAAATGGGTGCTTTCACCCGAGTTAAACATACTATTTTTCATTTCGACTGTGAGGAAAACATTAAATTTACAAAAGTGGTTGTAGATGTCTTGGTGAGCTATTATGTAGTTCAGCGAGAAAGGAAAACTCAAGTTTTGAAGAAAATATGACAGTTGATTTACAACACCTAACACGATTAGAAAGAATAACAGCACGAAAACATTAAAACAGAGTACAAAAAAAAAATCAAATAAATAAAATCTTTGTAAAGAATATCGATCGATTTTTTTCCACAGATAATAACAGAATCCAAAATTAATTTCTTTTCTAATAAAAGTTTTAACGGCTTTGGATGAATCCTTCCTGAAATGACACTGACAATATAAAACTTTAAAAAAAATCATCTTGGCATTATGGCGGGCAGCCAAATATTTTAATTATTAATTGAATTAAAATTAGTAATTGTATATTTTTTAATCAACGATTATACATAATACTAATACCTACACAATATGATTTTCAATTTATAGCTAAGCAAAAATGTTTGTTATTTTAATAACATGATGTGACTCAATTATCTTTGGTCCAAGCTTATCTTTGGTCCAAGCTTTGACTGCAGGCCTTGACTCTATGCCATGTCAATTAAAACTAAATTACTTTCCACCCTAGGGATAGATATGCTATTTTCCACTCGGCTATCTACACAGGAAAGTTATATTTTCCGACCAGGAGAGATGAAAAAAATATAGTTTGATATCAAGCCTACCTTTTTATACAATTTTCCACATGTTTTGGCATCCTCCTCCCTCTCCAGATATATCACAAATCGATGTCCTTCCGTCACACACAATTCCACACCACACACGTTTTATGTTATTTTAAGAAAACGAAAACAATAGTTATTCTTAAACCATTCCAGCAACAACAATTATTTTAAAATAGCAGTAGGAGCACTTCTTTCCATCCGTGTACGTTATACGGCTACTGCCAAAAATATTCATCTACCGTATATTAATGAGATAAATTAGTTTTTGTATGAAGGCGCTTTGCATTAAAACTAAGTTTAGAAAAGCGAGTAAAAGTGATTAACGAATGTTAATTGGATTGTTTAAATATCGTTAAGTTTCAAATGCATGAATTATTTTTACGATCAAAACAATAAGAGGAAGAAAATGACGGATCACTTCAGTTTTCATCTTAGCTTATCATTATCTAGCTTATTTTTTTCCATCTGGTATCTATTTATATTTTTTATACATAAAAGTTAGTCGTGTAAGTTTCTCCAGCTATACATAACTCAATAACGGGTTGAGCGATTAACGTCCTCTTTACTTTTGTCTTAATTAATTATGACCGTCAGCTACATTTTTGTATGCAGTAGGATGGTTATTTGATATTTGTTCTAGTCTATAGGAATTAAGATGGTGCAATCAAGCTTCTTATAAACTGATTCCCAGAGCGGCCGTTGATACCAAATAAATCACTATTATAAAGGCGAAAGTTTGTATGGATGTATGGATGTTTGTTACTCTTTCACGTAAAAACTACTGAATGGATTTGAATGAAACTTTACCACAATATAGCTTATACATCAGAATAACATATAGGCTACAATTTAGGGCTCTGCAGTGCTTACTTAGTTACCGTATTTCTTACTTATTACTAGACTAGACGGGACGAACCTGAAGTCCACGCGAACGGAGTCGCGGGCAAAAGCTAGTACCAAATAAATCACAAAAACAGATCTAAATGTATCGTTGTCTAGCTTGTCAAGAACATTCATGCTAAGTATACTTAATGGTCCAAAACATTCACCGTCAACTGCTAAGAAAACTGAATAAAATAATGACCCGAAAACTTGCAACTTGGCCAAACACATAAATTGTTTCAAGAGGAATCCCTTACCGGAATATACCGATAACTTTTGCATGTTATCCTTATAACTCTTATTACAACACAAAAGAGTTCAAATTAGGTCTACAGCTGGTGAATAATATCTTTAGCGTTAAGAAAAAGATACATTACACATTTCATTGCGAATCCGACTCTATTGTTTTGGGATTGAGTTGCAATTTGAGGGAATGTTTCGGGGATAGAGTTGCGAACCCATGAGGTACGATGAGATAATTTATTAGAGGTCAGTGACCACTTTTTCGCACCCTTTGACTATTTGTTTCTAAGTTATTCTCCGTCGGGAAATTTGGCTTTGGCTGAAACTTGGATTAGTATTTTAATGTTTCATTTGCTTCGGAAACGCTGCAGACGTTAGCAATAAAGCGTAAAGCGTAAATCATCATAAAGTTAAGTATTAATAATATTTACGCCATTATTTCTGATGCAATCAAGGTTTGAACTGGTTTAAAATAAACTTTGAAATCTTTTTACATTTTATTTTACGGCATGAACCGCAATTTTGTTTTAATCCGTTCAAGTTCCATGCAGTTCAATTCTCACTCAAATAGTTTAGTCGCCAAAATGGCACTGCGACGCAACTTAAGAAAGATATAAAGTATTTATATTTCCCTCACTCGTGTAAAAAAAATCCCAGGCTAGTTTGCTGAGTGGAATTTACTAATCTATTCAAAAGCAGAGCTGCTTAACTTCCAAAGAACGTCGCAATAGTATCATCCCCATCATATAGTCTTCAATCCCTCGCAGAGAACTTAATGTTTCTGTCCTACATTTCTGTTGTGCTTTTTTTAATATCTGCACTATGACTCGAAACTTCTTCAACCATTATTTTATTCTCATAATTTTATATCAGTTTTAATAATTCGGTAATAACTTACAAGTCCGCTATACCACTTTATCCTGGCTCCAACAGGCTCAAAGTGCCAAAGTTTCCCTGCAACTTGCGGGTGTATCAAGTTAACAGACTCCTAGATCTCCGAACTACCTGTTCAGATTAAATATTCATGTTAACAGTTACAACACTGCATAATGGGAACTGCAAGAGGAAGGTATAATAAATATATAATAAAATATATATCATTTCTGATTTAGTAGATATAATAGTATGTTCGTTTATCCTTCAGAGTAGACGTGATGTTGGCTCCATTTTCCGTGTACCTCACTCAGCAAGGGTCCACTGAAAACCAGCGCCAGGGCCTCCCGGGGACCTGGCTTATGCTGAAGTCCTCTTGATTTGGACATCACCGACACACGGCATACCGTGGCACGCACTGCATGGTTGTTTTTTTTCTGTTTTGTATTATGTAAATTCGTCATGTGATTGTGTTTGTTATTATTTCGTGAACTCGTTCAAATGTGTGTGTTTGTTTTGTGATGTCCTAAATTAATAAATTATTATTTTTTTCTTTGTAATAAAAGGAGGTAGCTATAGAAGATCTGGCAAGAACTTTTAAAGATCGCAGGACCACAGGTCATCGTGAAAAACGATGCTTGTTAGAGGCCTAATGATCGTTTAGAAACTGATATTGAGTGAGAAATATGTTAAAGTTGGTACTGCCGTTGCGTAGCGTGAAGGCGTATGATATATCCATTTTATTCCACGTTCCGTAGGTTTAAAGATGTTTCTTTATTGTAACTAGAATTCTGAGCAGAGATAAAATAATGATCAGATCATCATTTGGAGATTTCTAAAGTTAATAAGCTTTACGGATAGTTAGGACACCGGGGCCGGGTCACGTAAAAATCCTTTGTTTACGCCCCGGTGTCTTAATGTCAAAAGAATGTTGATCAACACCTGTGAGGGGTTAAAGTGGATTGTGCCACCTTGTCGCATATAACTATGATTCTAGGCCTAGTTGTTTCTCTAAGCTACCTGAATCATTCAGATATTATTCTCAATTTTTGTTTCATGTTTTGGCTTACAGTTTAGTTTTAATTATATTTTGTAAAAAAATTGTTTCACCTCAACTGTAAACTGTTTTGAGTTCTAATAAAATAAAATAAAATAAAATTTACATATTGTCTAACCAAAAAGGCCTGCGGCAGACTTAACCGGAGCATAGATTACCAAAAGCCGCATACACACTGCCGGGACCGCACACCGCAACATTTGAGCCCATAACAATATTTTGCTTTGTTTACAATGATGCACTTACATTAGAGAGTTCGATAATTGAATGTATAAATCTTCCTGGCTGTAAATTAAAAGCGGACAGACGCTGGAGATACGGGAATACCGGACACGGGAACACTGGCAGCCAGCCAAGTTGAGCAACCTTTACTTTTACGTTATAATTTAATAAATAAATTGAGGGGATTTTTTTGAACGAGAACTTTTTGCTAGTTAATAATACTAGGTACTTTTTGACCGTAGGTAAAAAATCAAAGAATCATTAGCAAAAAACCGTATAGATAACAGTGTCTTGTCACGTAATAAAATAAAATAGGTAATCAATCGATTAGTCTAAGTACTATGAACCAATAACTGCCTCGGTGGCGCAGCGGTGAGAGGGTCGCATTTTAAAGCGACTGCTGCGCCGGAGGTCCCAGGTGCAATTATTTTATTTATTTAGTGTACAAAGGTGGACTTAATGCTAAAAGCATTCTCTGCCAGCCAACCTTTAGTCAATTCCCGGGTCGGGGCAAAAATATGTATCGGAGTTTTTCTGTTCAGAAATTCTCAGGGTAGCCCGGAGTTTAGAAGTTGGCGGTGTTTCACCCCCGTGCCTCGGAAAGCACGTTAAGACGTTGGTCCTGTGCCTGATCTCCGGTCGTGTCAGATTTCTGTCCCATCGGGCTATGAGAGTGAAAGGAATAGAGAGTGCACCTGTGTTTGCGCACACACTTGTGCACTATAATATGTCCCGCGCAGTCGGTTGGTGGTTGTGACTGGCCACCGTAGTCGAAATCGGCTAGGGGGACTATTATTATTATTATGAACCAATGAATGCTCAAAACATGTAATATGTTTTCGTGTTCATAAAATGGCCTACACATTACATACATTACTTTTAAGTTTAAAAATATAAACATACTAACATTAAATCCACCAACAATCATTTCTGCGTAGCCCAAAGGTATGACTGGTAGAGAATGCCATATTTAGATTTTTGATTTTATGGTGTGTTGTCAGTATACATATAGGCATGCGCCGGGATTGCGTAAGACACGAGGCTTGATACCTCTTCTGTCACAGTTGCTTTTTAACACGTTCCGGGACAGTGAACGCCTACAGGCGTGAAAACAATAAAACATCTATTGTGTCTGGAATAGTGTCCCGGAACGTGTTAATGGGTTTACATTACTTACCTATACTTAATACAAAACTCCGTAAACGGACACAGTAAACGTCAGTCCATAATATGTTTATCCGGCCGTGTGCTCTCAGCTTGTACGGTGGCACATCAGACTATACATTTTTGTTGAAAAATAGTCCTTATTCCAATAGCATAAGATACTGCAGTGTTTATCTTGACGTGCTGTCGCCCGTACCTCAGAATAAATGGCGCTTTGCCAAAAATTAACAAAATGTACAGCAGATTAAAAAATATTTTGGATACAACGTTTAAAAGAGACAAATTATTATGCTTCTCATCTAGGCTGGCATTTTGCCTAAGTGTCGGTTACTTTTTATGGCCCTTTTTGTCAATAAGTTTGAAAATTAATATTTAAATCCAGGCAAACTACAGCGTCATCTTATTTATTGACATCGTCTCCTATTGCAAATCATAGATTATTCACAATTTTTGCTCAATAATGACGCACCCCTAACGAAACATCTTAGTGCAAAAAACTATCTAGCTATCAGATGTTAGAAAATGTACAATAACTAAACATGAAATAAAAAAAAACTGAAATTTGCGCGACTAATGACTAATTAACCATATGAAAGTACGTCCCTTCCATATAATGTGAAGTAAAAACTCTTGTAAGCAAAAAAAATAAAAACCTACCTACCTACTACGTACCTACTCCTGAAATCATCTTATCTTTCTTAGCCATCCCCTATCAGCTTATTACAACGAACGGTTGTGTAAATTTTTATATTTATACTTTATTGCATAACCAAAATTTGTGCAAAAGGTGGACTAACGCCATATGGCACCTTTATCTTCCATACCTTTGGGCTAAGCAGAAATGTAGCCCCAATATAACTTAGTTTAACTCATCAGGCCTCCTCCAGACATTCGGGACACGTTTATACACAATGTTTTACTTCAGTACACGTTCTTCAAGAGGTACGCACACTTGTAGGCAGATATGTGTAATATTTGTACCGGAGGGTAAAGCGTTTTCATCGACTTTGTGAAAGTCACGAAACATCGAATATTGAGGCTCGAGGCAGCATCTGAATAGTGAGTGAAATAATGGTAGGTCCATTACGTACTACTAAGGACATTAGAAGTTTTTTTTAATATTTTATATGTGCTTTTTTGAGAAGTCCCATTCCCTTTTCCACTTTTAGTAACGAAATTCCAGAAACACTTCCCTGTTTCCCGTTTTTCCTTTATATAATCTTAAGTTTGATTGCCTAATTATCACTTTTTTATCAAACAGATAAGCAAAGACAATACATACATATCCCCTAAATAGATTATGATTTTCATGTAGATATATCTCTACTCAGTATAAATATATTGAATAATAAAAGTAATGAAATAAAATCCAATTTCTAAAATACATATAACATACGTAATAGGTCCTGTCTATACCGTACTTTAGCAAATTCGGATCAGGCACACTCTTATTTGCCTGTGAATAAATCATAACGCAATTGAGTATTATACTTTATTTCCAAAGCAAGACGGCTTAGGTAGACATTTAAAAATAGTTTATCAATATTTCTAAGAGGATTTAAGGCTTAGATATTCCATTTTTACGATGTTTCGATTGAGTTTTAACATGGAAACACTAATTATTTAAATCTCGAATCTATATATGTTATAGAAGAAGATTACTAGAAAGCTGGATTGTGGTTGGAAACACGATTGTAATTACTTTGCTCGATAATAATTGCCTCAGAAGTGGGCCCCTTTTTTTTCGTATTTTCTATGTAGTTTTCAAATTATTGGACTTATATTTATGAAAATCACATATTTTAGTAGGTAATTCCATTCTACACATATACATGTTAAAATGATTTCAAAATGTTTGTTATTTAGATTAGAATAACGAAATATCTAAAAACACTTTATTTGACCTATTTCGACTTTTTTGATCTTGATTTGCTCAAGCTACACAGATGTGAGGAACAGGGGATTATAAGAATATACATTTTGACCACATAAGTGAGATCTCAGCTATGAATCAAATGATTTTTTTTTAGTTTTTATCGGTGTTATGTTCAGGCAAAGAAAGGTCCATTTTTTTCATTAGTCTGTATTCTTTCTTACAAGCAGCAAATTCTTCCAATTGTCTTTTTAAGATTACTTTAGACACCAAAGATGTTTAGGGCGTCCAATCGTTTTTTTCCAGTTTTATTAACATTTTCATTCATAAAACACTGATTTAGTGATTCTCACACTTGTGACGATGGTGATTCGCGCAACGACTTTGACGCAACAGTTGATCGTCGTGTCATCTCTATTCTATACATGGAAGCAGAAATAGCGCTATCTTTTTATTCAAATGACAAGCACGAGATACCATTTCCTCATTCCCCTTGACGCCACTGCGAACGCTGGACCTATGTCAATTTTTGCAATTTTATTTGCGTACTTAATTACGTAAAACACCTAAGAACTAATAATAGCTAATTTCGCCGCGCCGCGTCACGCTCAGTTGGATCAGCACCAGTCTTATACTAATCAAAGGTCGCGAGTTCAAATCGGGGGTATCATGAATATTTTTCTACATAGTCACAATATTTTTTTAGAAAACGAAATAAGTATTTATTTTAATTTTTGGACATTTTAACATATAAAATAAAAAAAAATAAAAATAAAAACTAATTAAATTTTTAGGTTTTTTTTTAAAGTAGCAAATCCTATTAAAAAAACTACATAACAATGAAAATAAATTTCAAAAAGAAAATTAGTATCAAAAACATCATCACCATGCGGATAAATCTCCTCAATGCCATGAGGATGGAACCCCCAACCTCTACGTGTTAAGCAAAATAAAAAGAGAAAGGCTGTAGCGACATATATAATTGATGTGAATAAATGAACTATATTTTTGTACCAATCGTAGAGATGAATCCGTTTCTATAGTAACAATATAAACAAAAAGCATAAAACACTCATGTCAAATTTTTGTAGTTTTGAACATTTTCTCTATTTGGAAAAATCAGAGCTAAACCATAACTGTAGGTTTAGCAGTAATCTCAAATGCTAAAGCTGTGCCCTGGTGACTCTAGTATATTGGAGACGAGAAAATATTATATGAATTTGAGGGAGGGAGAAAATTATTAGGTGATAGGTCTATTTTAATTTTATTTATTTATTTACATCTAGACTCCTGTGACAAAATACAAACATTGGAGGTTAAGTTAAGGTCGGTCTAGCTCTCTTCGTGTATGGAACTCAGGTTTCCATGTTATTTACGTACGTACGTACACATTTTCTGAATCGTGTAGTAATAATGCATTGACTATCTATCTCTTATTTGGTGACATGGACTTGAGCGACGAACATAGAGATTACTCAGTATAATCCAATTATATTTGCATTCAGAAATGTCAAATCTGAATAATTTTTTCAATTTTGTTCTTTCGAAAATGTGTGGAGACTGTCTTAATTTTATTTTTATAACCGTTGTTCCTCAAATTGCTGTTACTGAATATCCAAAACAACTTTGGTGTTCGTGACACATAATAATTCTATTAATCTTGTAGTTAGCGCGAAATGGCGCTTCGGGGTCACGAAGGGTTCCGTACCATTATCTATGAAAATGGCATAAACATCATATCTGTTGTCAGGGAGTCCCATACAAAAGATATGAAGTCCTAATAATGGGGCAGCCCCTCATTATTATCATTATCAGAGTAGATAAGTTGTATGAGAGCAACCTGAAAAAAAAACTGTTTTTTAAGTTTTTGTTTTTTCAACGGCAACATGAATACATCCTTCCTGAAAATTTCAACTGTCTTACTATCACGATTCATGAGATAAACCCTGGTGTTGCCCTTTCGGTGTAGGAACTCATGCTCATCATAATTCATTCCTTGTAGGGAGGTGTCCCAAAAATATTTTAAAATACATATTTTAGGCGGTGTGATTAGGATATAAAGAAACCCATGCCAAATTACAGTTTTATAGTAAAAAAGGTCTATAAGCTAGACTACAAAAAGTCAAACATGGCAAAACCATATATGGTTTATCAAAGTAATTGTGTGGGTGCGGTGCTCTAATTAACAAACCTAGACAGTTGAAATATGGCATCTAGCTAGGTAATAATGTGTAAGCGAAGGAAAAAATCTGAAAACAAAAGAAAGTTTTTTAATTGTAGGGTCTGAAACCGTTATAATTAAGTGGATGGAAGCTTGCACAAAATATGTATTAATGATTTATGAATAAGCAAATAAATATTTCTATAAAAAGTTATGATATCCCAACAAAAACATCAATGTGAAAAATGATAGCCAAGTTCAATGCTCAGTATATTTGATAGTGAACTTCGCCGAAAAAAGTATTGCATCTAAATGAGAGATTACTACTAACTACTTTTGCCTTACTATTTTCTTACTTTCTAACACATGATAGTCAAGTCATTTTTATAGTTCAGGCTGATATTAAGCGAGTATTTTAAGCGTGGTGTGGGTGACCTCGATAGTAATTACTTTAAACCATTAATTTACTTGAACCATTTCACGGGACATCCAAAATATACGCGGGCGACGTCGCGGGAGACGACTAGTAAATAAAAAACTTTGATATTATTAAAGGATTACTGAAACGATAAAGAAACCTTTGTCTTTAATTTAGCTTTCCATATTTGTAATGTTAAACGGAAGCGTGAAACATACTGCGCAGACCCTAGATAAACTGGGAACAGGGCAAGAGAATGATGATGATGATTTGAAATGTTATGAATTTCAGTGTGTAAAAAAAAACCATGACAAAATTCTCGTGATGGGTGAACTTTGACTTATATACCTACTGGTTTGTACGGAACCCTAAATTTGAAGTGCCATATCTGTAATGGTCTTCAGTCATCAACAATTGGAAGACTGATGGAAGATAGTAGTGAGACTATAACTGTGTCGACAAAAAGGATCTTAATAAAAACAACCTAAATGTTATTACATTACATTTCCTACACCTATGGGTTGGCTGGAAGAGGTCTCTTTTAGGGATAAGCCCACCTTTGTTCACATTGTGACTTCTTGTACCTATTTTCTGTACATCTTATAAGTGCAATAAAGAATATAATAAATGTTATTGGATATTCTTTCTTGTTTTTATAATGGTTACAGGTTGCTGGCATAAAGTGCTGACCAGTCGTGTGAGAATGAAATGCCACTCTTTGCGTTCCTTGTTCTTTCGATAAACGTTTAGACTAAAAAGCATGTATGGTGTACTAAAGAAACCATTTTGTAAAAGTTCTTAGGGGTTCTGCTAGATGGCGTGGGTATGTTACTTACAAAAGCGCATGAAGTATCTTATTCAAGAAAATTTTGTTCCTTAAATAAACACTAGATGGCTTAATTATACACGAGATTTGTAAGACAAAGTTGACAGAAAAAGTTTTGTGCGGGGGTGCTGGTGGGGGAAGCGCCCCGCACTTTTAACAAGGGGGCGGGGCTTATGAGATAATTTGACGGAATAAGACGGCCTTAAGTGATAGGTCACGCCAAGGAGAAATACAATTCGTAATTTCGCATGCTATTAAGAATAAATACAGATTTATTTTACTACTTTATTACCACTTTTCAGTCAGTGTTTGCGTTTATTATATAAATGAAGTAATTGATTTTTAGTAATTGAACTCCACGTAGATAATACAAGTAAGTATGCGATTTCTTTGTTTACAAGTAGGCACATATAACAAATACCAGATAACTGCCTCGGTGGCGCAGCGGGTAGAGGGTCGCATTTTAAAGCGACGGCTGCGCCAGAGGTCCCGGGTTCGATTCCCGTGTCGGGCCAAAAATATGTACCAGGTTTTTCTGTTCAGAAGTTTGGAAGTTGGCGATGTTTCACCCCCGTGCTTCGGAAAGCACGTAAAGCCGTTGGTCCTGTGCCTGATCTCTCTCACAAGACTGATGAAATCTTTACCTACTTTCAGCAAATTCTGAGAATCATGTTAAATGACCGTTGAAAATGAAAAGAAATCACATTGAATAAAATGGTTTTCTTGCTATAACGTCTAGAATGCTTAATGCAGACGGTCATCTCGCAGATTTGTCAAACTCACAGATTAACGAAAAAGAATCATAAATTGACATTACGGGAGTAGATAGCACAAACATTATTTCTCATTTGAAAGGCGGTCTGTTTGTCAAAATTATCGCTTCGCTTACTTTTAGTCTTGGCACAGTACAAATATTAATACAGTAAAGTAAGTCATTATCAATACTTTAAACAGCTAGTATTCATTACCCTCCTCTTAGTAAAGTCCCAATATGTAAGTCTATGTATTGATTTTGTCATAAAAAAATATGAAAGTTGTTATAAGCGATAGCAAAAAGTAAGTATAAATTGCACTTGTAAAAAGCAGCTGTGTCACAGAGTCACAGTATATCATAAAGTTTGTATGGTGACAAAACACTATAAAAACAAAAATAAACTATAAAAAGTAAGTATCAAACCAAGATATCTTTAGTTCTAAATGAACTTTGAGAAACGTAGCCACTGCCTAGTTTAAAAGCTGTTCGTTTTGACTAACATCTAACCCACTCAAGGTGTGTCTAGCTACGTAGTAAGCAGGATCAGTGAGTAAGGGAGCTTCTGGCACTTATGTGAGATACAATTGTTTATTACGAAATTGTAAGTAGCCACCTAGCTACACTCCTTCCTACCAGTTGAGAATTAAAAATAAGGTACAATTGTCAGATTTATAATGTGAGTTAACATGAAATACTGTTTATGCGATGTGTGGACTGTGTCTCGACGATCGCCATTTGTCTGTGCCAGATTGTAAACACGTACGAAATATTCGTCTCTCAAATTACGGAGAGAAGAAAAATGCGTTATAATCACGATGCTCCATTGTTTCCTTTGTTTTTTCTCTTCAACCTTGTCCTCTTTTTGGAGATACGTGATAATTTATTTTGAAAAAAAAAACACTCAAGTTATTAATTAGTTATTGTTTCAATAAATAAAAAACAAGCACATCTTAAATTCAAAATCGTTCAGTTAAATACAAAAATAAATATTTTGTACGTTTGTAGACACAAATGAAATGATCATGCATTTCTTTAATAAAGTCAATGTAAAAAAATAATAAATATGAAAGATTAAGTAGACCAGTTGGGTAGTTAGTTTCCTGCAATCGTCAACAATCAATTTAATTTTAAATAGCTCTGTAAACAGCAAAGTGTGTTAGTTGAACACAGAATACATAAAGTCACAGTTTAAATTTGCCATATTATGAATCTATGAAAGAGTAGCGTTATGACAGTAAAAATTACGTCAATGATTTGTGGAAACTAGCCTATTCAAAAAGTTTTGAAGTGCTAAATGTTTTGAATCAATAGACAACCTATATCCACTAGACATCCTATAGTCCCACTATAGGAATCAATTTAGATAGAACCCGCCAAATTAAAAACGAAGTGTTCTTTAACGTTTTATGGACCCTTCGTTGAGTCCTCTCATTTTTCCTTATTAAGTAATTACTCTGATTGTCAAGATTATTTCGGTATCCAATGGTTCGGATTGAGGGGGAATGAGATATTTTTGTAATGGAGTCGGTGCTTCGTCCATTTCGCTTAATGAGGTCATTAATGATTGCTATGGGGCACGAATTTATTAAATACTACACTAACAAGGCCAATGAAGAAAGGAAAATACTTTTAAAATAACAATTGAGAATTTGGATTAGAATCAAAATTCTGTCTATTAAAATTGTTTTGGTATTGATTTCGTCCATAAAAATAATATTTATATCAATCAAAATCGGGAGTCGAGTGTAATTTATAAAAAGTACAATAATAATAAAAACTGGCCAATTGGGAGTCTGACTCGCGCACAGAGAGTTCCGTACCATTGTCTAGGCAAACAATTGGTATCTAGCAAAAAGGAGCAAAAATCGCGTTTGTTGTATGGGAGCCCCCTATGATATTCATTTTATTTTGTTTTTTGTATATTTTGTTAAAGCAGCAACAAAGACACGATTGGTAAAAAATTCAACTGTCTAGCTGTAGCGGTTCTTGACATACAGCCTGAGGCCTTACTCTGGACACAATAGTAGCCACGTAGCCATCCCTGTCACTCATACCAGGCCGTGTATGCGTGTGACAGGGATGGGTATATTCATTGGATCGGGTTTTGTGTCCAGAGTAAGGGTGCTGGTGAAAGACAGACGGACGGACGGACAGACAGCGAAGTCTTAGTAATAGTGTCCCGTTTTTACCCTTTGGGTACGGAACCCTAATAAAGTAGGTAACTATGTTTTTCATAAGCATAACAATTTAACTAATACTTAGTTTTAATCTTGGCAGTCTATTTTCACAGCAGTCTAAATTAAGAATACTTCCCAGCAAATGACTAGTCATTTTGTTACATTTTTGAGTTCATAATTTAAAAACGAACTCAGTTTTAATCAAATATTTGTACATCCCAGCCAGCTCTAAATGACATTTGCTCGGTCTGCCCAATTTGGCCACCAAAGGTCTAGGTTTATTTAATTTCGGATCAGAAATTATGGCTAGACCTTTGATAGAATAATTTTGAATATTTGTGTGCGAATGAAATGTTTTCTCAAATGAAAATGCTTTTGTATGAAATGATTCCATTTCAATTACGAATGGAACGGTACATTCTATTTCAATTCTCTTACTAGAATGATAAACTAACTGAACTGAAAAGGACTGGGTTAAAAAGTGAAATGTTTTATGTTTTGGAGCATAATATTTTATTTATCGATTAACAAAAGCCGATTGCGAAAACCAAAATATACCTTTAACAAATAAAAAATAAATAATTCTGCAATGACTATGATGCCAAAAAGGTTGTTGGTGAATATATTTTGTAGTTATGTTTTTACGTTTTATCCCTTGGCTACTTAAGTGACTTATTATTATATGGAGTAAAATAAACTTACCCTATTTTCTTGTCACCCAGTGCTTAACAAATCAATACTCTAAAATAAGTTATCATTAATCGACTACAATAAATATTTAACTGACTAGAATCAAGTATGACCATTAGTGTAAATTTAAATTTTAAAATTGGAACCCGGCCGCACCGCTTGGTGGCACTGTACAGTTGCAGTAAGCGTTGATGGTGCGTACCTACAGCGTGATATACAACCTCTTAGAGCTGTATAAACGTTTGTGCGTTAGTCACTTTTCTTATTGCATTAAAAAATAAAAAGTCGTTGTAATGTGTCAAATGCAAATTTCCTGATTGGTTGATGCAAAGCTAACTTATGTTACTGCCAATGAGAGAAAAGCAAACTGCTTCTTTTAAAATTAACCCACTTTCTTGTCAGTGTCAATAAAAACATTATCGGATTCGCTGCGTGATTTTATTGTGATCAATTAGAACAATTAATTTACGTTAAAAGTGTGATAAGGTAATTTTAAACGCAGTGAAATTGCTAGTATAACTTATAGTATTAAAATTATTTCGTAAATGGTTTTTAGTGATTTGTTTGAACAACAAAAATAGATTTTGTATAGGTTTACTTTCAAAGATTTTGAAGTTTGTGATTTCGCGTTTTTGGTTGGTTGGTTGGTGGTTTTAAGTGTTCTATTTAGCAGAATGGTGTATTTTTTACTACTGGCTGAGCATAATTACTTGGGCTTAGATTTCACATGTATGGTGAGTCTTTTGATTTTAATTCTCTTTCATATTAGATATTTCAATATGTAAACAATCTATAATAAAAATGTATTTATAAATGTATAAACTTACGTTGTTAATAGTTTTTACCTAGCGCCTTATATAGGATTATGTATTTCATTCTTTTTTTGATAATTTCATTTCGTTTTCAAGCAGTCATACAAAGTTTTCCAGTAAACTAGTACTATTCCGCTTACACCCGTGCTCCATTATAAAAAAGTGAAGTTTACACGATCTGAAATGTAAAACGAGCAATCCAATTCTTGTCTGACCAACCGCTGGCGAACTCAAAAGAACACAGCGTTTTTTCTTCCCAACTTCCCCGGCTAAGTGCGAAACAAATTAAAAACTATCCCCGATGAGGCGCTTATCTGCATCACAAACGAGCCGCATTTTTCCACGGAGGCGACGAATTTGCGCAACACACCACAGAACTGCATACATTTCCATCGGGTTTTGCATTTTTGATGAACTAAAAAAAGGTTGGCGATCCCAGGAAATTCGCTGCTTATTTTTCGCCGGCTTTCGGCTGCCGTTTGGTTCGTTCGCGCGGAGAGTGCGTATCGGCGTGGTAATTACGCGATTGCGCGGACAAAGGTTTTTTTTTCCCTACTAGTTAGACTTGCTTTTAGTAGATAATTTTGGAAATTAAGTTGGATTTTCTTATTTATTAGACCACCTGTGCTAGAAAGGCATAATAAATGAATAATACTTATTTTGCCAGACAACATAACCATGACAAGCGGTATCATGGTTTTGAAGTATCAGAAAACGATTATAACGGGAGCTTCTTCCCATAAATACTTAAATAGGTAACATATAAAGCATCCATAAGTAGGGTAAAAATTTTCGTGCTCATCACAAAAACATTTGCCCTTTGCGTGGTTCAAACCAGCGACCACTGGCATAGTAGTCAGAAGCGCTAACCACTACACCAGACGTGTCGTCAACACATTATAAGACAACGCTGACGACAATATTTTATTTTACCTATGGCTTGACATGAACATCTTATAACATCTGACATTTGGAAAGGATTTATATATTTTATATTCAGAATCAATGACAGTCGGGGAAGTTTAATTCCTGTAACTTAACTTGGATGATGTGTTAATAACCTGCTTATTTGAACTTATTACATAACATAAATCTGAATAAATCAAATGAATAACCTTCTTCTCACAATTTGTGCTTAACAAACTTCTTTGTTGTAATAAAAACAAAAATATCTTCAAATCTGAGCTGGACACAATTGACTCAAAGTCCAATAGTAAGTACATTGTTACTGTAAGGGTCAGAAACGTTGGCATTATATCTTTTCACTCTCAAACAGATATTGAATCCACGCAAAGAGTCTACACAATTCACCACTAGAATGGAAATCTGAAACTCCAATCGTATTATGATAGTGCAGCTTAAATAAAATTGAACTTTAACATGATTGAATCAAGTTAGATCTTACTTCGACATAATAAATGAACTAGCTTTTTTATCGAGGTATTGCGATGGTTTAGTTAGCTGAAGTCAGAGGTTTTTATTTTAAATGAATTCAGTTTCCACAATAAAACTAAACGGGTCTTTAGGTTTTTTAATACATATAAAAAGTCTTTTACTGGCAGTGAGTTGTTACTACTACGTATAGAGAAGGTATGCCAAGCAAAAAATGTGTCGCAAAAACGACGACAAGATTGTGACGTTTTCTTTGAAAGTTTTTATTTCGAATTATGATTAGTACTACAAGTTGATGACTGTGTCATCAATTCATGGATCACAAAATTTATTCGTGATGTCAGTTGCATACGCTAGTAATAGTAGTTCAATGTTCATTGGTTGTATTAAGCCATCAAGAAGGTCTTCAGTCCGATGCTTAACATTAAAATACGATCTTTGAACTTTGATTGCTTCGATTTCTAGCTTATAATAAAGAATGCAGAGGCCCTTACTCTGCCGAGCCGAGCTGTTCGTATTTTTTAATACATCTGTCTTTGTCACTTATGCAAGCCAACCTTGCATGTGAAAAGGATGGCTACATCTGACTAAATATATTGAAAAGTCTTAGATACAGAATAGCCTTATCTCCGAGCATAGGATTAACTCCGTTAGATTTTTCCGTAGTTGCGGATAAAGCCATCCCTGTTACTTGCAAGGTCATGCTTGCATGAGTAACAAGGACGGCTAGATTCTAAATTAAATACAACCTATTACAGAGTAGGCCTCAGGTTTGTTCAAACTTGCACCAGAACAAATGCAATTAGACCTGGTGAAGTTTTGTGCCGGTGCCAATACTTTGAGAAATATTCTTCCTCGAGGGAGCCGAATAGTTTAGAACAACATTCATTAGCTCCATCCTCTAAGGCTATTTCGTTGAACTATTTCGTCTTTACTATGGTGTTTCTATATATAGGTTACACCAGAGAGAATAAAACTTAGTTCTATGTACCTCAAGTACATAAAGTATGATCGACGTTGAAGTAATAAACAATAATATTTATTTATTTTCTTCCACAAAATTTAACTTACAGCTAGTCTAGTAGTCCCCCTAGCCAATTTTGACTACGGTGGCCAGTCACAACGAAATACCGACTGCGCAGGCATATTATAGTGCACAAGTGTGTGCGCAAACACCGATGCACTCTCTATTCCTTTCACTCTCATAGCCCGATGGAACAGCAATCTGACACGATCGGAGAGAGATCAGGCGAAGGACCAACGGTTTTACGTGCTCAACCCGGGGATCGAAGCCGGGACCTCTGGCGCAGCCGTCACTTTAAAATGCGACCCCCTAACCTCTGCCCCACCGAGGCAGTTAGTCTAATGCTTAAATGAAAACTTATCAATCAAAATTGGCACTTAAAATTAATCACTAAAACCTGCTCATTCAAGCTATTTGAAAGCTTCAAAAATTTAAAGCGCGCAAAAAGCAGAATCGTCCTCATTTTCTCGTCACAAAAACTGTGCTGATGTCAAAATGTCACTCCCATCAAAAAATCCGACAGCTCGTTACGGTTCTCGTAATCAAAAATGCAAATGTTCCGTAAAAATTATGCTGATTCCTATCCCCGGGGGTATTAAGTAATTGCGTATGTTGCTTGATATAGTTATTTATTTCATTAAGAAAACACTACAGTATCTTAAAACTAAATTAATCACTAGATTTTTAACTAAACACCATTTACGTGGTTCCACAATAAATTCTAAGTATGGCCTGTACATGATAAAGTAACTTATGAAACAATAATAAACAATCAGTCAGGAATTCTGAAATATGAGATGCTTAATATAAAAAGTAGTATTAAACTCAACTAATGGTTAAATGTCGTTACCAGCAGTTGAATATTTACGATTGTGCGTGTTTCAAAGAAAAAATACCTTACCAAATGTCAGAATCATTTGTATGAGTTGATGACAAGTGGCGTCAATTCATAGCGCACAAGATATGTTCGTAGTGTCAGTTCCATACGCTCCATACGCAGACAACCTTATACCTTATACCCTGTCTGATTTTGACATTTTTTTTACATGTTTGAGATATTTTAAAAAACTATGCTCGTACGTTTTTTTTTTAAATATTGTATGTTTCCAAAAATATAATACCGAAACATTCACTTTTTTGACTAAAAAATCTCTTCGAAATTTCGTCCATTTTAAACTAATCAAGCCTTTAAAATCGAAGACGTACAAGCGTAGTTCAAGATGTATGAAAATGAATGAGACCAAATTTGTCGCATTTCGTAAAGGTTTACGGGTAGGAAAACGTTTTCCCCCGCAAGCATATTTCGACCGTTGGCGTTCGAAATGTATGAAAACTCGCGCTGCGCTACGCCGGCACACGATCCTCTTAACGCTGACTTCTTAGCTTTTAAAATGCTACAAATGTGTTATAATAAGTTATGTAATACCTGCACATCTCCGTTGACTAACCCGGTTTTATTTTCGAAACTTCGTTGCAATTTCCATGAAAGTTCACGGGATTTTAAATCTGTTACCCCTGTCTCTTTATTTATTCAGTTCAACTAAGCCTTGCGAGTGTGAAGCAAACTTTGATTTTTACTCCATTTACTCGTGTGTTGGCTGTCAAGTTAGTAAAATGAGTACGAGCTACTTTTTCCTTGCCGAAATGGTATTGTTTATATCAAGGAAAAGCTTTGCTTAGCTTCCAAAAATGAAGAATACCTAAATTTTATTACAGTACAAAGTTACAAAGGCAAAGTTATGTTTCTATCTGTAAAATACTGTTTAGGTATTTGTTAAAATGCTCCTTAATTTTAATCCTAGATAAAACAATACGAATTTGTGCTTTAGGAAAAGAGGATTCTGCCTTTCCTTGTATTATAATTTGTTCAAAATAATTAAATAGGTAAATAAATAAATATGCGCCAGACAACACACCAAATTGTCTGGTTTCGTAGTAACGAATTTGTTCCTTGTGTTACGAAATACCAAACAACGATAATGACGTGGGCTTCTCCCATAAATAGCATCTATGATTTAGGTACAAATGTCCGTGCTCATCACACAAACAATTGCCACTTGCGGGATTCGAACCCGCGACGGCCGGCGTAATAGTCAGGAGCGCTAACCAAAAACACCAATCGCGTCGTCAAAATAAACTTAATAATACAATTACATGGTCACTCTATAATTTTTATATATATTTGCCAACAATATCATTTAAATTTTGATGAAGATAATTGTCCAGTGTTGCTTTTGACAACATCCTAGACAAATGGCCACTGGTAACTCCGTTAAAACAGTGTAGCTCCGAGTTTATCATTTCAAGTACAATTTACAAAAGTTGCATGCGATTTATTTGCAAATTTTCGGTAACACTACACGTCCGGTGCACTGGATTAGAGATGTGCATCGTAAACGGGTTGATATTGATAGAAATATAAATCGGAACAAACTAAAATTGTTTGAAATGTAAAAGCTACACTACAGTTCTAATCCTAGTCATAAAACTTTTAGTTTTTTTAATGAAATCATTTTCCTTTCCATATTTGGAGAGTTCTCTTTATTTTACATACTTACTTTGATGATATCGTTATTTTTGCCAACACATCGTCGGAGCTTGCAACTATGCTCGAACAGCTGAGCGAGGCAAGTTTTGAGATTGGATTAATGATGAATAGGTCCAAAACCAAAGTCATGACCAACGCCGCAGAACACGACATAATGGTGAATGGGAAGAGAATGGAATATGTCGACGAGTATATATACCTGGGCCAGATAGTATCCTTCGAAAACAGGCAGGACAAAGAGATCGGAAAGAAGAGCTTCTGGTCCATGAAAGCGTACATGAAGGGTGACCTTCCAATCTCGTTAAAACGCAAACTCGTCGACACTTGCATACTGCCCGTTCTTACGTATGGAGCGCAGACGTGGTCACTGACCGAAAGTCAAAAATCCAAACTCAAGATTTGCCAAAGAGCCATGGAAAGGAGCGTGTTGGGTATTAAAAGGATGGATAAGGTCCGTAATACCACGATACGCTCCAGAACTGGCATAGCGGATGTAGGTGAGAAAACAGCAAGGCTAAAGTGGGAGTGGGCGGGACACATATGTAGGATGCACCCGGATCGATGGGCCCAAATCGTCACGCGATGGATACCAGCAGATGGCTATCGCCGCAGGGGCAGACCCAGAAAGCGCTGGTGTGACGATTTGGTTAGTTTTGCTAAGGATTGGGAGTCGTTGTCCATGCATAGAGATAGGTGGAAGAGCTTGGGGGAGGCCTTTGCCCAGCAGTGGGATAATATAGGTTAAAAAAAAACTTTGTAATTATCTACTCACTTTGAGTTATAAATAGGACACCAAAACATGTTAACTTTTTTAAATAGTATTTAGGTGACACTATTTCGATGTTTTAACTGTTACCAAATAGATTAACGGACATTTTATCTATCGATGGTCCGACACTTCACTGGCTGAAATGCGACCCTGGCGTGCGTTTTACGCCCAAACTTGCCGTGATTTACGAACGAAACAAAGTTCCCAAACTTGGGCGTAGTTTTTATTCCTCTGTCAGCTAAACGGCAGCAGTTTATTGTTTCAACACAAACTGAACAATGTACGATTTTATTTGTAACTAGCGGGTCACCACGACCTTTCGTTTGCCAGATCTTACAGCGTTTTCATTGAAGCCCTGCTCTTACTTGTTGAAGCGAACCGTGCTCAAATTTGAAATAGCTAATTGAATTGTAATAGATAAATTGGAATATTATTTCTATAATAATTAAACTTTTTTATTTCAATTCAGTAGTTTCGGAACAAGTGCGTTTAAATTATCTATTGAACAAACATACACGTAGTTTAAGAAGAAAGGTAAGATCTTGAGCGACTTGATCATAGGTTTCTTTTACTATTTTTTGAATTTTAGAAATGTACAAGACAATGAGTAAAAACTAAAATGTGATAATTTTAGTTTTTGTTCAACTATAGTTTCAAAAAGAGGTACGTTTCTATTATGTTTTTCGTCAATGATGTTTTTATTTTAAGTGCAAGCTAAATTGTTTCTTATTCTTTAGCTCTTTGGTTAAAATTAGCTCACTTCATGTTGCAGGTATTCTGAACTGTTATATTTTGAGACAAAGGCAAGAGTTTTAAAATGTTTAACATGTACAGGCTACATTGAAATTTCAACGGACGTGTGGGCTTGCAACCATTTACGCTAAAGTGTATTAAAATTTCCCATTCCATAATAAACCGGGACTCTATCAGACGAAAAAGGCTTTGCCAATATACGATAGTTGAGTGGGATCACATACAGAAACAGAACGTAATTCGATGGAAAACTACTAGACACTACAGTCAATTTTTGGCTTCGTTTCAATCTGGTAACAATGCATAAATGTCTGCTATTGTCTGTATTTGTGTCTTAATAAGAAGTATGATCAATCCTTGATTGATTGACACAAAAACATATTTTATCGACCGTATGTGATTACTGATTTACCTACAGGCATAAAAGAAAGTCACGTTAGTTACACCACTTGTAACTAGAGAATGGGTGAACCGATTTTCATGATTGTTACTTTGTTGGGTTTGTCTTAGAATACTTATGAAATATTTTTAAAGAATAGGTTAACAATAACACAATCATTCTCATATTAAAATAATAATTGGTTTTCTATTACATGCAGGTTTTTTGTTCGTATATGGACATTAAAGGCAAGTTTTCACTGACTGACACTGATGGATCAAGAAAACAAATGGTCCATCATGTTAATCTTGTCATGCTTAAGCCTACTGTATCATGTGATCGTGTAAAAGTTAGCATGCGACGTTTTAAAAACGTGCAAATGAAAAGTAATGTTCTACGTTCCAGGCCCTCATTAGTATCTGACAGGTTGTTTCTAACGCGACGCGGCTTAACGGCGCTGACTGGTCGCCTGTCACACCGTCACACCGTGACGTGTCGATATTTTGTGAACCAAATCGTTACCACGAGTCTACGACGGTTTTACTCGCAAGCGACTACTTAAAAAAGTCTATGGAAAATTGCACAGCGCCCCCAGCGGTCACTTGCAGAACTTAAATTTTCCATAGAAAAAGTTACGTGACGCTAGCGAGTAAAACCGGCGTAAACTCATGGTAACGGTACAGAGCCAACAATAAAAATCGTGTGTGTCTTAAACAAATGTGGCAGTTACCAATTGCCACAATGAGTATTTTTGTGACCATTGATTAAGGTGTTTTTTGTACAAAACATGTTAATTCTACCGCTCGTAAAAAAATTGAAGATAGTATTTCGATACATATTTAATATTTTTATATGACTGGTAGAGAATGCTATATAGCGTTGAGTCCACTTTTGTTCAAATTTTGGTTGTGCAATAAAGTATAAATAAATTAGTCGATAAAAACACCGGCTCTTTTAACACACTAATTATATATTACCGTGCCTTAATCCTCATAGTCTTAATCTTATTCTCAAATTAGCGCATCGTTAAGTTGGCCTAATCGATAAAGTTATTGAATATTCCCGTACTTGGTGCATTATCACTTTCTCCCATCGACTAATATTTTGACACTTACATCTTAATTTAAGCAACATTCGGGCCGATTGTTACATAATTATCAAGCGATCGCGCTGTGATTGCGGTCTGTGTGTGACATGCGCTTGCAGCGCTTGCAAGAAACATTACGGGTGCACTATCAAACGTTCCAGTGCAAAATATGCGCTACCAAATATAAATATTGAGATTGAGAAGATTGCAGATTACTTTACTATCGTATCAATCAATAAATCAATCATTTATTTGCGTCAAATATAGTATACAAGTTGTTAAATTACAGTAGGTAAATAAAATAATCACATATTTGGGCTACATAAATTAGCATGCAAATGTCAGGATACAAAAGTAAAGTTTAGCCATGTTATAACTTATTGCTTAGTGAACAGAACAGTCAATCTACACCTGGCTCCTTAACCACACAATCGTGCAGGACACTGCCGGTACGTATAACTTGGTATCGCTGTATCCCATAACTCGTCCCGTGCGTTGTCACGTTGCCAAGCCGAGTTTGCGCAGAGTGGTATCGCTCGCATAAACATATCGCCGAGATTCATGTCTTTGTTGTGGGAAACTTAATTAAATTTACTTACATATGTAAAGTATTTGTTGCAAAGAATGATTCATCTATAGGTACTTAACAAGACTACGAACACTACCCCAAAATCACTTATATGCGTCGTGACTATTGAAAATTATGATAGTTAAATTATTTGACTCTTTATGACTACTTACTTATATTAGCATCTTTTATGTCACATGCAACTTTTTAACCTTACTAAATTATTTAATTATGTGAAGTCATTGCATTATCAAATGACTTTACATATTCTATCCAACCAAAAATATTTCTAGTACAGCGCTAGCGACCTCACATTGTCATGTTTGTTGCACCTTCGCCCATGGTACAATTGCATAACCTGTTGCACCTTCGCTATATATGTGCTTGTGTGCTGTCACGGTACTGATATAGGTACGTCAATTTGAAAACTTTCTGCTTCAAATTATAAAAAATCTAAGTTCGGTGTGAATACGGCCGGCAGTCTCGCGCGCAAGATAATTTGATTACGTATGCATTAAGTGCATTTCCATTTTCCGGTGGGAACTCTGATCTCTTTCGGATTCGCTCAACGGCTGTTTGACTCTGCCCAGATTGTAATGGACTGCTTGAGCTGTGATACGGTTGATGGCGCGCTGATTTCCCTTTGTTTGACGTAGAGGTTTTTATGTAAAGATCTGTGTTTTCTCGATGCGAACTATTATTGTCTGAATATCTTTATGTTTAGTTTTAAGACTTAATCTCATTTTAACCGACTTCAGTATAAGAGGAAAGTAAAAAATGTAGTTTATTTTTGCATAAAAACCCACTGGGGGCACTTATACATGCCCCGACATAGGCCTTACCACAGCTTCGGGGCAATTGTGGGCTAGTGCTGAGAAGAAGCTGCGCAACAAACTCAGTCACCACTGTCAATGCCTCTTTTCAAAAGTTTAACAATGTATGTGGTGATAATCAGGAGGTTCTCAAGACGTACGTACTATGTTTTATTATGTTTGTTACCCCAGAATGGCGTTTTTTATGTATCATATTCATTCTTCAATTGGAAGAACATTCACTTTCCCACTTACTTAATTACTACTTACTTTAAGGACTAAACAGTCCTTTTGTGACTTAGAAACTGATGACGGATCCTCAAACTATACAAGTACCTGCAGTGTATATACGTAGAGATGGATGTATTTTTTTTAATTTCATGATGTATATTTCCTGCAAGCCTGCAACCTAATCGACTCAAATCTGAAAACAGAATTTGCTGAAATACCTGCAAGCGTTAAAAAATAAAATAAAGGTGCACTCTCTGATATGCGTATATTCATCTGCATAGCCGACGCATCGCTCGAGGGCAACTGAAAAAAACTGAAATTTTAACACCAGCCGTAAAATAAAAACGCTCAATTTAAAGAAGCCGCCATTATTATTAAACCCATCGGTACCCGGAGGCTTTCTGCAAATTAAACGTTGCATTAAAATGTTCATTTCATTTATTGTAGCTTCATTATTGTATACGTGTTTCTTTTATTCTTGAGTGTGTTCGTGTGCGTGGATTCGGCTATCGTGTAATATTTTATTTTTGTCCTGTGTCACACAAAATATTCTTAACTTATCTTTTGTCCTTTAACAACAAAATTATTTCACGTTTATTTACCATAAGTGATCGTTGGCTACTTCAAGAATTTTTCAAAAAGTGTTGAATTTAAAATGTGTAGGTACCACAAATCATCATTTAGAACTGCTAAAATGAACTAATTGCAAATAAATGTTCGCATGCAATGTTTGAGCTCGGTTAAAATCCAAACAATTAGGGGGTAGATTCTAAAAACCGCTTCGCAAACAGTTCAGGCGTGTGTACAAACAGAAAGGATTCCCACAATTCATCACTCGGTCGAGGTATTATGTAATCTAAAGTGATTGCATGCAACAGCAATTGGAGTCTGTGCATATGTAGCTGGAGTACGCTCTTAAGGCCAACTTGCAAAATTCAGATTTAATCCGTGGTTAAAAGAGTTGATATTGTTAAAGCTGAAATAAGAAACCCAAAATTGCGCACGGGCGGGACTCGAACCAGCATCTTTCTGGCTTACCATTGACATTGTGTAAACTGACAGCAACAAATAATGTATAATAAAAAGTGAGTTAAATTCAAGGCCTTATAATTGGACCTAACCATAGAATTATTTCCGATAGGAATATTAATTTTATGGACCTAACGCGCTTGCAAGTAAAATGACAGACGCACTCAAGCGTGTCAAATGCCCAATGTAAGCGCTTACGACGGAGTTTTCGGAATACTACTGTCACGATGACGTCATACATTACTCAGATCCCAAAGTAAATAGCTAATGCACTTGTACTATCGATATCAGAATCAAGGGTAGTACCACAGCACCCAGACCTGATTATTAACAATTGCAATACGGAAGAAGTCTAGTTAGATATTACCCCTACAAAACGGCAAACGAACCACTGAAGTTCGGCGGGTATTTAAAACTTGAATTATAATAATAAATCGTATCCGCTTACGGCGAAGACAGTGGTACCATGTTCGTTATGGCGGCTCGACATGCAACGGTGTCATTTTAGCGGGGGTCCTATTCTGGAGGCAAACCGCTCAAAGATGGATTATTTAATCATTCCGAGGTTTTAATTTTCGTTATCTGTATAGGCCTAAATAGATTGTATCTAGCAATTGCACTGACACAATTATATGTTTCGGCTAAAACCCGAAGTGCGGTACATAGTAGCTGATGATGAACCTTTGTCTAGCCGGCATCATTCCGGCTAAAACTAGCTCAAATCAAACCCTTGTGGCTGATACTAGGTCTGGCCGATCGGCTGCACACACCGGCACTCAATGAGTTGTTTTACAGAATTTTCATATTAACCTGCAATTCGGGTATTTATAACTATTTCCCGATAATGACGTAAACGTTTTATAGAAAGAACACACTTCGTGTGGTAAAAAGTTTGTTAGTTTAGTATGTCGTGGTAATGCCAGGGCGCAGGGGTCGCGGGTTCGGTTAGGTAATTCGGTTCATGCTAAAAATAAGTTAATCACTATGTATACAAAAGAGTTTTGATTTTCTCAAGACGAACTCAACAGCTTTCACTGGTCCAACCATCAGTCCGTCGGCACTCAAGTCGGCAGTCACCGCTCGACATGAAACGACACTGTGTGCGGAAATTATTATTTATTTATTTATTTTTATTATTAATTTGTATTTATTTATTTTATAATTTATTTATTACTAGCGGACCCAGCCAACTTCGTTTTGCCCCCGGCCCCGTCCCATCCCAGCCGTTCTTATATATATATATATATTTTATTTCATAAGAACCTTCTCCGAACAGAAATAACGAACAGAACAAAAAATGAATTAGCGAAATCGGTCCAGCTGTTCAGGCGTGATGCCGTGACCAAGGGAAATAGGGATTCATTTTTATATACGCTTCACAGTTTTTTTTGCACGATCAAATGATTTTTTTCCCTTTAAACCGCAACTTAAGTATAAAACTTTAAAATAGACCCCTGAGCAGTTAATTTCTCCAGGTTATCCCGCGCAGGCGGTAGCGTGACGCGCACGATTTGCTTAGCCCGCCTCGTTACAGCTGTACAGTCAACAGCATTTCAATCTACCTTACGGTAACAATATTGTACAACAAAATGTCATCTTTATACTTACAAAACAGAGCTCATTTTCGATCGGAAGAAGCTAACATAATGTATCAACTGGATATGCTGTGGCTCGTAGATAGATCCTTTGGTTAGGAGGCCGTTTCACCGGCGAAACTTGCAAAGACTTTCGTGCCTAATGTGTGTATGAATTGTCATGCGATTTATTACATTTGTTTATGAGGTAGGCTTAGGTTTGTTTCTGTAAGTTAAAGTTTGGTTCATTTTCATGGTAAAACAATATTAAATAGTTCATTCAAAAAGAAGTCCTATTTTACTGTTAAGCAAAATTAATTAACATTGGAATCTCGAACAAAAAACACTTCTCCGTACGTTCGATTGCCGGTCAGTTATTCAATTTGACGTGAGGTTTTTATTGTATGACTTCGATATTGCATTTATTGAGTTGTTTCACAGAATTTTCGTATTAACCTAGAATTCAGGTATTTATAATTACTTCCCAAATAACCTCTCCTCTCTCAGTTGAGAGGATATTGATGTGAAAGTTTCGTTGAAGAATCCTTCACGCTTACATGAATTAATTGAACATACTTATTGTGAGCTAAAAAAAGTTTAAAAGTTATAGTATGACTAGCGGCCCGCCAGCGACTTCGTACGCGCGCTTAGTTTCGTAGTTTTACTCCGTTCCCATAGATCGTAGTGAAAATATTTATAAGCCGATACGCATTTAACTATTTCTACAGCCTTTCCCGATAAATTAGCTATCTAACAATGTATGTAAAACAAAATATAACCGGACCAATAGTTCCTGTGATTAACGCGTTCAAACAAACAAACAAAAACATCCAGTTTTTAAATATATGCGTAATGTTATATTTTATGTACACACACACAACACGTAGCCCGGTCTTTAATCTGGTCAAACTTACACGGGGATAATATCGTTTTATTTTACAACGAAATGGAAATACTTACTACGCCTATTGTCAATCGTACATTTCTTTCGGGTGCTAATAAAAAGACCAGGGCCCCTATTTTTGAATCACTGAATTGTGAAAAACAGTGAATTTCGTTCGAAAACACATTAAAAATCAACGGAAAACACTCAAAATCTAGACGTAAGTACTCACAAAACTGAGCAATGATTTTTCAAATCCTTTTTATGTAGATTACAACTGGTTTTCATTCCAAAATTCGACTTTAAACATTGAATATCACTCGCCATCTCGACGCGAGTGATTCAAAAATAGGGCTCCAGGCTATACTCCGTGCGCTTACACAGCATCACGCCACATACAGGCTTTGGGAGAGGCAAATTCCTTCAAGTCTTCTCCCGCTACCTTAAGTAGCGGACAACTTAGTAAAATTACAAACCTTAGTGGTTTTATACTAAGTTCATACCTACTTGCTTTGTAAGATTTTTTATTTGTTAATAAACGGAAAAAAAAAGAGTTTGAACTTGAGCTTTGTTTATAGTCATAGCGAATACTCTACTTTCTTGAATTCAAATCGTGAATGCAAAGGGTTAATTCTATGCCTTTGCCCAGCAGTGGGATGCTTACAGGCTAACTTTACTTTACTTTTAATAAACGGAAAAAAAAGAGTTTGAACTTGAGTTTTGTTTATAGTCATAGCGAATACTCTACTTTCTTAAATTCAAATCGTGAATTCAAAGGGTTAATTCTATGTAGGGATCTACCCCACCATCATAATAAATACCCAAAAGCCGTCCACTGCTAAACATAGGCCCCCACGAAAAGTTTGCAAAAAAAAAGATTGGACACCCTTCGACCACAGAAACAGCGTTGAATGTCCACCGACAATATGAACAGACGACCTGCAATCTACACTGTACACAGACCGCTTGATACCTACCCTGTTTAAACACAAAAAATATTATTTACTGTTTTAAGGAATAAAATCTCTTCTCGAGCATTTTCTCAAGAGCATCATCAATAACAAACATGTGTCAAAACATTGTGTCTCAGACATGTCAAATGATTGTCAAAAATGATATACAAAATATTTTTATCATTAGCATTAAAGAGTTTTGATATCAACTTCGAAGAAAATCACCCCCAGAATAACTTTGCCACCCCTTTTCACCCCCTTAGGAGATTAATGCAATAAAATATAAAATAAATCTTCCGTCAATTCTGTAAAAGAATGTGTATGCAAAATTTGAAGTAGATTGGACCAAGGGATCACGTTGTTCCATACAAACTTTGCACCCCTTTTTGACCCCCTTAGGGGTAGAATTTCGAAAAATCCTTTCTTATCGGATCCCTACGTCATACAAAGAACACACCCTCCCAGTTTCAGGTTTCTACGATCAGCGGTTTAGGCTGTGCGTTGATCCATCTGTCAGTCAGTCAGTCAGTCAGTCAGTCAGTCAGTCAGTCAATCAGTCAATCAATAAGTCAGTCGTTCAGGACAAAGCATTTTATAGGTATAGACGACAGGGTGTAGGGGTCACGGGTCTTAGTTCGGTTCGTGCGAAATATAAGTTAATTCATATTAACAATTGACTTTATTCATCTTAAGCGATTGTTAAATATTTGTAAAAATATTTGAATGTTCTGACATTCACACTAGAAAAATTTAACGGGCTTGCCAATGTGTCGGTGACCGAGTGGTATAGGCATGCGCCCGGATAGCGTGAGACACAGGGTTCGATTCACAGTTGCTTTTAACATGTGCAATTTATATTGTTAAGTTTGTGACAAAACACTATAAACAAAAATACATTTATCATATTTATAATGTTATAGAATAGAGGCTTAGCCGATTTCACCGGTTCAACCATCAGTCCGTCATCGCTCGGCTACACCGGCATTCAATTCGGCAGTCATCGCTCGCCATAAACGCCGCTGTTTGCGGAAACCAATTGTGAGAGCATCCTTTGTGAATAGGGTTGCCAACCGATCCCGAATATCCCTATAGTGTTTTTCTGTATTATTCGAATATTGTTAACAATATTTTTTAAACTTTTAAAATAATATCAGTCAATAAAATTAATTAAGCATTTAATTTCAAAAGATCTCAGTGATCAACGACTAACAGCGCATTGCGTGCTTATCTTATTTTAAAATGAAACACTTTTAAAATAAAATCAGTCAATAAAATTAAATAATTATTTAATTTAAAAATATCTCAGTGTTCAACGACTAACAGCGCATTGCGTGCTTATCTTATTTTAAAATGAAACATTTCGTTTAAAAAGGAACTAGCAAAAAAAAAAACGGACTTTACGCCTTACTTGTTTACCTATGGATGTGCGGTCAAGCTATAGCAGTTGAACCAATTTTAATTGATTTTAACATTATTTGGCGATGAGCTAAAGTTAGCTTATGTAGGTATTATTTTGTGATCGCCTGTATAATAATTTGCTCGTCTTGTACAATTGATTCATATATTTTACCAGATACGACAAGTATAGTATAAAACTGGACTGGAGTTTGATTGGCAACAAGTTCACCTCTTGTTTGGATCTTTAGCAAAATAATTAACTTAACTGACAATATTTAAGATGGGGTCATAAAATGTCGCTGATGTATTTAAATGTTAAGACATGTAGATAGAATTATTACAATTAGGAATTAAGATGGCATCCCTTATGCTTCTCATGCTCCTAGTGGCATCGCTTCCATTCCTCAAGGAATTAGTTCAAGCGTCCTGGCAATGATAAAGGATAGTATGTAGTGTTGGTAAGTATTCAAACTGACGACGGTGAAAGTTTGATCGCCTTTTTGACAATACGAATCCATGCTCTTGTAAATTATCGAGTTTGATGCATGGTTGTAATTTGTACAAGTGCTTTATTGAATCCTCTTTTGTTAAAATACAATCGCATTTTTGTGACTTTACCGTTCATATATTGAATTTCCTGTCGTCTCTCTTACTCAGTTTTTTTTAATTATTATCATGGGTCTGATTTAAAATGAAGACAAAAAAAACACTCAAGTTAAAAATACTTCATTGGACCTTATCGGCCCAAATTCTCTAAGGTTTGTCAATACTTTAAGATACATATTTGTTTGAACATGAAATCATAAAAGGTAGTTTCTAGTTATAATAACCGGTGCCACCTCATACTTTCCTCCAACATCCGTTGTAAAAACAGTGTGTACGTGATGGTGCAAGCGCGGCGAAGATGCAGCTGACTGTACGACGCATTCTCATTCGCTCCCCGAGAGTACACTTCGCCGGGTAAAATTATGAAACGCTTCAAAATACACAATCTTGTCTTACAGCTCAAAAATTTTAATTTTGAGCTATACGGAACAAAAGTCAATTAGGTTTCGAAGTGTTTGGTAATTAATTAGGTGTAATAAAAATAGATAGAGAGCGATAGTAACTTCTTAAAATATTGATAGTATCAAAAAATAGATCATTTCTGCTTAGCCCAAAGGTATGACTGGTAGAGAATGCCATACGGCATTAAGTCCACCTTTTGTACAGTTTTTGGTTGTGCAATAAAGTATAAATAAATAAATAAATAAAATAAATACAGGTAATTGAGAAAGTCACTAAATCGGTGGACTAATCAAGGCAATGTGTACGTTGAAAAGTCAAAGAAATATTCATTTATTTATTTATTTAAAAACTTTATTGCACAAATAAAAGTGTACAAAAGGTGAACTTAATGCTATAAGCATTCTCTCCCAGTTATACCTTTGGGTCATGCAGAGAGATTGTGATGGGTGCAGGAGAGTGTTGTAAATAGATATTAAAATTGCAACAAAATACTAAAGTGTAGAATAATAATATTATATACATAGCATAATTTACATACTATAGGTTTATATTTATATCGTAATCTGTGAAATCTTACGATCCCAAAAATAGAACAACTAACCCTTAACACGTTCCGGGACAGTGCCCGCCTACAGGCGTGAAAACAATAAAACATCTATTGTGTCTGGAGTAGTGTCCCGGAACGTGTTAATCTTTTGAGGCAGTTAGTTTAAAATGCACGCAAATGCATCCTCCATTACAGGCCCAACCGAGCTGCATTATTTACGCGGTTTATTTTAGACGCTGCATCAGATGGGTGATGGGAACTAAGTTTATTTCGAACACCAGGTGTACTGGCATGGGCTGGCTTTAAGGCGGTCAAAAAATAAATAGTTTATGAAGCGAAAAAAAGAAAATATGAAGTTTTTCTTTGATGACGTTTGCACAGGCAACGAAAATGTTTATATTCTTAAACAGACTCTAAAGTTATTGCCTGTTTATATATTATAAATATTTCCCATAGGAACGAGTACATTCACCGTTTTATGATAATATTCTCCTACCGATTTGCGGCAATGGCGGCCCTTCTCTACTGAGATAGGCCAGGTATGCAGAAGATAAGTGTTGTAGATGTGTGCGCAATCTCTCTGTTCCTTCACTCTCATTAATTCAGTGAGACGAAAATCCGATATGACCGATGAGAGATCAGGTGCAGGACCAACGGCTTAACGTGCTTTCCGAGGCACAAGAGTGTCATCACCATTAACTTCCTAACTCCGAGCTGTTTCCAAGTACTTTCAATAAAGAAAATCCAAGAATCACATTTCGGCCCTACCCGGGATTCGAACCCGATACCACTTTAGTAGTGATCAGCGAACTTATCGCTACACCGGTTGGTGTCACCGTGTTAATGGGCGATTAACATGATTAACAATTAATTAAAGCAATCGGAAAAATATGAATGTAAGTAGTAAATACTATAATGCAGGCCCTATGCTTTTTAACACAAATAGTTAAACAATTAGCTCCCTTAATACGTCCCTGCCCACCAACTAAACAGGCAAACTGGTGTTTGGAATTAAAAGTTGCGCCGCATTGCTTGTCTTTAACTACGAGGGCTAAAGCCGATGCTCCATCAAAAATTTAGTTCGAAACAGGTATTAAGCGGCTTATGCGCCGTGAAACATGAGACTGCGCGCAAAATTCATCTCGTGAGTGGGAAATATTAGGTGGGAAGTGTTAGTTCGAGAAGCTAGTGAATAGGCTGTTATTAGTCTGACATGATCCATCTAAGGCCGCATAATCACTTGCCATCAGGTGGAATTGAGGCAAAATATAAGCCAAAAGCTAAAAGAAGTTAGTTGGTAATTGCTTTTTTTTGGTATTATTACATTCTTCAACTACATGGTCTTAAATAAATGGTTATCTTGGGAAAATGAGAATAGTTTGAGACTATCTCGTATGCAAAAATCGGTCGCGTATCAAGGCAGAGGAGGGAATTAATGAATTCATGTTGCGGCCCGGAGTATCACTCCTATAACGTCTCTGCGGCCCTTAAAAAAGAAAGTTTGAGTACCGCTGCCCTAAATTAATTTGTAATGTTTATCACCAAAAACATTAATGTGCTCACTTAACCGACATTACGTTTGCTATCGTAAAACAAGGTGGCTTATCACGTACAAATCATTTCGCGCGGAAACGTGTAACTCTAGGTTAACGGCTAAAAAACTGTTTCCTTTTACGGGTTTCCCTTACAGCAATTATTTGGTTTACAGCGATTATAAGCAGTAAACGGGTCTGTTACGGGCTGCCGTAAACTGAGGTCGTACTTTGAAAGACCAGTCAGTGTTTACGACTGCAGCCTTCTCTGTTCTTCTTGTCAGCGAAGCAGCGAGAGCGAACGCGACGAGTAGAGTTAGAAAAACGGTCACCATTAATCATTAAAAGTAGGCAAAAACTCATGAAAGAAACTTCTTAAAATAATTGTGCAGCCTAAGTGATGAAGTAATATATACTAGCTTTGAAGCTTCGTTTACTTGAATATTTATCTGTGATAACGTTTGAAATTCATCGGCATTCATAACAAAATAGCATTGAGTACCAAAGTTTTAATAACAATGTTTTCTTAAAAGCCTAAACCTAAACCTTTACCCATGATGACGATGATAATGTCCTCCCAGACGTACCCGTTGACGGCAACACGTTTAGCTGGTGTTAGCCTGAGCTCTTGCATGGGCGCCAGCGTGATATGCAAAGCCAAATTTGTAAATGTCCGCTTGCAAGTGGCACAGTAGAGAGTCCTTACACATATTAACAACATAAAATAACATGGGATTATGAACTGAAAACTTTCTCCACTAACAGTCCTACAGAGTAGAACTATGGTAGAACCCCTGGCCGGCAGCAATCTCTCGCGGCGTTAAACCCGCATCGTAGGGGGATAAGTCATTTGTGAAGGCATTCGAATGGACGCCGCTTAGGGATTGAAATAACTTTTGTTTACCTGCCATTTTCTTCCCTGTAAATCATGGAATCGTTTTACGCGGTTGTAATAAAATGCATCTATGGATTTCATGTTTAAGTGCAGTTCGTTTAGCTAGTCTTGTAGTATTTTTTTCTCTTTGATACTCGTAGCTACATAAAAATTCTCTAGTCCTTTCTTTGGGCGAGCTCGCTCTTCATACGTCGAGTCCACGTTTTTGGTTTAAGTCAATAGCAAACCGATTTCAAAAAATAAAACAATGCTCAAAGGTAAAATAATTACAGGTAAGTATTATACCACTTAAATCAATATTTTGTCTTAATAGACACAAAAAATAATTTATTGACAAATAAAACGATTTATTTTATGCCGCAATTAAGACGATGACGTTTTTAACTCAGCCTTTTTTTACTTCATTTGCCAAATACTTTTAGTTTGACTAATCAGCCCATAATAAATTACTAGGAATATGAAGATTACAATGTTTTATTATATTTTTAAAAGCCTGTGATTTGATGTTTAATTATGCTTCCAAAGTATCTCGTTAGAATATGCTAGAAGCATATCATTTCCAAATTAAATGTTCAATACATTTACATTTCTGTTTAACACTGCACCAGAATACTACCAATACTCCCCTATTCCACGAAAATCATACCAACCAACATTATTTTGTGCACATGCTATTGAATGTATGCTTTGTCTACGGATTTACAACGAATTGAATTGCTTATCGTATTATACGAAGCATAGAATTTAATTTTGGTCAGTTAGATTTGTACACCTCTTAAATAATTGCAAGTTCTGTTAAATTCAGTTAGATCCTTATGAAGAAGCAAAATCTGGATCTGCAGTTTCAGTGCCGAGACATTTATGGTTTATGATGTGATCATTCTATCACTGAAAACCAGTGTGGTTGTGATATACGTTGCCACAAAATGTTTTCGACCCAGGTTAATTGTTTTACGTTCTGTCTTGTTCTATTAGTTTGTAAAAGCTTGTAAACACGTCTTTCTTTCTCTCTTTCTGATACAAGATCTTATTTATTATAATAGTGGCTCATTGTTGTGCAAAGAGATGTAGAGACCAACATAAAAAAATTGATCACAAGGAAGGCTCCGAACGATTGCCTTAGTCATCGCTTTTAGATTTTAGTGTAGAAAAGGGTTTGTTAAGTATTTTTTTATTTTTTTTATATGATATGGGTTTGCTCTTGTCTCTAGACTATACCAAAGGCATAGACAGAGATGAAGATGAAGTAAGCTCACCCAGAAGAAGCCTGTTCACTCTTTTTTTTTAAAATAACGGGGCTATATACCGATGGAAACACAGGATAGAGCGTTCTTTTGCTGTGCTCTTTTAATATAAAACCTGATATAAATGTGGGGTACATTTCTTTAATAGTTCTGTACAACAAAATATTAATCGCAACGTAATACATCAAATATGTTCGCAATTCCAGTCTCGATTCAAACATTCGGGTAAAACCCTTGAATCATCAGAATTAATCGTCCCGCGAGCGACCAAAGGCGCAGTGACACCGCTCAATCTGCTAAATGACTAAAGTTGACTGGCGGATATTAGTCACCGGTGGCGTGTGAACTATTCGCTTTCATTTAACTTCGTGGCAAGTTGTTCCTCGCTGATAGGGGCGGGCGAGTGTGCTATCAGACCTCTTAGAGCAAGTGTACTTGTATAGTATTGCACGACATCGCTACCATTGTGTTTTCATTTACTCAAAGTTGCAAAGTGAGCTTAATTTAGGTGACAAAGCGATTGCATTATCATTTTCTTGATCTATTCAAAATTTTCAGCTATCGATGAGTAGCTGTTACATATTTTACGGTGCTCAGTGACAGTTTTGACAGTTAAAACGCTCTGATTTACTGTCAAATTAGCAATTCTTATTGCAATTTCGCATTATATTGATAATATTACTATAATATAACAATACAAATATTAATATTTATACCATTGTAGTATTATTATAATATTATTATATTGATAATATTCGTTTACACTGAGTCGGAATTGAAGTGCCTCGGAATTGAACGGATTAAGTTGGATCGCAATACGCCCCCTGAAATGATTAATTGACTCCAAAGTTTGTGATAATATGGTGTGTTTGTAATGCATATTCGCAAGAAAGCGGAATACTAAATGTAGGTATTTTACTCAACTTTTAATACTTTCGCATGTTTTATTGTCACAAAAAAGTTGCCCAGTTGATCATACATGTGGCAAACACTTTTTTAAGTGCTTAACTAACTTAAACCCTCACGGAAGTGTTTATCACATTCTTTTGTCTTTATTTACGCAACCGTTCAAAGCCTATCGATCCCTGAGCGATTTAAATATAGTTAATTTAACTTTCTTTTTAGCAATGATATCTTGAAACTCTCCAGATCGGTAAACTTCAGAGAGCGTACAGAACGCATGACATGATGTAAAGTAATTTATTCCTTCACTTTGTGTGAGCATTTTCATTCTGTGGCCCAACTGGCCGTTACAAAGAAAACTTAGTAAACTTACGCAATTAAGTAAAGACGGGTAATGCCACTTTTGCGCTTAGCCTACAACTTGCCAAGAACTCGTCTCCCGAAGGAATAGCAACTGGATTAATTTAATTAAAATCATAGTTCCGAACTATAGTTAACTCTAATTGGACCTTTCATTAGTGGTATCTTGAAAACAATGGATATTGAAAACTGGAGTGAAGTAATTGTTTTGTGAACTTTGTTAATGACGGACCTTCCGAATTGCGGGTTTGGAAGGATTGTTTTAAAACAAAAGTAATGAGTGAAATTACTTGTTAGGAAGGTTGAACAGATTAAGGTATCATTTTAAAGTAATGATCGAATTTATTTAATTTACTAGTTAGTTCGTTATTTGGAAAATGGTGCAGTCTATCTCAAGTTTCAAATAATAACATAATTATTTTTATTATTCATTAGGTTAAGACCTAAGAGAGGAATATCAATTGAATGTAGGTACTTATTGGATTGTAGCTGGCTTCGCCGAAAACTTTTGTTAAATATTTTACTTATACGCTATCAATCAGTCAATGTCGTTCTTGTAGAGCTAAAATGTTTTCTTTATTTACCTCTTTTTGTAAGACCTGTTTGTTTCTTATCTTCTTAGCTTCATCAACGTGACTGTATAACGACAATATGTTTACTGAATAAAACCACATAAAATATTCAATCGTTTATTCTCAGTACATTCAAAGCATTGCCATGTGCCTTTAGTCTATCTTAACAATATGTACATCTTACGGAGGTATTCCTGTGGTACATTTTGGTTGTTATGTCGCTGTCTTGACTACATAACGACCAAAATGCTCGATTGGATTGGTTTCATCGCTTTATATCCTTTACATACGGGTCAAATAGTATTGTATATGAACTATTGACTTCAAAAACCGTTAACGATTTTTGTGTATCGCAACTATCAACATTATTAAATGTTTGATCTATAAATGAGATCTTAATAATAAATGATAGATACGTTATATCAAACATTGATAAATTAAGACTCCAAAAAAGTTACAAGACGAAATACATCAAAATGATTTCTGTAATGTTTACTCAAATAAAATGAAGCCTACTTAAAGAAATACATCTAGTTTTTGTAATGTTACGCTGAAGAGTACGCCTGAACATTTGTTTAGTTGAAAATTACGAGTATATCTTCACAACTGTCCGTATTTGTAAATGTTGATAGTTACCAATCATCCGACCACCATAACTCGTGTTTTCTTTAAACTCGCTATAAGCACTCGTGTTCTATCCCGATCGTAAGGCCAAGCGATATAAGCTTGCTGTGGCACATTTTAGGTACTATGTCGTCAACTTTTAAATTATCAACAAAACCGTATATAAATTCTGTTGCTGTTTGTTTTTCTTAATAACTTTCACTTTGTTTACCTTTCAGAATAAATCACTCGATCGAACAGCACTTGGTAACCATTGGAACAAATCTATTATTGCAGATAATATCTTTGGGATTTAAAACTGGATAATAAAACGATACGTAATGTTGTTATTTAGGAATCGGGTTAATCGATAAATACAAAACTTACAATGCCATTAAAAATAAAATCATAAAGCTGACATAACAAAAGTGTACCTGCCTAATTTTATCAAATTTATAGAACTCAGTTTTTTTGTCAAATGTAAATAATACATTATTAATTACGCTGACGACATAGAGTAACAATATCTAATGCTAGCGTAAAAACTTATTGCGTTTTTGTTATAAACCACCTAACCTCCAACCATTGACAAAAATATATTCTCATTTCAATCTCTACTAGTATCAATAGTTAAATTAGTTGCCTATCTAAATTCTTCGATGATGATATTTCACTAATTAACCAGTTTATGAAATATTTTCGTACACCGAAAAATGCACATTTTATAAAATAATTCTAAAATGTATTATATGTATCAGTAACACCAGGATATAATGATATTACTGCAGGTAGTGTTATTATAATAGGAGGAATAATAAAATTAAGTTAGTTTCAAGAATAAGGATTTTCAAAAACTGCCCAAGTAATGAAATACCGTTCACCGACTGGTTTGCCTTACCTAAGTTAACCTCGCGATATTGTCGGCATTTACAACTAATGTCCCTGGGATTAACAAATAAAATCGCAAGCGAATGTTGACTACTTCAAACGTTGGGCTTCAGACGCGGTCGCCACAGAGATGCGATAGAACTACATAGAAAGAAAATGAAAAGAATGTTACAACTTAGAAATTCCTACTTGAGCTTTTACTATTAAAACGTGTGACAAGAAAGTGTGAATAAGACACAAAAGCTTCATTTAATAGTAACAATGAGACAAAAAGAACATGAAAATACTTTCTACGAAAAGCTTATCGTTAATATTCAATTAAGTGATAGTAGTTCAGATTCTAGCAGCTACATTTTTGGCACTGCCCTGAAAAAAGGTTTAGAATTCCACTCTGTGGCGAATACGTCCTCGCTTGACTAAACAGACGGTCACTCTTAAATATCACACTTTTTTAAACCTAAAACGTCTTCATAAGTATGTGTTCAAGAGGCGCCGCTATGTTAGGCATCACACCCTTTCCTTCATCATCTTTCCTATGCACACACTTCTTCTTCAGTCCGATTTCTGATTTGTTATGCGTTGTTTTGATTTGTGTTGAGATGGACAGGTTGCGTTTTTTGGTCCCGCATGTCTTTTGTTCGCACGGTTTTTGTTCACTAATGTCACTGGCACTGATGCGTGTGTACGCATCTGTGTGGCGTCTCTGCTCTGGACTGGGGCTGTTTTCTCGCTTCTCCTCTACTGATAGCTGCGAGTGGTCGAAGCACTTTGTTGATTTCTGGGTAAAGAGAGAAATTGTTTGAGTAAATATAAGAATTGAGATTTTCTCTCCAGGTGCTCTGGTGCAGGCCAGATACTTTTACATTAAGCCGTCACCTCATCCTGAAGTATTCAGTAGCATAATAATAAAATGCTATAAAAGCTCTGTTTTTGAACGGATTAGCGAATTTCGTATAATCTACTTAGCCGATTAGCGTGGGACAGCACTACACGAGTAAGTAAATTAAATATACTTTCAAGTTGCATTGTAATTCCAATTTGGCGACTCAACTAGTTGAGTGGGAATTAAGCTGCTCGAACTTGAAGGGATTAAAGCAAGATCGCGCTATACATCCCCTGATCGTATTTGTTTCTTCAAAGTTCAGCAGTTGTATTTTTCTTCATTTCATATTATATACTTTTGTAACAACTGGTACAAGTATTTTGATGATTAAGTTTTATTATCATCTTTTAAGCTAAATTGTGACGTTACAGTTTAAACTCAGATTCAAGACTTTCAGTTATTAGGGTGCTGGTAATTTTATTAAATTTATATAGGCACAGTAACAATTAAACAACCAAAATATAACAATCATAAAATGTTCATACAGAGTAAGAAAATTGCAAGTTAAGTGAAAACATTATAATCTAGGCGAAAGATTATCCTACTACTATTATAAAGGCGAAAGTTTGTAAGTATGGATGTATGGATGTATGGATGTATGGATGTTTGTTACTCTTTCACGTAAAAACTACTGAATGGATTTGAATGAAACTTTACCACAATATAGCTTATACATCAGAATAACATATAGGCTACAATTTTTGAGGTTTCTAATGTGAGGTCGTAAAAAAACTCATTTTTTGCGCTACTAGACGGGACGAACCTGAAGTCCACGCGAACGAAGTCGCGGGCAAAAGCTAGTTATTGATATATTACCGTAGGGTTGACCGCCTTGGAGTATATCTGCACCCGTCCCTCTAGCTCCATCTTGAGCCTCCAGTCCCGAAGGTACATGTGTGCTGCTGCCGTGCTCGGCCAGCCCCGTCGCCAGGTATGCCACCTAAAAGATCATTAATTAGCGGTGTCACCAACTTATCGGCGTAAAAAGCAAGAAAATAACGGTTGTCAACTTTAGTGACATTCTATCTATGGGAATAATAATAAATACGCTTATACAGGGTGCGGCCTGTAATAGGAGCAAAACTTGTAATTTACTCAGAGATATAGTAATCCAAAGTTATAATCTCTAATCAATAATACTATTATCAATACTACTATTTCGTACAACTCGTTGTACGTAATGACAATGTCAAGTTCTATGACTGGACACATTTGTTTGCAATACATTGCTGATTCGATTTATTTTGTTAGAAAATAACAAGTTTTTTTGAACAAAACATTAAATAATAAATTAAAACCATTAAGAATGGATTACTTTTGCTCCTATTACAGGCCACACTCTGTATAATGAGCTGTGATGATTGGTGGATCATTATGAGTTTTGTGGAAGCAGCTTCACATAAACTGATCTTGTTGGTTTTACAATATTTTTAACACTCACAGTGTCATATTTTATTCTTAAAAGATGAAATATCTGATCTTGTTTCTTATAATCAACCTGTATTAAAAAAGGTGACCAAGAAACATTGTAGGATGCTGCGCAGTGCACAAAGTTATTACTAACTTTTCCACTAGCAAAATTCATCAGGCTTACTAATATGTCGGTGGCCGATATGCCGATAGACCGATATGTAATATTCGATTCGTTGTTCACAATTGCATTTTACAAGTGCTATTCATAACAAATATTTAAGTTTAGTTACTAAGTATTGATTGTAAAGTAAGTACAAAATTATTCACCACCTAGTCACTACGCAAACTATGCATAATTTATGTATTACGTTGTAGTTTCTCATTACTCAGCTTGTAGCACATCTAGTTAGTTATGTATTCTAAACAATGAAAACACAATCCTCCAAACTTGTAACAGAAGCCTTATCCTGAAATTCGCTATTCGTATCATCAGCTCTTACCATCTTTGTTACTCATGCTACTAAGATAGTACGAGCGAGTGGGACAGCTTATGTCGAAAATACAAGCGTTTTAGAGTAGGGTTAAGAGATTTACCTTGTTAAAACTTGAAGGATTCTAGACTTCTGTCCTAGCGACCTGAGCATTAAGGCTGTCGATCTAAACGAAATTAAGTCCCCTCGTATAGGCTTCTCCATGTTTCGATTTCGGAAACTTAGTCTTAAAGCCTCCAAGTATAACTTTGCGGCCGGCGCTGGTAGACCTAAAATAAAGAATTAGTTTAACCTTATTTGGTAATTGATGTCAGTCATGCCACTATATAATTAGAGAGAGTCACATTACAAAAGAAATAATTTTAAATACCGTACTAAAGAATTTAAAAAAAATATAGATTTTAAATAACAATCTCAAAGCATTTCTTAACAAATAGCTTAGAATTTAAAGTATTTGAATTAGAGAGCATGAAATTTCTAATACTTTAGCTATTTATATTTATTTATTTATTATTTATTGTCAAAAATTAGGAAAACCCATAAAAACCCCTGAGTGTCCGTCTAAAATTAAATAAGATAGTTAAGTCTAAGCTGCTTTGTCTCACAGTAAAAGTAAATAAGACCGCCAAGTCTTAACCGATTTAAGTTGGATATAATTAAATATCCATGCTTTGCTTCCAAACTGTCATCATAGAGATAATGTCAACTTGAATTTCCTCTACTATATACCATTAGTCTTCAACCAGTCGCCATATAGCACGAAGTGTTCCCAGTTCCTTGGTTCCAATTCCACCAGTTTCATCAGTATCCGATGCTTGTCTCTTTCAGGTTTCAAAGTTAGTAGCTCCACGTGGGCTTGCACGAAACGAGGCTGCAGCCAGATGCATTTCTCCAGCATGCTCACTGCTTGCGATGTGCGACCGCTTTTTCTAAGAAGAAAGTACCTTTTAGTTTATGTCAACAGATTTTGCGTCTGTTTCAGACGATGTATAGTGTAGGTGCTCGTAGCATAGTGGCGGCAGCGATTGGAAAGTAATTATTGAAGTTAAGATAAGCCTAAGACCTTTGAAGTGAGGTTCTTGCCACATTTAATATTACCCTCCAAGTATAACAACTATAACGCGAAGTTTTTTACACATTGCCATACAAGGCTACTCACCACAAATAAAAGCCAATAAGGTCACGCAGCGTTGAAGAAAGCACTTGCTAAATTCAGCAGGCTTGCTTATGTGTCGGTGGTCTAGTGGTATAGGCGCCCTAATAGCGTCAGACACAGGGTTCCATTCCTCGTCGGGCTCAATTGTTTTTTACAAGTGCAATTCACATAGCCAAAAATAAATTTCGATTGTCTTACTTGTAAAGTTTTCCCAAGTTGTAATGTGCGTTCACGTGATATTTGTTGAACTTGATGGCTTGCAAGAAGTGGTGTTCAGCGTTATCTGCCCCTGACACCAGCGTGCCAATGTTGTTGTGAGCGCTGGCGTAGGTGGGCCATAACCTGTGATAGAAAAATCTGTTCAAGGTTTTATTCAAACCAAAATTTGGTTTGAATAAAACCGCAGGAATCTTGCCTTTTTACCCCCTTTAATTATTATCTTTCCACTGTCAGTTATTTAAAACGCAATGTTGACAAATATAATGGTTTCTTATCCACTCACGCGTCCAGGCTACTACAGCAGCTCAAAAAAAAACCGATTAAGTGCGTGTCGGACCCGCGCACTGAGGGTTCCGTGCCACCCTTAACTGAATTCAGGGTCCACTTACTTTCACTTGACGAAAATATCACAATATATTGTGACAGCAAAAATAACTTTGTTTTTCATAGTGTTTGTATGAAAGACAAAGTTATATTTGCGGTTGATAAAAATGTGCAATATCTCAAAAACTAATGGTTCGATCTCCTTCGAACTAATTTTCGTTGCAAGTTTTTGTTGAGATCTACATCATATATTTTTTTCAAAATTTTCACTTTCTTAGTTCAAAAGTTAGATGGGGGGGGGACGCCCATTTTACCACTTTGGAAGCGTATATATCTCAAACGTTAGACTTTTAGTTAGAGTTGGTTTTAGTTTCATGTATGGAAGCCCCCCCTTAAATATTTTTTCTTACTTTTTGTATCTGAATCGGAAAGCGGAAAACAAAATACACCTACCTACCAAGTTTTAGCTATGTGATGCTTATAGTTTCAGAATAAAGTGGCTGTGACATACGGACGGACAGACAGACAGACAGACAGACAGACAGACAGACTTGACGAAACTATAAGGGTTCCGTTTTTTGGAACCCTAAAAAGTGTCTCGAAACGTTAAGGCGGCTATAGTCGCCCGACTGACCTTTTCTCTCCATTGAGCCTAAGTCAAGAGCCTAGCTCTTAATTTGACAATGATGATGAAGAAATCTCTATTGCACAAAGCTCTTAATAAAACGATGAAATTGTCACACGTTTTAAAAAAAACTCTTTTGAGCCTAAGTCAAGAGCTAAGCCTCTTAAATTAGATGATGATGATGAAAAAATCTCAATAACATTAAGCTCTTATTAAAACGATAAAACTATCTATACAAAATATGCGACACAGTAGCACTGAACTCTTTAACATCAAAAAGTTATTGCGAACAAGACCCCAACTTGCTAAGTACAATATTCTCGTAAGGCATATTAGGTGAGACATGTCGTCGTGACACACGAGAAAGTTTGTAATGAGATGCAAATATGATGTAAGTTCGGAATCTGTTGGTGTGAACTATTTAAATCAATTTCAAGATTAACGGAGTGTCTTATTTATTAGTTATGAAATCTTCGCTAGGTAATGGCGGGAGCAAACTCGTTTCAAATAAGACTTTCGATGTTTTATATTATTACAGTCATTACATGCAAAGTTATTTTATTTTTGATATATTTAAAGCAATAAGTAGCAATGCTATTGAAAACATCATATATTTGAGACAGATTTTCGCCATTTAAGTAGCTTTTATTCACTGTGCTAATTACGAGTATACGCCTGGCATCAAATGTTACTAACTCAAAAATGTTTATTAAGTGGCTTTATTATTACTTTGTGTCAGGTAGGTACAGATTTTCAAACATAATGTAGGTCAAAACACACGTGATTTCGTCTTAAATCTTTTTATAGCGCGTTTATTCTACTTGTCATAGTGTGCGCAAACAACGGTTTACCATTAAAACTTTTTGCCGACTGTACGCGGAAATTTCGCTTTGACAAAACTATTACAAGCTTTAACTCTAGTCGCATCCACTTTGCATGTTCCTAATTATCATAGGCTAGGGATGTCGCAAATAAATGTTTAATTGCAAATAATACCTACATGGAATAGGGGAAGCTTCTAGTAAACTCTCACTCCGAACCACAAGATTCGTCAAACTTTGCTTTTGAAGCAAAAAGGCACTTCCCTTGTCATGCACATATTTGCATTCAAATTCAAATCACACATTTTTATCTGTTCTCTCTTTACTGTCTCTTCTTTCGTTTCATACATATTAAGTTCCTTCAACTTCACAACCGAGTATTTTAAAATTCGTTTACAATGCCAAATTACACTAAAATGAATTATTTTATTAAAAGTTACTAAGTTTACTTTTTGTCTGTAAAAATATACGACGTATAGGTTTTGTGATGATTTTAACAAAAAAAATTATAAAGTAGTGAAAGTTGACTTTAAATAGGTGAGTTTAGAATTTCGCTATTGCAATAAGAAGTTAATTAATTTGGTGCCTTAACATAGAACATCAGCCCTTCAACTTGCTACCGTATTCTCGTATCGCACCCATCCTCCCGTTACGGCAAACGTCTTTGTTACCTCAACGCCTCTTTGTAATGTTTGATGGCGCTTTCTGGCTGCTCGCTTTCGCGTAGAAAGTTCCCCAAGTTGTAGTGCAGTTTGGCGTTCTGCGGCAAAGTCACTAAATCCGCTCTGGAACAAACAAAACACATTTAGAGGTAATTTAGAGCTAACGCGGCGACCGTAATGCGAATATTGCGAAGTGTAAATCGCGTAAAGCGTTCGTGTTTTAAATAAATAGCTGTTGTGTGGCTTAATTTTTCATGATCGCGTTAAAGTGTTATAGGATTACATATTATTTGAATTGGGGTTGAAATACGGTACAAATGGAGATTGGGATTTAAACGATGAAGTTGTTTGTTATTTATTATTATATTACTGTTGACGGTGAATTTTTGTTTAAATATCATGTAAGGACATTTATTTTGATGGATGTTTTGATTGATTAAGAAGAAATCTTGAATTGCAGATTCATGATGACCTTAATTGAGCTACAACTCATTATGGTACCAACGAGTTAATTCAGAAATCATAAAAAATATTATATTTTGGGTTACTATCAAAGTAGATCTAATAATACTGAGATCAACGAACTTTAACGACGACAACCTAATTAGTGGTGCCCATAAAATATGACCCGAACGATGATTAGCCATAAAAAGCAAACAAAGCGGGAACTTAGGGGTTAATCGAAACCGTTACAGGAATGGTATCGCCATAAACACGCAATAACCCTCATTGGAACTGATGAAATTGAACCATAAAGCCACGGGGTGGAAGTAAGGGCGGTACCACACAATGATTTTTTTTTAACAAAATGAGTGACATGGTTGATTACAAATAGGCTGTCTTATATTTGAACGCTGCCAACATATTGTGTAACATTTTAGATGCTGGACGCTAAGCAGAGACAAATTCTAATAAATATGCACCAGACGACAGACCAATGGTCTGGTTTCGAAGTAAGGAATTTCCTTCCGCGACGTGTTACGAAGTACCAGACAATGTTTATGATAGGAGACACCGGACGTCTCCCATAAATACTTAAATAAATCCATGACTTTGGTATAAATGTTCAAGTTCATCACACAAAGATTTGCCCCTTGCGAGATTCAAACCCGCGACCGCTCATTCAGTAGTCAGGAGCGGTAACCACTGCACCAAACGTGTCGTCAGCCGAAATTATAATATGATATGTGATGAAAATTAATACCGGTGATCTCAACAAGAGTTGTTTGTAATGTTGATACATTACTTATATGTACGATGGATAAATTCTTTTTAAAAAACTTGATACCTTTAAAATTTTAAGCAGCCGTCTAGTGTGTATGCAGCTTTACCAATATTTCTGACCGGGATAACTCGTAACGCGGTTTTATGGAGTTTAAACTTTGCAAGCTCTATTGAAATATAAAACTGATGTTATTCTTCCCGCCGTAGGATTAAGGTTAATACCGAATATGATGTTGAAAAGCTCTTTTAACAAACTAAGTTGAGCGTAAGTGGTCTTTACTATTATGAGTACTGGCTATTCACAAGCTAAAATGTGCAGTTTGATACTTTTTTAAACAGAAAATTTAGGTGTCATCTTTTTTTTTTTAAGACTTTATTGCACAAATTTAGTGTACAAAGGTGGACTTAATGCTAAAAGCATTCTCTGCCAGTCAACCCCTTAGGTCATGCAGAAAGACGGCAACGGGTGCAGTGAAAAAACAACTAATGAACTTAAATAAATAAACTGTAAAATTATATAAGTATACGTACATAAACACACTTAAAGCAAATAATAATAATAAACAATATATATATATATATATATATATGTATTTTAATAATAATATTATGCAAACAAACGTTGTAAACGTGTTTTGTTTCGTTATTGTGACAAACTTGATTCACACATTAACGTTCACATTATTCAAAAGCAGGCAGCCATCCACACATGCACAATACTCAGTAAAGTTTTAGGTGACACAGTATTCCTCACAAATTATAATAATAATAACGCTGAACCACCTCTTCCCTGAGGGTCTCGGGGCGGGAGTTCAGATTAAAACCGATCTCACAGATCGAGTAACACAAAGTGTAAAAAAATGTATATTATGCAAGTATTCACTCTTTCAGAAATGTACGGACTTTATTCTTGAAAGACAACTTTTTGTTATTTGCGATTTAATAAATGGCATGCAACCATTTAAATGCCCCGATCAATGTCTTGGTTTTTGTAAAGTGACACGGACATCTTTATATTTTTGCATTAGATTAGCATCGCAAGGTTGCATATAATGTAGCTATTAATGTAAGGGCGATAGCAAATTATCATGTTCCGGGAAACTATTCCAGACACAATAGATGTTTTATTGTTTTCACGCCTTTCACTCTACCGGAACGTGTTAAAAAGTATTTAGATTCTTTGTAAATGTGCAGTGTATGTTTTGTTGGTTGTCCTCAATAAAGAAAATAAATAAATGTATAAAAAGATGTGAAAGACACATACCTCAGCAAAGTAGCTCGGTCTCTCCAATCAGCGTTTCTTCTGTAAGTCCTAGCCACGCTGCTGGCTGCTAGGATGGCCAGCCCCACCACCAGGATGGCTTTAGTGCCAGGCTTCGAACACCACATTAGCTGCACCCCATAGGCTGTTATAATCACGCTGCCAACACTGTGGAAGGATTTAGAGAGATTAATCAAAATATACTTGAAGGAGTTATTAAGAGTAAATGGATTCACGGAAGGAGCAATGAAAATAGCATGAGTTGTTTATTTTTATTGAACATGGCTATACTCTCTAGAAATTTAGACTAGCTAAATTAAGTTTGGAAAAATAGAGTCTAGAATGGAGTGAGCGCACTTAAAAGAACATTGAAGATTTTAATAGAATTCAAGAAATATTGAAAACAATGTGTTCTATGTACAGCAAACTCTGATAGTCTTTACCGTCAGGAAGATAACATGATGTTTCGCAATAACTGTCATTTGTGAATAAAATACTATTTATAGGTTTTTGTCAGCATTGACCTCATACTAACCTGGGTATATAAAGCACCCTCTCTGCGATGACAAAGCCGACAGTGACAAGTAAGTTGCTGGCGGGCACGAATGGTATCACCAGGAGTAGTAAGCCGATTACGGCTGGTGTGTGTCTTTGGACCTGATGAAGATGATTGTAATTAGCTAAAAACCGGTTAAGTGCGTATCGGACCCGCGCACTGAGGGTTCCGTGCCACCCTTAACTGAATTCAGGGTCCACTTACTTTCACTTAACGAAAACATCACAATATATTGCGACAGCAAAAATAATTTTGTTTTTCATAGTGTTTGTATGAAAGACAAAGTTATATTTGCGGTTGATAAAAATGTGCAATATCTCAAAAACTACTGGTTCGATCTCCTTCAAACCAATTTTCGTTGCAAGTTTTTGTTGAGATCTACATCATATATATTTTTTTCAAAATTTTCACTTTCTTAGTTCAAAAGTTAGATGGGGGGGGGGGGGGGACGCCCATTTTACCACTTTGGAAGCGTCTATATCTCAAACCTTACACTTTTAGAAAAAATGGTTTTAGAAACCTCAACATCATTTTAAAAGACCTATCCATAGACACCCCACACGCATAGGTTTGAGAAAAAAAATTTTTTTAGGTTTTAGTTTCATGTATGGGAGCCCTCCCTTAAATATTATTTTGTCTTACTTTTTGTATCTGAATCAGAAAGCGGTGAACAAAATACACCTACCTACCAAGTTTCAGCTATGTGATGCTTATAGTTTCAGAATAAAGTGGCTGTGACATACGGACGGACAGACAGACAGACAGACAGACAGACTTGACGAAACTATAAGGGTTCCGTTTTTTGCCATTCGGCTACGGACCCTAAAAAGTATATCGACTTGAACTGACAAGATATTTCAGTCAAGCAATTGGACAACACATCACGAGAGATCTTTATAAGAGAGACTTTGAGAATAATAATGACTTGTTTCAAGATAGTACCTATTTGACAGCAGTAGGGAATAATCAAAAAATTGAAAGACAGTTTCCTGTGCTCTGTCTTTATAGGTATAAGCATATAACATTTACTGTCAATGACTTTTAATCGTTTGTAGAATACTACAGAATTATTTATAGTAATGACAAGACAAATTAACCAATTTTTGGTAAAGCCCTCCTCAAAAGAGACACGGAAGATAATAAAGTGCCCCAATGTGTGCGCCATACACAAGTGCAATATCTGTTCCTTCACTCTTATCAATTCGATGAGACGGCAGTCCGACATGACCGATGAGAGAGCACAGTGCTCTAACACGTACCTCCAAATCAGCAATGCACCTATAGCACAGCAGCAGCAACGCTCCAAACGCAGCGCAAGTGAGCAGGTTCCGAGGGTCCCAGCCGCTGGTGATGAGCGGCACGGAACCCATCTGCCAGTCGTGGCTCAGCGTCCACGGGCACACCAGCAGCCACCAGTTGAATGCCGCCAGGTAGCAGAAGGTCATCAACCTGAATGAAGAATAATTATGTGAACATAACGTCTAAGTTATGTAAAATGGTACGTCCTGGGTATATCAGCAATTTCAGCCACCAGATATCAGAAAGTCATTAACCATGAACTATTACATTCTATGTATGTATGTACATTGTAATATGTCCAGTGGTTCCACATAAGGAGTCAATATTTGAAAGCCGGCAAGAAGTAGGCCGCTACCCTATGAATGTTAGCCTGTTAAAGGTTATTAACATGATAGGATAAGAGGTTCAAAAATGACGGTCAATGACCAGAGTAAATACTATGAGGACAAGAAAACACACAGTCGTATGAGGCACATTAGGAAAATATTGTATAGTCCATTTATCTTTGCTTTTCCAACATTGTAAACAATCTTGACATTCCTTTTTTGCGAAACTATTCCTTTTAAAACAAGATGAACACAAAACTTACAACATACATAGCTAATTCATCGTTCAACACTGAGATCTTTTTAAATTAAATAGTAAAAATATTTTATTTGCTGATATTATTTTAAAAGTTACAAAAATATTGTTTATATAATTGGACTAGCAAAGATGAATGGAGTACTTAATGTTAATCTCTGCTATCAACATCATCATTTGATGATTTAAGCAAAGGCTTCATTCAAGACCCTTAATCAATCAATCTCTCAAATAGAAAGCTTTCATGATGTGCTAATAAAATTAAGTTTTCTACACTGATTTTAAAATCTTTTGAGTCAAAATTGAAAGAACACGCATAGTCAATTTAACTTCGGCTTTTTATGTTTAAGTACCAGATCCGATTTGGTTTGCTTTTATTTCGTTAATCATTGACTGTGTTTTAATACAAGCATGCATTTTAACGATCAATCATGTATAGTTTGTGTCGACACATTGAATTGAAAAAGTTTTATCTGGACACAAATTACTATCCGTCTGTCATATTTATAGTTTTGTTAAACATGAAAAAAGAAAATTAATTCTCAATCATGACCAGAACTTAATTTTAAAAGTTCGTCATCGTAGATAAAGAACTAACGACTGTCTAGTACATTAGCAGGCTGATCATCTGTTTGCGTGACGGTCGGAATTATCGCGGATTGATCTCTGGTAATTGTTTATGCCTTTGCAGAGCAATTAGTTTGATGAACAGGACTTAGAACATGCCCCATTTGCTAAGCGCATGTTCAACAGACCGAGGCATAGACAAATTAGCTCATGAATGCTGCATCGGGCTAAACCATTGTTACAGTAGCAGAATATTGCGAAATAGAGCTAACATTGTCAGAACAAATGTGTGTAATTGGAAGCAAGATTACGAATTTTCCCACACGCGTGCGTCTAAACCAAATATTAGTCCAACACACTACTGTTTTTATAAGATACTAATTGATTAATAGGGACTGGACAAATTATGAGGATAGCCCATGATATTAATCATTATGTATCTAAGACCTAATCGTGTGATCGAAAGCTAACTCAACTAAAGGTTAAATGACGTTACAAGCGGTTGAATATTTACGATTGTGCGTGATAAGAAGAAAAAATACATAAGCGTGACTATTGGTTGAGATATTTGTCTTCAACGCAATCGTAAATTTTCAACATTAAAACATTATTGAAACTATCGTTAATCATTTATCATTCTTCACTATCGATCACGCAACTGGATATAAGTAATTAGGATTACTTATATATAGGTATATCATATTGATTTGTGCACTTGTGTATCATAATGTCTCTTGCATGCTTGATGAAACTCTGAGTGGTAATATTCATTAGTGTCGTTTCACTCATAACTATAATATGCAAAATATATTTACGTTTCCACAGAGTACGTCAATTGATTGTTGTGAAATTTTAATCTTAATATTTCAACTAATAATTTGTAAGTAATCGGCCCCTCTATCAAACCTTGTTTGTCTGTAAACTAAGTTCATATGCGATTGAAATAGTGATGAAATCTGTTGAATGCCGAAATCGTTTCAATGGAACTCTGTCAATACGTCGATGCGATGATTGATGATAACCCACGAAATAATAATGGTAATGTCGTCGACGCTCACCAATTACTCACATATTTCCGGTGTGTATCGTATTCGATACCGGGTTTTGTGTTCCTAATCAATAAAAAGACCATGAACCACGCAATACAATTACAAGCTTATAAAAAAAATTTGAGTCGGTCATTTTCCATTACCATCTGTGTAATCGGATTAATATTTTTAGTGTAAATAAATAATGAATTTACTGACACATTTAATCGATGCGGTTTAGTTTATTTAACTTCATCGTCCAATATGTTTTTTTTACATTTTGTTTTCTCAATAATAGCCGTATTTTTATCCGATGAACCGATTCAGTAAATAAGTACCTAGAATACCAAATGTCACTTTAGCCGGATATAAATTATATTAAATCATGTTTCCAATTACAAGTCGAACAAAATGATGAATATGTACCACCTAACCGTGCGTGGTGCGAAATAAGACAACATAAAATAAGCTTACCTGACAAAAAAGCTAGGTTGGAAGGCGGCTGGGTTATCCTGTGATGAGAAAGTGGGCCAGGTCCCTTGCAGCAGGGCCAGCCTCAGACAGATGAGTAGGGCCAGTGACACCACCACCTTGATCGTCCGTATTGATAGACCTGTGCATTTCTTCTCAATCTTCAACGAACATATTGATCTGTTAACAAAAGTGACATTTTTAAATTAAGCTTATTTACTATCAATGCAATTGATAAATAAAATCAGCTAGTAACCATAGGAAAAGCATAAAGCTTCTGGTGCATTTTCCACGTATTTGTACAGAAGTCCTATCCATAAGACCTCCGCGATATAGTGGCTAAGTACGCTTGGTTTCAAGGCGTTGCCGCTCCAAGGTCCCGGGTTCGATTGCCGGTCGGGTCAATGTAGACATTACAATTTTGTATATTGGCTCGGATCTGAGTGTTGTGGTACCTTAGTTCTGATTTTCATAACACTATTGCATAAGCGACTTACTTTGGGATCAGAGCAATGTTTGTGATTGGTGTCCAATACTTTTTTAATGTATTTGTAAGAACGCTTTTATATTCTCGTTACAAATGTCAATGGCACGCTTAGTTTTATGTTTTTACGTCAAAATTGCTAAAATACATATCCAATCTATGTCTAAATACTCCTCATTACCTAAACATCAACACTGAGCTTACAAATCAAGATCAAACTGATTATAATATAAAGTAGGTAATTAATCAAATATTTTGTACAGTTTAGCTGCTTTTAGAAATATATGCTTATTTATATTATCCCCAAATCAGCTACAACTTTGCTTAGCACAGAGCTTAACAAGAAGTTCAAATGTTGTTACAGGCCCCAAACTCTGTTAATCACATTATATTTCATCTTTCAAAGGGCGCGAAAACTTTTAAAAGGGTTCGTTCAGGATTAACTGTAAAATATACGAAGATAATGAAAGTCAATCAACCTGCTCCATCTAACTTGGGTTTAAGCAAACTGTAATTTAAGAATTAGCGCCGATAATTCAATTGTTATGCGGTTATTTATAAGTCGCTTTTGTTGGTAGTTTTAATAGCCTTAAAACTTTCGCTTTGTCTTCCATAATTAGATAAACAATGTAGAAGATTATTCTATTAAGATCGGATTGATGGTAGTGAGATTAGTAAGTAGATGTCAAAGGTAAATTAAGGAATTACAACTTTAGCACACTCGCGCAAGTCACAACTAACGAGAATTTAAAATTACAACGCGTATTCCTGTCTGGCAAGATTAATGAATGAGTTGATACGGTGCTCTTTCCTTTACGGGTAATTGGATCTACTTCAACTTACTCCTGACTTAAAAAAACCGGTTAAGTGCGTGTCGGACCCGCGCACTGACGGTTCCGTGCCACCCTTAACTGAATTCAGGGTCCACTTACTTTCACTTAACGAAAACATCACAATATATTGCGACAGCAAAAATAACTTTGTTTTTCATATTGTTTGTATGAAAGACAAAGTTATATTTGCGGTTGATAAAAATGTGCAATATCTCAAAAACTACTAGTTTGATCTCCTTCAAACCAATTTTCGTTGCAAGTTTTTGTAGAGATCTACATCACATATTTTTTTCAAAATTTTCACTTTCTTTATTCAAAAGTTAGATGGGGGGGGGGGGGGGGACGCCCATTTTACCACTTTGGAAGCGTCTATATCTCAAACCTTACACTTTTAGAAAAAATGGTTTTAGAAACCTCAACATCATTTTGAAAGACCTATCCAAAGACACCCCACACGCATAGGTTTGAGTAAAAAACAATTTTTAGGTTTTAGTTTCATGTATCGGAGCCCCCCTTAAATATAATTTTTTCTTACTTTTTGTATCTGAATCAGAAAGCGGTAAACAAAATACACCTACCTACCAAGTTTCAGCTATGTGATGCTTATAGTTTCAGAATAAAGTGGCTGTGACATACGGACGGACAGACAGACAGACAGACAGACAGACTTGACGAAACTATAAGGGTTCCGTTTTTTGCCATTCGGCTACGGAACCCTAAAAAATGAGCTTAAGCTACTCGTAAATTTTTCAAACGGTGATTCCAGAACCAAAATAGTACTTACCTTTTAACAAACGGCCAGCACCTATAAAAGTCGAAGGCTAAGTTGAGCAGCAGAATTGTTACACCGGTCTCTTTGGCCAGCATACTTAGAGCTCCCAGCGCTATGCTGAGCCACACGCATTTCTTACTGCTTGTGGGTCTGCAACAACCGGATAATTTATTACTTATCACGGATAATTAACATTAATATACACTATACATTACGTATTTAATTATATAGGTAAGTAAAACAAAAACATATTGCACTAAACAAAAAGATGGAGTTAAATATGTTTGTAGGAGCATATTCTGTCCTAAACCTTTGAGATGTATGGTGTGCAGAAAATCTTTATTATATACCAAACTTGATCAGTGATTGATTTATTATATAAATATATCACCATTTTGGAATTGTTAATAAGTCAGTAGTATAAATTAATATTTTTCTTTTAGAGCCGTAACGTTTTTCAATAAGTGCTTCTTATATTGACAAGAGCGTGATAGAATAGCTTGGTAAAAAATAAGTAAAGTCAACAAACAAACTCACCTATGGTACACTAAGAGCGAAGATAGGAAAAATATACAGGCGAGCACGTCGGCCCTGCCAACTACTCCGGCTACCTGTCCAAAACAATACTTCAAATTATTTCGAGAACAATACAACAGCTACAAACTAAATGACCTAATTTTGTTGTTTCAAATCTGAGTCGGGAGGTGCTGCTACGAAAATGTCTAAATTAAATGCCGTAGCGTTTCGTAGCAAAACTCGTAGATAGCAGCTACGAGTCCTGGTGTTTCGTTGTCGCAGTGCTACGACAAGCACAAGCGTCTTTCGTAGTACTTATCTACTATTTGCGTTTGATGGTTTGACTGCTCGGGGTTTTTGTGTCTTTTTAATAGTAAAGTTACTAAGTCTTTGTCTTTAACGTTAATGTCAGAATTAGTGAGCTTCAACATCGCCTTAGTATTACCACTGATGGTAAGCAAAAAACGACAGTTGTTGTTACTGCGTAACGAGCTCTCCACACCTCTCTAAACAATCTGTGATTTAGCTGTACGTTTTACAAGTATATTTTGCTTCAGCGTGCACATTGTAGTAGCACAGAACTATCACGTATTGCTGTTTCAAGCAGGCTTCATAAGTTGCCTCAGTATGCTTCTTCCTACCAATATTATAAATGCGAAAGTGTGTGAAGATAGATGTATAGATGTTCACGCCAAAACTACTAGATGGATTTTAATGAATCTTTGCAATTATGCACTAAAGCACAAAGGCTATATTTTAAAGATGTTTTTTTTTTATATTGGAAAAATCGCGTTGGACTGCTATTGAGCCACTTACCGCCTCAGTATGCACGGGGTGCACAGCGAATAAAAGCGCTGCCAGCGCTGCGAACGGCCGCTGCAGGCGTGCTACAGTGACGCACGCACGCACGACGAGCGCGCAGCACGCCGCGTGCAGCAGTACGTTGCACGCGTGCCACCACCACGGCCGTAAGCCCGCTAATGCGTAGTTCAGTCTGTAACAAGAGATAATAGAGTTTAATAAGCGGTGTGAAACAATGGTGCACATGGGAGGTGGCATTGATATTTATATATCGCAGCTAGCAACACTAAACGGAACGCAAGCGCGCTCTCTAGCGGTGGTTCCCGTCAAACAATGTTTTGGCGCGCTTGGCAGAGTCGGCAGTGGCGGTCAGCGACGCGCCTCATTGGAGCCCACTTTCCGTCGAGTCGTCGTGCTGTGAGGATCTACGTCACGGAACTGCCCTGCGTTACGTCTAGTGTTCCTAGTACCTACCTAAATTAGCATAAATAACGGCTGATTGTGATGTCTTCAATAGAGTTTGATTAGTCTTCACGTCTATCTCTTTGCACGATCTCTTATTCTGCCCACATTATGTCTGATGGTTCAGTTAGAAATCCTGACGATCCTATACATATACATAATTCTGTACAATGATGTCATAAGGGAATGGAAGACGCCTTTTCAAAACAGACACAATCGTAAATATTTGACCGGCTGGCAACGACATTTTATCACTTCTTTGGATCAAGCGACCGGGTATAAGTGAGCAAGGACATTGGAAAAAAGTATTTTATATCCAGGGCTTCTTGTATGATGACAGTATACAATCATGCATGTAATCCAAAAGTTCTAGTTCGAGTGCAGATTAATTTAGCTGAGCACAACCGGTACCAAAATACAGGCCGAGAACTGATTGATGTATTTACAGTCGCAAATTACGTTAGTTCTAAGTTCAATATCTTATCTAAATTATCCAATTAAGGACGATGATAAGGCGCTTCATTGATTGATAGTGTATTGCCCAAACTTGTGACCCTAACCTACGTTAACACGTCACAGCGCGACCGAAGTTTCCGTTTTAGTTAAATAATAAAACCGTGATTAATCAGTTATGCTCCAAGTCTATTCACAACTCATTTAACTTGGGACGCGGCTTTCGTTAGCTGCCGTATGTTGCTAACAAAGATTAAATAGATTTATCAATTTTAAATCCAGTTAAGACCGTTTGAAACACGACTACATGGCCAATTAATGTGAAAAATTACTGTAGAGTAAGGGCACCGAAATAAATTAGGAGACTAGCTTGTGACAGCTCTATTCCACGAAAAATGGAAACATTTTTTTTCAGTATTTATTTTTTATAAGCTTAATTACAAGGGGTTATTTCTTTACGCATTTATCATTATTTTTTATCATAAACTAAGCTTCCAATTTATATAAATGCTTTCAATTTATTTTAATTGGTCTATAGTTTAACGCTTAGCTGACTTTGCGAGTAACATTATAATGACACAATCACATTGGAATCATGGAGAAATTGCCCAATAATATAGAAAAGTAATATACCCAGTTACAATATCTATTATTTAATTTTATTATTGTTTTCGCATTGAACCATAATAGCTCTCCAAAGAGAGGCCCATAATGTTGCCTTTTGCCAGATGTTATTAATACGAGCATCATTTTTTATGGAGGGACATTATATTTATCTCAGGATGCGAAAGGGATTTGTCCAGAAATAATGTCTCGGAGAGAACAGCAATAAACAGAAACGGGAAATCAAAGGATATCCATTATTATTTTTATTACCATCACAAAAGGCCATGCAATCAAGATCTTGAGTAAAAAACCCTAGTGCTATCTTAACTGTAACATCAAAGATCTTTTTATATTTTTTCTCACCAATTCGCTTTATAGTTTTCTTGGGATATTGTGTAAGCCTTTTGGATGCCCGAGAAAAGGAAAATAAACCTCATTGGACACTCTTTTAAAAATAGGTTCTAAGTAACCGGTTTTAAAAAAAAACAGAATGCTTTGATGATTTTGTATGTTTGCTATCTAAAATTAACGAAGGTTTTGTTATGGGAGAAATAAAACCTGATCACCTAACTAATTCATGGCTTGAATTTGTTGAAGCTGAAAGACAAATTAGTAGTTTATAGTAGTTTCTCTCATAAACATGAATGAACTTACTGCATTTCGCATTATATGCATTCAAAATAAACATGTGATGTCAATCTTCGTGTCTGTTTTTTTCCAAAAAACACCCTGTATACTTGCACCAACTGTGAAACACCATGTATCTAAACCGCAAAAGAACAATCAGCACAGATGTCGGCGCGTACGTACCAATCGCGTTGTAATTCGCGGCGGAAACTACACTAAGGCCTTTTTCCCAGCAATTTACCGCCGCCCCTTGTGAAGGCAGGAAGATGAAAATACAGGGCGTAAACCCCTCGTTTCTTTGTTGCTGAAATTCACCAGACAGTGTGATCTTTGATTCAGACTTGTAAGGCGATGTTTTAGTCTTTTGTTGTAAAAAAAATGAATAAGAAACGTAAAGCTTAGAGATTGTGTGAACGGGTAGACAAATCAAAGTTTTCATTCCAATTTACGTGTTCCTGAAAATGCTACGAGTACGTAAAAGAGTTTACGAGAAGATATCTTTGTTCTTTATTAAAATTTCATCAAGGTTTGCATGACATTATATTGCTTTATTTCTGGCTCAAACATTGAAACGTGCTAAGAAGAAAAATTTAATTAATAGCCAACTTAGTATTTTACTATCATCTTTGCCTTAGGAAGCTACATAATTTGGAGATAAAAGATTGACATTACTTATAATTATTTACATGTACATAGTTTATATGTTTAGCTGCCCATTGAACTTTATATTTTTTATTTTATACATATTTTTTTTTTGCATTGTCAACATGTTGCGAATGTCAATGTTGCAACTATTACATAATTGATTGTTCAGAATATATAATAAAAAAACATAAATCTTTATTTTAAGTTACCACGTTTCCTTGAAGGCAAGTGAACTAAAAATACTCTTAGTGCAATCTATAAATTGCTTTTATATTGTAGATTTTTGTTTTTATAGTGTTTTGTCACTATACAAACATAATGATATAAATTTCACTTGTAAATAGCAAATGTGACTCTGTGACAGACGAGGAATTCAACCCCGTGTCTTACGCAATCCGGGCGCAATCACGCAATGCTTTTATATTGTAACATGTTTTTAATCAACCAATAATCTTACCCCTTCCGGAACAAAATCATTAAAACATCTATTTTTCAATACTTGCATATTTTCATTAAAGCCTCAGTGTTCCAAAAACAGAACCACAGCCATTGACTTTCACTGAATGAAACGCAGTTTAAAGTTTAAAATCCTCGGGCAAGTTTAATCGCAGTCGCGTGTTCCGCCTAATACTTCCGGCCGCCATTACGTAAGTGTCGACTGAATTCCCATTTGCGAAATTCGTTTGCTTGTAGAGCAAAAATTAGATCAATTGCAGAAGAAATTTCGACGAGAAAAAGGAGTTTGAAGTACTTCATGTAAGAAAATCCTTTTATACAATTTCACACTGTTATTTACACAGGAAAAAAACTGTTGCTAATTAAATAAGTTTTCTCACGATTACTACACGTAGCACGATTTAGTGAACTGAGTAAGGTAATACAATGTCATGAAAACCATAGATGAAATTGCAATCTAGAGCAAAGTTATCTCATCGTAAACTTTTTTATGTTGCATTTTAAAGTGGGCGTACCTGGGCAGATATGAAAACTTTGATTTGGCGACATGTTTACAAACATTTTCATATACATATTCATAATTTTATTTTACAGAAAAAAACATCACATTACAGATCCGCATCACTAAGCAATAGTGTTTTTCGAATTTTAGCGACATAGAGGCGAGGGATAAACACCCTATAGTCATTATCTTCTTCACCTTTGTTTATTATACAGATGGCTATTTTTATTACTTAAAAATATGTGTTTTTTCAAAGTGATCGCTTGAAAGTGATTTACGATACGGAAATAGGACCATACAATTTTGCTCATTCTTTACAATCCTCTTTACAGGTTGTTATTATTTAACTAAACAAGTGAAAGTAAAATTATTATCTCAGCGAATTCTAGGCATCCTAGAATGCACAACGATTTCAGATTATCAGTGCGGCAATATCTACAAAACCGCTGATACGAAAGCAACTCCAGCCTCCAACCTCACTTACGCCGCGGAACTAACCAAGTCAAACTTAATGACCGCGACTGCGACCGCTTTCGGGCCTATTAGATAACTTGCATGCGATCGCGATGAGATTGCAATTGTGTATTGCGGCTGGAGTGAATACTAGCAGCGCAAACAAATGAAACAGCGGGCGTTACTATCCGAGCAGCTTGTTAATTCATGGAGTAACTAATACTGACGCTGCTGATCGTCAACGATCATGGTCTGGTGAGGTAGATGTAGAGTAGATGGTTAGATTACCTTCTTTTTGTTGTGACAATTAAACTGTAAATTAGCATTTTGACTGGCGCGTAGCTGTCACGGTTTTGTGTTTAGTATCTAGGCATGGAAGACATGTTAGCTGGCCAAAATTCACTCGGCCAGATGCGCTGAAGCATTAAAGAGCTACTTTCACATTAAAGAAAGGAGCACTAAAGTGATAACGCTTACTTTAGAGCTTTAAAAATATTATCATATTGGTATTAACAATTGCAATGCGAGAACGACCCCGTTTCGTAATACTCCTGCAGTTCGGACGGCGAAAGCGATAAAATTAAAATATTTGCGCGTAAAATCTGCGGAATGGAATAGTAAAACAGAATGAAGTTTAGAAATAGTTTGAATGAAAGTGTATGTAGATGTTGGTAGTACTGCTGATTATTGTATTACTATAGCCGTAGAGGAGTGATAGAGAATTCTATGGAAACGTAATAATCTTTAAACTTAAAATGATATACAAATATATATAGGAGTTTTACCCTAAAAATAGTAATGCCATCTAAGTACTCGTATATAGGGAATCTATTTAAACTTTTCTACCATGATAAAAAAATATATAATATTGACGAATTTATTGGATGTTGAGTTAACTTATTTAATTATTTTGAGTTAGGGAGCGCAAAACATAGGTACTCGTTTTTGTTTGCTTACAGATAAATAAAAACCTTGTATTAAACAGAAAAATATCATTTCTAGAATCTAGTATCAAAACACTTTAACTAGCGGCGACAACTAGGCGTGGGCGTAGTTGACAAGCGGACACTGGAGGTTGCTGTTACATCCCCCCACCCTCCATGATTGCTTTTTAATAGCCATCCCGATCGCACAGACATTGGTGTTTTAGGACTGGGGTTACTGCGAGCTATTTGAAGCGATGTTAGGCTACAGATTTATGAAAACGAAAGGCCCCTAAATTGAAGCCCTAAAATTTGCATTCTCTTTGTGGATTCAAACCGCACAGAGGTCAAGCTCCCTTTTATCCCATTATTTACTTCTCTAGGCTCTAGTTTTTAAATTGCGTGACCCAGCTTTAAACTATTCAATAGTATGAATTTCGCATCTTGATTTGCGTCCGTCTTACTTTATATGTTTTAAGGTAAAGATAGAAGAAAAAATGTAGCTTAATTAAGAATAAAGCTTAAGCGTTTCGTTGTAAAAAATCGCTTAGCATTCAGAGTATCACCATCCTCAGAAGTTCGTTCGTGCTTCTCATTTTGCGATACGTGATCTAGGGTCCTATTAGGTTTTTGTTTAGTTCCTTTTTCGAGCAGTGAAATTAATAGCCTGTCCTGCAGCGTACAATGGTTTTTGTCGCAATTTCCCAGCCTTAATTAGATCGTGCCTCTGAGCCGATGAATCAATCAGCCCGCGACATCTTTGTTTCGTATAGATTGCTTTTTACGTAACAAGGAGTTGGTTAAAAGCATAGTGATATGGTACATACTTTTTTAAGAAACTGTTTGATAAGGTTTTTTTAAGACCTCTAATTACAAACTGCTTACACACTAAAAACGTTACGACACGTTTTTTTTTTCTGCACCCGTTGCTATCTTTCTGCTGAGGTTTGACTAGTAGATAATGCTTTAAGTATTAAGTCTACTTTTCTTAAATTTGTGTAATAAAGTCTAAAAATAAATAATAAATAAAAGAGGTCATTTGAAATTATCTGTCGAATCGTTCAGTCTTAAAAATGTTACGGAATATACAATTTGTATAAAAATAAACTATCTGATAACAAGTGACGTATAATTTCTATGCAGTAACATTGCATGATGTTCAACTTATACTATCAGTGAATTTTGTCGCGTGCATTTAAAATCATAACAAAAAATAATAATGAAATGTTCCATGAAACAAATTAAACCGGATTGCTAACTTATAACCATTTCAGACTATTTCGTAACTATCTACAGTGTGATTATTGGTGTATAATTATTAAAATTAGACCTCCTTTTAAAAACAAGTAGGTACTTACATCAAAAATTTACTCAATTGACAATTCAAATATAAGTTTCTTATAATATTTTTGAACCATTTCCGAAATATTATATCACTGCCGTTATGCTGCGACACTTTTAAAATAATGTAATTTATTAATATTAAGTTAAATTAGCGTATACTTAAAGCTATGCGATATAAGAAAATAACATATTCATTAAAAAAGCTAAGACACTACCATTAATAGGCACTCTGTACAGTGTGCATGGCCCGACCCTACTTTAGCAATATACTATCAATCCAATTATTGGAATCGAATGAAAAAAAAGTAATTAAGCATTCAACTGCATTGCACTGAACATTACCGGCAGCCATCGCGTGCTAATAAATGCTTTGGCGGTCGGATTTTTTCAAATCATTCCCTTTATTAGCCATTTTCGATTTCGTTAATTTACGGCAACAATAAAACTGCTTCCATTCGTTTTCGGTTACGGTGTAATAAATTTTAAACGCGTGACGTTTAAGACCATGTTTCACATTTCATTTTTACGGAAATAATTTTCGTGGAGAATTAATTTTATGTGTGATTTATTTACAGGTACTGAAAGTGCCCCGTGGAGCAATTTATTAAGGCAATTGGTAATTGATTGTATTGATAAACTTATGAACAATCAACTAAACAATAAATATTAGGTAATTGACAGGTTTTATTATATTTTAACATAATTACAAGACAGCCCTAAAATGCCTTGATCTACCACAGTCTCGTCAAAAAAAGAGACCATTTAATAGAGCATCACAATACTGTAAGTGATTTGTGACAAAACATCAATAGAAAATTCCATCGGACAGTTGTTAAAAACATCGCGTGTCCGTTGGAACAATCGGTATATTTCAAATCGGTGCGATTATCGGCCTTTTGTGTCGCCGGCTTAATACTGGCAGTTATCCAAATGATAATGCCACTAAACTTTTACGATCGCTCGGTTTACGTTTACGTTTTTTTTTAAATAATGAACGTTATCGAATCGAAAATGGCCAGTTCGGAACTCGGCTATTCGTTTGTTATTGGAAAGAGTTAGGTATTTGTGACAAAACAAACAGCCTCACTCAGAGAAAATGAACATTGCTTATGAAAATTTCTTGACACTTATACGAGTATATTAATAAATATTTTGTTTGTTGAAGTTTCGTAATGCGGCTAAAAGTTACTTAGCTAATAGGAACCATTATGTTTTATTTAGTGTATGTTATTGCTGTTCTTATTTTGGTCAAGATATTGCAAAGGTTTATATTAAAATAAAAATTAATTCCATACTAGCAGCACACATACATTATAAAGATAAGATGATAATAATTTACCATTACTATATTCTTAACTAATAAGCAACCAAAATTAGCAAGATTTTTGGAATCCATTCACTTTACATAATTCAGTTAACATATATTTTCTTCTTAAGGAAGGTTGTACATGACACCCTAAAAATATGTAATATATTGTACATCCTAAACGTTTTTAGCCGATTGCAAGAATACTTCAAACCAAACCAAACAGAACCGCACTTGCCAACAATCTCACTACAAATTGTAGTCATCACTCCATCTCGCCGCAAACAATTAAAGTGAGCTTGTACCGTAAACGCGAACCTAATTTCCACTGCAAATGAAATCGTCCGGGCTAAGACAAGCCAATGGCGCGTCAGCTCGACTCAGGCGCAGAAGTCTCGACATAGTTCCCTATAAAACCACCAGGTGGCGCTCGGAAATGCTGAGACAATATTGATATTTTCGTGTATTTATTGATTGAGAAGAATTTTTTAATCAAGCTTCTAAAATTAAAAATATTTTTTCAGATTTATTAACACGTTCCGGGACACTATTCCAGACAAAATGGATGTTTTATTGTTTTAACGCCTGTAGGCGTTCACTGTCGCGGAACGTGTTTAAGATTTAACTATGTAAGTAAGAAAGATATTCGATGGAGCAGAAAATCAGAATATTAAAATTGTCTACGCGAAATATCAAACATGTTGCTTTAGACCTCCAGCACAGGACTATAAGAATGTGATTAGGTGAACAACGGTTGCCGTTGATTGAGTACGCAAATTAAATTATTAACACGTTCCGGGACAGTGAACGCCTACAGGCGTGAAAACAATAAAACATCTTTTGTGTCTAGAACAGTGTCCCGGAACGTGTTAAGATTTGATAGTATTTAATTTTCGGTAAACTTTTGCAATTTTTATAACAATTAAGCCTTGCAACAGATAATGTCAAGTATATGTACCTATATACCAGTACATTATTATGTATATGCACTTTTATATTGTTGACTGAAATGCATGCACTTTTTCATGTGTGATACCAGATGGATGTATGATTTTTTAATTTATTTTGAGCAGCTTTTACTTTAGCAAGTAGTTTTCCTTTTTTTCAAGGTTCCTTTATACGATTTTTTATCCAAAAGGTTTGGAATATCCTTTCTCAAAATAGCTTTAAAAGTGCTTCACTGCAACTCAACCCTGAGTCGATGCGCGTCTCAAGTGGTGAATAGTGATCGTTGTTCGACAAGGCCGAATATTGCTTTTGCAATATAACGCCGATCACTCCGCACTCCACGGCGGAGCTGCGAAAACACGCGACTTGAGACACAGAGCTTTGTTCAGTATTTGAGTAGTAAAATTTAGCTCTTGTTTAGCTTCCTTATATCGCTTAAACTTTGCTTCGCTATCGTCATAAGTTGGTATGAAGCCCATGTAGAGTAGTGACGAAATAAGAGTAGCAGGTTGGTTCACAATTAAAAAATTGAAAAAAAAAAGATTTTTTATAGGGTCTGTAATTGTAAATGACAGTGACAACCCAGCTCTCAAAGAAAAAATTGGTTACTAAACTTGACTTCTAGGTAGATAAATGCTTATTTTGCAATATCGATAAACACCTCGTATAATAGTTATAATTTAGTCAGAAAAACTTTTTGTTAATAATTTTACTCAAATTATTCTTTTTTTCATGATTTCAAATGGCGACCAGGGCCCTATTTTTGAATCACTCGCTTGGATATGGCGAGTGATTTTCGTTCGAAAACGATTTTTTTTCTATGACTTTTGACACTACGTCGAACGAAAATCACTCGCCATCTTGAAGCGAATGATTCAAAAATAGGGCCCCAGGGGCCTTATTTTAGAATCACTCGCGTCAAGATGGCGTGTGACATTCAATGATTAAAGTCGAATTTTGGAATGAAAACCAGCTGTAACCTGCACAGGAAGGATTTGAAAAATCATTGCTCAATTTTGCGAGTACTCACGTCTATATTTCGCGTGGTTTTCGTTGATTTTTTATTCGTTTTCGATCTAAAATCACACGCCATATCCAAGCAAGTGATTCAAAAACAGAGCTCCAGAACATTGTATAGTCGCCAGCACATCAGGTTACCCACTTTTATTGCAAACTACCCCTTATTACAACTGCATATGATACCGCAGTGTTTACCTTGACGTGCTGTCGTCCGTGTATTGAACAATACAACTTGCGGACATTGTGCATTGTATTCCAAACTTGGACAAATGAACATTACACGAATAGTTACCTCGAAAGTTCGCAATGCCACGTCCAAAGTTTTCGTGTTCGCACGAGCGTTCTGTTGTCATCACTGATTGGCTTTTCAATTAAATTTCTGGCCGCCACGCGCAGGTACGATGCGCGATGTCTGCAGTTCAACCGCTGCACTCGCTCGATTTGTCTCGTTTTGTTGAAAAATCTCACAGTGGTCAGATTTGCTTTTGCATTCGAAATTTAGGTAATTAAAACAAAAAAAAATTAAACAAGTGAACTGAACAAACTAAGGATAGTAACTGAATATAATGGATCTAACACTTTACTTAATCATCAAGAATCATCAAGAAAGATAAGGAGACATGATTCGGCTCTTTCAGGGCACATTAATTTTTTTTTCACTATTAGACGTTCATAAGTGTCATTTTATGACCTAAATTTTGAATTTTGAAAGAAAATGCAACTACAATATCTTGTTTTTTTTACTAGAGTCTGTGTAGCTAACGATAATATTACGACCGTCCAAGCAATTGAAGTTCAATAACATTCACAAGTATTATAACAAATCGCAAAGCAAACCTCAGACTTATCCAAAAAATAAAATCTATGCTTTCACTATAAATTCGCTCCCAACCGAAAAGCTTCGCTACTCTTTCACAAAACTCGTAAATATTTTTTATAACAGCTGCATATCCCATAAAGTATCCGAGTCATTATTCGGATAGGATTTAGTCGTTAACCAAACTACTGTAATGTCCATTGTTCAAACCGTCTCGTACAATTTTGCGGTCCATTTGTGGGCGACGAATGGTCCGACAGTGGCGCCTCTGGCGGACAAAGTGCGCACTCAAGTACTCGAGTAACGGATTTATTTTGGTTTGTTAGCGCTGTAAATGTTTTATGTTAAATGTTAGCGTTTATACCCGGCGGCCGCTATCTAATAGCCGTTCGTAAGTTTAGAGTATGCGGTTTTCGGACAAAAGGGCGTAGTTATAGGTGTTTGCGGGTTGTTTATTTTGTTTGGTAATTAAGTGCTGAGTCACTGAGTGACTTTTGCGTTCATTTGTTTATTTAATGCTGCAGATTGAACTCTACTTAAAACGCTTTCGCTAGGTATGTTCTGGTCAGAAAAAGGAAAGTCGACAACATTATGCTAATTAACAATAATGGTCTCCAATTATACATGTGTAAAGTAAAGAAATATACGCGTGTATTTTTTGCCTAGTAAAAATTATAAATAATTTGAAAAATATATAAATAATTTTTTCACCTTCATATTTAACTTGTACGCACTTCAACTGAAAAAAATATATAAATAAATACTCTTAAAAGTTTTTCAGAAGGCTGTAGCTGAAAGTCGGTTCTTATCATCGCTAAATAATAGCCGCTATTTCATTCCATTCGATGTTTTCTCCACATTCGCTAAGCAAAAGGCTTATAATGCACCGTAAGCATTTTCAAAGTATCGGCATACGTGTCGAACAGTGACGGAACGCTCGCGATTTAGACATCGCATGCGACGATAACTCACGAGTGTGTCGACGACTATTCATTCGATCCCTTCGTGTGTGTAACTCAAGATATCTATCTGAGTAGATGACGTGAACTAACGACTGTCCGAAGATCTTGTGTGACAAGTTCTTCCGCCGTCACTAGGATGGCATTGAACAACGTCACGCCTGCCTTGTTGTTTGCAGCTCACTCAAAAAAAATGCTACACGAATTTTCATGTGGTTTTTACTAAAATATAGAGTGATTCATCAGAAAGGTAAAGTAAAGTAAAATGTATAAATTGTCAAGGAAAGTTTTGATTGCATCTGTGTCTCGTTATCATCTGTTGAAGCAATGGTAGTTAATCGATTCGAATGATGTTGCCTGTTTGACAATTGCCTTTTTTCATTCAATTTATTCTGTGATTCGAAAATTGTTTTCCAGATGATTGAGTATTTAGGAAAATACGTGACAAGTTATACTAAGCCCTCAGTTTTTTGGACACCATATTTTGACACATAAAGTGCAAATACACTTGCGTCATCTATTTTAGATACATATCTATAGTATAGGTACCCCGTCTGATTGGTGGCGTGGCTACGTAAGAAAAAATAAATCGTTAAGGTGGTTTTATCACGATGATGAAACTATTTAATTCGAGTTATGAGCTGATCTGTATCAAAAAACCGATTTCTTCTGAAAAATTAGAATTCTAGCTTAATGAATTGCTTCAATTTTGAGTGTGTTCTTATTTACTTTTATCGTAGACATCTGAATATATCAATACATATCTTTTTTTTACTGAAATACTGTGTACTACTTTTGCAACATACCACATTTTATGAGTCAATAAATTCTAACAAAAATCTCTACAAGTTTAATACGATGCAAGTGAGAAAAAAAATACTTCTAAGTTCATACTTGTCCATTCATAAACAGAAAATAACATTGCCCCAAAGTCTCCAACCCCTAATATAACAAAGGTGCCTTGATAAAATGTTAGCTTCATACCACAAAGAAAACATTAAGCACCTAATTGCGAAGAAAGTAATTAAGACTAGCCAACTAGCTGCCGAGTCTTAAAATCGCTGTTACAATAAGAACTAATTATCTCACACATTGTCACAAGCTGGCACAAAGGGTTGTACAATTACACACTCTTTTTTAAAGAAAACAAAGCGAAGCGGGTGAAAAGATATTTTTTAAAAACAACCCAGAAATTATACTTTGAAATCTCGAGTTTTTTCTTTATGATCTTTCTTCATAATTTGCTAAAAACAAAGTTAACATTTCCTTTTTAACATTCGTCAAACAAATCGTGTCTCCAGTCTTTTAGGCAAAACGCGGCTATCTGTCAGGCGGACATTAAATAAAACATAAGGCAGCATTATGCACAGAGGCCTCGCCGACTCCTGCCATTTGTCAAACGAACATCCAGCGCGGAGGCGGACGGACAGAGACGTTTAGTTTCACCAAAATATAGAGACGTATAAGGCTGTATAGATATAAACGACACGCATTAAAAAAAATCGGACAGGCCTGAGACGTGGCAATTGTTTAAAAAATAAAATAAAAAACCCAAGAAGAAACCAGCAGATCAGACCCTTATTCGTCAATTCAACCTTCTCCTCTCTATTAGGACCTATTTCAAGAAGGAGAAGGAGTGTCGTGAAAGAATATAATGTACCAGCATAAGGTCTCCCGAGTGCTGTTTTTCAAAGGCAATGTTAAGGAATACATCAGACATCGAGATTCAAGTGATATAAGAGATTACGTAAGACATACAAATAATATCATTCTGTAACTCTAACTTTGATGTTGACAGGACAGAGATGTTTTATAATTAATCGAAAAAACTATGGTCATCAAAAAAGTACCTCCCAGGTATCAGTATGTAACGCAGTGGACCGAAAACTGAAACAATTTTTCAAGTCAAACTAAGCTTGAGTTATGGGAACCAAGGGTTTGTTTCTGCGTGCGCAGGATTTGCTTTTGATAAATGATGTTACTATAAATATTTAAATGTTAGAGGGGCGAAAGCCCCTTCGTTGGACTAAGTCGGTATTTTATACAACAATACGTCTTAAATCTATACTATAGTAGTATGAAACTGAAGAGTTTGTTTGTTAGTACGTTTGAAAACGCTAATCTCAGGAACTAATAGACATATTTTTTTTTATATTGGATAGCTTATGCGCCGCTTCTTCTCGGCACTAGCCCACAATTATCCCGAAGCAGTGGTAGGATTTATATCGGGACGTGTATAAGGGGGTCTAGAATTTTGAGAGGCTATGAAACATCACGCTGCGACGGGAGGGGAGGGGGAACAAACTTAAAACGTGGACGCAGTAGCGGAAGACCGCTAGTAAAATATTTTATTAGATTTTGTGCCGTCCACATAAATGCTTGTCCATATATAAAACCTAAAACTAAAATGAAGAAACAGGACAACCTCTAGCATAGTAGTTTTAAATTCAAACATGAACACTGTTTTGATTTTCACTTTAAAAAGTCATAATGCGGTCATCTTTCACCTTGCCTTGCCTTGTAAATGCAAATATAATTTGTCATTCGTCTAGGCGTAATCATAGTTATGCAAACAAGCCCAGGCTTAAATATCACAGAGTCATTGTGACAGAACATTTTGATTATAAATGACGGTGATTTTCAGGGCGGAGCGAATAAACTAAAACGATACCTACAAAAATATTCATAGCACATACTTTATCAAAGTACAAGATGCCCGTGAATAAATTTGCTATAACAGTGGCATTACACAATTTTAAGACGAACATTTTATATATAGGTAAACCGCTTCATTGAGACTTCGCCTGCGGGGTACAGGGGTGCGGGCGGAAAGACGGGAGCGGGGAATGTAAGGGGTGCGGGCGGCGGTGATACACAAGAGACGAAATTTGCCGTGACAGTTCTTAAGATATGTGACGTCAGTGGTCACAATAGTGGTCGTCAGTGACGACACTTTATAAACATTACATAACATATTGGAAAAAAATATTCGATTCAATACAATTACACCAATAAGAGTGAATTAATTCTGAATATTACTATCCAAAATCGTAGATTTTGATCAATAAATAAAATGGAATTTTAAAATAAGATAGATTTTTTGGCAAAATTAAAAACTTCAAATAACATTCCCTGGTAACTTTTGCGACTGTTTTGTTTGAGTGTATTATCGAGTTCATATTCATATCTAGTTTATATTCCACTGAGTTTAGATCTATATTTTATTATATAATATTCGTATATATTTAGAGCATTTATTTAAACACTGTTATTTAACAGTGTTCAAACGGTGGACTTAATGCTAGAATGATGTAAAATAGAATTAAAAAAAAACACGACAAAAATACAATAATATAAATTTCGTGTCCGAATATACTGCGACTCATCTTCAGACTTCAGTCAGACAGTATTCTCTTGTGTACTTCTGTCAAAGCGTCCGCAACTGTCAACAGATGCTATCGCTACCTGTGTAGCGAGCGTACTGAATTTTGAAAAGAATGTGCCTGCTGCCCGCACCTCTCACAAACCCCGCTCTCGCCTCCCCCCGCGCCCCTGTACCCCGCAGGCGAGGTCTCAATTTCGCGGTTTACCTATAATAAAATATATGTTTTATCATGAGTTTTTAACGTTCATTATTTGACGTGACGTATGAGGATGATTTTTAGTATAAAACTGCATACCATTTTCCGTCTCCATATCCATGTTTGCTGTGTTATTATGACTCTTTGATAAAAAAAATAAAAATGTGTTTAAGGCTGCTGTCACCTACCTTCTAACAAAGTTCAAGTGCAGTTTTCTCCCCAAAAATGACTAAACTGACTACTTTTTTTGAATGAATTGTGTAGAAATGAACTATCTCCATAAGATGTCGACTCTTAATTTTTGATTCAATCTTTAAAATGCCTGTAATTTGCAATCAGAGAAGCCAAATTGACGGTTTTTCTGGTGCACTTTTCCAAACCAGTTGTTGACATCAGCTATCGAAATAACATAAACATGAAAGGAAATACGTTGCTCTACAAGATTTCGACTCCGTTTTTTTATTTATTGCTCTGGTAATTCCAAATGAAGACTAAATTGAAACCATATTTTGGCATAAAATACGCACCTAATGACAGGCGATTATCTCTGAGATACATTGCACTTATTGTGTGTTATTTGATAAAACAATGTTCTAGAGGTTCCAATTTTTGACTTAGCATCTAAATTCTTAATATTATCTTGTGCAATATATTCAAAATATCTTACTAAAGTAACCTATAAATTTGAGATTTGGAGCTGTCACGAACATTCATCTTCGATCGATTTTTGACAGACAGCGCCGAGCGCTCGGAGGGGAAGGGTGTGTCGCTCGTTGTCTTCGCTGCTACTCTTTTATTTCGTGTATGATACTCATTCCAAATTTGAAAATATCACGCTTTGCACAATTTTTATACGGCGACCAATTCGCTTTGAGGCTTTATGCAACAGGCATAAAGCCACATAGTGCATTTGGATCGTCGATGGTCTCTAATTATAACGAAAAGTATTCGTTCTTTTGTATTGATTTGTAGTTGTATTTAAATGATTAATCAATATTATGTAAACTTCCATATAATGTAATCCTTATTAATACTATAAAAAAGAAAGATTTATATGTATGGCGACTATTTCAAGAGATTCATGAGTTATAACGAAGATCTTTTATCATATACAATTTGTATTTTCAAAACTTGATCAAACAAAATGTGCAGATACTAGGACCAAAATTATCGACAATAATAATAATAATAAAAAATTGTCTACAAAATAAAATTGTGGTATATGATGAGCAAACTGTTTCTATCACAAAACAGTTAAATGTAAATTTTAGACAAATACTGAATTAATAAGGCCAAGAATAGGCAATAGTACCAATTCTTATAATATAAGAATAAACGGACGACAAAAAGTAAAACGCTTGTTTTAATAGAAGCGTTTCATGTGATGTTTATGTAGTTAATATGAACTTGTATTTAAATTGTACGCAAATGCCATGAAGTTACATGGTTCTATTCAAGTTCACAGTCATATAATGTTTCATTATTGAAAAATTTATATGGACAATATGATATAATACCGGTGTAAACCAAATAATGAAATAAAAATTATCTTATTTATCATCTGTTATACATGAAATACTTGAAATCTTGATCGAAATCTTCTTGACTGCATTTTCTGAATGACAGCTATAATAACTTGTGACATATTTCATATATCAAAATACAAATCATATCAAAGAACAGCGTTACACTAAAAAGCATTTATGTGTAAATAAATCCTCATAGCATCCAGCTGGTATGACACGTGGTAGATCAAGCGCAGAACCAACGACATCATCCACCAATAACCCTTAGTCCCCGTTTCTCGTGGAATTACATTCGTAAAAAAATACCTATTCTCAGAGTCGCGATTTGGGTGAAGACATAAAGAGGCAGATAACCGGTACCGATCTGTACCGACTGAGTAGTGATGTGCCAAGTCATCTTTTTTAAATCTCGAAATATTTCGAAATATTATCAAATCAAGACTTGAGTCGGAAGAGTCTCTACAAAGCATTTCAATTCCATGAAATAGCCAACACGCCACATCACTGGTTAGTCGGTGCAGGTCGGTACGTGTTACCCGCCTCTATATGTCTTCACTCTTTAGATGCATTTCGTTTTTTCTATGCTGTAAGTTTTTCACGTTATTATAACTGTACGTTTGTGTTTAAATCTTCACAGACTTAACTAAATTCACATTTAGTTATATAAGGAAAATATTCGCGAACGGAATTGACGCGAGCACTGATTCCGAACTGTATTTACTGTATTCGTGATAGGTATTTTAAATACAAAAAAACTGGTATAACATTAATTTATCACATCGACTTTTACATGACATCATTTTCTGTGTTCATCATACGCATAGCCTACTACCTAGAGATAAAGTATCAAAATTGTTTAATTACAGTATACATTTTTTTGTGTCCCGGACATATAAAATCGCACACACACATTGATAAATTCGGTAAAATCTGAGAATCTCCAGACTGTCATACCGCTCTTAACATCTGAAGCATGAAAATGAAATATACATAGTTTCGTCTTTTTTTAGTAGATATATATAAAGAGCTATGTTTTAAGTCCACATAAAATGCGTTAATGTCTTAAAGTGAATTAATACCTCTAATATTTCCATGGTAAAATGTACCAACATGATAATTTTAAAAACATTTGTTCCCCGGGAAGTTCTTTTGAAACTAGCGAACTTTTGTCAGTCTTCCCGAGTATCGTGTTCGAAAAAGTCAGTCCCTCAATGGGCTCGCATAATATTCCTTGCAATAAACATTCATTTCGGCGAAATAGAACGACGCTATTACCATGGCATCAGCGACAGTGACTCGGTAACGCGACAACTTGATAAATGAGACCTTCGCAGATGGCGACAGCACTTAGACTTTGAAAATATGACTGCCAGATTCATGACTGCCGCCGTATTGGCGAAAAAGAAAAAAAAATCGGCGCATTGTCTTAGGGTGGTGAGAGATAAATATAGTAAGATATAATAATATAGAATATAATATAGAAGTAAAATTATACAACTGAGCCCAGTTGTATAATTTTACTTGAACTGTACAAAGACAAGTGTAGGATGAAAACTGAGGGTTACACAAGCCTTATCCGAAAGTAGTGCTGGGACAGCACTATAATCTGCTGAGTGGATTATATGAAATCGCAATACGAATTGCTTAATCAGTCAGGTATCAAACGAATGCCGAGAGTCGCATAACAATGGAATTTTTATTGTGTCTCGTTTACACATACTTGACGAGTTAATCCGTTCAAAAAAATTGCTGCTTAACTGTCAAAGCAACATCGTAAAACGCAAGTCTCCAAAAATATTAACAAGAAATGAAAAAAAAATTGAGTAAACTATTGTTTTTCACATTGTTTTTTTTTTCAATATCGTTTTTAGCAGTGACTCGATGTTAATCACACTATGCCTCGGTAATTATGTGAACTTTACAGCTAGTTAATTCGTGATCAAAGGATTTCACGCGCCCTATAATCAGAGGAAACTAAAATTAGGCAATATTCGCCACTGAGACGTTGTTCATTCCTGTCTAATGAGAGTAAATAACAGGACACTTTAAAGCTTAATTAAATAACGGGGCATTTAACTTAGCGTTTTGTCTGCGTTGGTGGATTTATTTATAGTGATTTCTTCTTTGTAATGTATTTTTATCCTAAGGCATGATATCAAAAATAGATTATTTTGAGAATCCATTTCAATTAACCTGCAGTTTGCCACTGACTAACCACAAGAAAGAATCTTTAAACCTAACACAAAATCATAAAAAAACTCACTCTTACCAACTTAGTAACGGCCAATTAAAATTTTTAATTGGTGTTGACCAATAAACTTTAATTAACTTCCGAACAGCGGCATAGAAGTTTGTTTTAATTTTAAGTTCCTTTAATTTTGTCGATTTATCACAAAAGTTCAGCAACAAACAAAGATAAGTGGCCGGCCGCACTGATTACTTTGGAAGAGGTAGCATTGGAAATAACCGGGGTTTAACAGGACAGAGGTAAAGTGGTTACGAAGTTAATCTTCAGAAATTATGGGCTCGGCGTTAAGTTTAGATAGGTAATGGTGTACCGAGGCTTGTTATTTTATAAGCAACTAGCGGCCCGCCAGCGACTTCGTACGCGCGCAATAATTTTACTCCGTTCCCATAGTTCGTAGTGAAAATATTTATAAGCCGATACGCATTTAACTATTTCTACAGCCTTCCCCGATAAATTAGCTATCTAACAATGTATGTAAAAAATACATAACCGGACCAATAGTTCCTGTGATTAACGCGTTCAAACAAACAAACAAAACATCCAGTTTTTAAATATATGCGTAATGTTATATTTTACAACACGTAGCCCGGTCTTTAATCTGGTCAAACTTACACGGGGGGATAATATCGTTTTATTTTACAACGAAATGGAAATACTTACTACGCCTATCGTCAATCGTACATTTCTTTCGGGTGCTATAAAAAGACCAGGGCTCCTATTTTTGAATCACTCGCTTGGATAGGGCGTGTGATTTTCGTTCGAAAACAAATAAAAAATCAACGGAAATCACTCAAAATCTAGACATGAGTACTCACAAAATTGAGCAATGATTTTTCAAATCCTTTTTGTGTAGATTACAACTGGTTTTCATTCCAAAATTCGACTTTAATCATTGAATATCACTCGCCATCTTATAGCGAGTGATTCAAAAATAGGGCCCCAGGCTATACTCCGTGCGCTTACACAGCATCACGCCACATACAGGCTTTGGGAGAAGCAAATTCCTTCAAGTCTTCTCCCGCTACCTTAAGAGTTTGAACTTGTGCTTTGTTTATAGTCATAGCGAATACTCTACTTTCTTGAATTCAAATCGTGAATTCAAAGGTTTAATTCTATGTAGGGATCTACCCCATCATCATCATCAATACCCAAAAGCCGTCGACTGCTAAACATAGGCCCCCACGAAAAGTTTGCAAAAAACAAAGATTGGACACCCTTCGACCACAGAAACAGCGTTGAATGTCCACCGACAATATGAACAGACGACCTGCAATCTACACTGCACACAGACCGCTTGATAACTACCCTGTTTAAACACAAAAGAATATTATTTACTGTTTTTTAGGAATAAAATCTCTTCTCGAGCATTTTCTCAAAAGCAACATCAATAACAAACATGTGTCAAAACATTGTGTCTCAGACATGTCAAATGATTGTCAAAAATGATATACAAAATATTTTTATCATTAGCACTAAAGAGTTTTAATATCAACTTCGAAGAAAATCACCCCCAGAAAAACTTTGTCACCCTTTTTCACCCCCTTAGGAGATTAATTGCAATAAAATATAAAATAAATCTTCCGTCAATTCTGTAAAAGAATGTGTATGCAAAATTTGAAGTAGATTGGACCAAGGAATCACGTTGTTCCATACAAACTTTGCACCCCTTTTTGACCCCCTTAGGGGTAGAATTTCGAAAAATCCTTTCTTATCGGATCCCTACGTCATACAAAGAATACACCCTCCCAGTTTCAGGTTTCTACGATCAGCGGTTTAGGCTGTGCGTTGATCCATCAGTCAGTCAGTCAGTCAGTCAGTCAGTCAGTCAGTCAATCAATAAGTCAGTAGTTCAGGACAAAGCATTTTATAAGTATAGAAGATAACGGGTGTTTTGCATTTTATTTAAGGCTTAGATATTCCATTTTTACGATGTTTCGATTGAGTTTTAACATGGAAACACTAATTATTTAAATCTCGAATCTATATATGTTATAGAAGAAGATTACTAGAAAGCTGGATTGTGGTTGGAAACACGATTGTAATTACTTTGCTCGATAATAATTGCCTCAGAAGTGGGCCCCTTTTTTTTCGTATTTTCTATGTAGTTTTCAAATTATTGGACTTATATTTATGAAAATCACATATTTTAGTAGGTAATTCCATTCTACACATATACATGTTAAAATGATTTCAAAATGTTTGTTATTTAGATCAGAATAACGAAATATCTAAAAACACTTTATTTGACCTATTTCGACTTTTTTGATCTTGATTTGCTCAAGCTACACAGATGTGAGGAACAGGGGATTATAAGAATATACATATTGACCACATAAGTGAGATCTCAGCTATGAATCAAATGATTTTTTTTTAGTTTTTATCGGTGTTATGTTCAGGCAAAGAAAGGTCCATTTTTTTCATTAGTCTGTATTCTTTCTTACAAGCAGCAAATTCTTCCAATTGTCTTTTTAAGATTACTTTAGACACCAAAGATGTTTAGGGCGTCCAATCGTTTTTTTCCAGTTTTATTAACATTTTCATTCATAAAACACTGATTTAGTGATTCTCACACTTGTGACGATGGTGATTCGCGCAACGACTTTGACGCAACAGTTGATCGTCGTGTCATCTCTATTCTATACATGCAAGCAGAAATAGCGCTATCTTTTTATTCAAATGACAAGCACGAGATACCATTTCCTCATTCCCCTTGACGCCACTGCGAACGCTGGACCTATGTCAATTTTTGCAATTTTATTTGCGTACTTAATTACGTAAAACACCTAAGAACTAATAATAGCTAATTTCGCCGCGCCGCGTCACGCTCAGTTGGATCAGCACCAGTCTTATACTAATCAAAGGTCGCGAGTTCAAATCGGGGGTATCATGAATATTTTTCTACATAGTCACAATATTGTTTTAGAAAACGAAATAAGTATTTATTTTAATTTTTGGACATTTTAACATATAAAATAAAAAAAATTAAAAATAAAAACTAATTAAATTTTTAGGTTTTTTTTTAAAGTAGCAAATCCTATTAAAAAAACTACATAACAATGAAAATAAATTTCAAAAAGAAAATTAGTATCAAAAACATCATCACCATGCGGATAAATCTCCTCAATGCCATGAGGATGGAACCCCCAACCTCTACGTGTTAAGCAAAATAAAAAGAGAAAGGCTGTAGCGACATATATAATTGATGTGAATAAATGAACTATATTTTTGTACCAATCGTAGAGATGAATCCGTTTCTATAGTAACAATATAAACAAAAAGCATAAAACACTCATGTCAAATTTTTGTAGTTTTGAACATTTTCTCTATTTGGAAAAATCAGAGCTAAACCATAACTGTAGGTTTAGCAGTAATCTCAAATGCTAAAGCTGTGCCCTGGTGACTTTAGTATATTGGAGACGAGAAAATATTATATGAATTTGAGGGAGGGAGAAAATTATTAGGTGATAGGTCTATTTTAATTTTATTTATTTATTTACATCTAGACTCCTGTGACAAAATACAAACATTGGAGGTTAAGTTAAGGTCGGTCTAGCTCTCTTCGTGTATGGAACTCAGGTTTCCATGTTATTTACGTACGTACGTACACATTTTCTGAATCGTGTAGTAATAATGCATTGACTATCTATCTCTTATTTGGTGACATGGACTTGAGCGACGAACATAGAGATTACTCAGTATAATCCAATTATATTTGCATTCAGAAATGTCAAATCTGAATAATTTTTTCAATTTTGTTCTTTCGAAAATGTGTGGAGACTGTCTTAATTATCAGAGTAGATAAGTTGTATGAGAGCAACCTGAAAAAAAAAACTGTTTTTTAAGTTTTTGTTTTTTCAACGGCAACATGAATACATCCTTCCTGAAAATTTCAACTGTCTTACTATCACGATTCATGAGATAAACCCTGGTGTTGCCCTTTCGGTGTAGGAACTCATGCTCATCATAATTCATTCCTTGTAGGGAGGTGTCCCAAAAATATTTTAAAATACATATTTTAGGCGGTGTGATTAGCATATAAAGAAACCCATGCCAAATTACAGTTTTATAGTAAAAAAGGTCTATAAGCTAGACTACAAAAAGTCAAACATGGCAAAACCATAATATGGTTTATCAAAGTAATTGTGTGGGTGCGGTGCTCTAATTAACAAACCTAGACAGTTGAAATATGGCATCTAGCTAGGTAATAATGTGTAAGCGAAGGAAAAAATCTGAAAACAAAAGAAAGTTTTTTAATTGTAGGGTCTGAAACCGTTATAATTAAGTGGATGGAAGCTTGCACAAAATATGTATTAATGATTTATGAATAAGCAAATAAATATTTCTATAAAAAGTTATGATATCCCAACAAAAACATCAATGTGAAAAATGATAGCCAAGTTCAATGCTCAGTATATTTGATAGTGAACTTCGCCGAAAAAAGTATTGCATCTAAATGAGAGATTACTACTAACTACTTTTGCCTTACTATTTTCTTACTTTCTAACACATGATAGTCAAGTCATTTTTATAGTTCAGGCTGATATTAAGCGAGTATTTTAAGCGTGGTGTGGGTGACCTCGATAGTAATTACTTTAAACCATTAATTTACTTGAACCATTTCACGGGACATCCAAAATATACGCGGGCGACGTCGCGGGAGACGACTAGTAAATAAAAAACTTTGATATTATTAAAGGATTACTGAAACGATAAAGAAACCTTTGTCTTTAATTTAGCTTTCCATATTTGTAATGTTAAACGGAAGCGTGAAACATACTGCGCAGACCCTAGATAAACTGGGAACAGGGCAAGAGAATGATGATGATGATTTGAAATGTTATGAATTTCAGTGTGTAAAAAAAAACCATGACAAAATTCTCGTGATGGGTGAACTTTGACTTATATACCTACTGGTTTGTACGGAACCCTAAATTTGAAGTGCCATATCTGTAATGGTCTTCAGTCATCATCAGTTGGAAGACTGATGGAAGATAGTAGTGAGACTATAACTGTGTCGACAAAAAGGATCTTAATAAAAACAACCTAAATGTTATTACATTACATTTCCTACACCTATGGGTTGGCTGGAAGAGGTCTCTTTTAGGGATAAGCCCACCTTTGTTCACATTGTGACTTCTTGTACCTATTTTCTGTACATCTTATAAGTGCAATAAAGAATATAATAAATGTTATTGGATATTCTTTCTTGTTTTTATAATGGTTACAGGTTGCTGGCATAAAGTGCTGACCAGTCGTGTGAGAATGAAATGCCACTCTTTGCGTTCCTTGTTCTTTCGATAAACGTTTAGACTAAAAAGCATGTATGGTGTACTAAAGAAACCATTTTGTAAAAGTTCTTAGGGGTTCTGCTAGATGGCGTGGGTATGTTACTTACAAAAGCGCATGAAGTATCTTATTCAAGAAAATTTTGTTCCTTAAATAAACACTAGATGGCTTAATTATACACGAGATTTGTAAGACAAAGTTGACAGAAAAAGTTTTGTGCGGGGGTGCTGGTGGGGGAAGCGCCCCGCACTTTTAACAAGGGGGCGGGGCTTATGAGATAATTTGACGGAATAAGACGGCCTTAAGTACTGAGCTTTATGAAAAATATCATTTATACGAGACGTCTATTAGTCGCCTACTTATATTGATCGCTGTTATTTACATTTCAGATTTGTCTTCGGAAGACTTTGCACTGGTATTTTTTGTAAAACCATCAAATAAGATGCAAATAAGTAAAATGTTATCAAATTAAACGCTAATACAAAAGACAATATTATTTTAAAATGCTTTCAATTATGTATTTATTTATTTAAAGACTTTATTGCACAAATTTAGTGTACAAAGGTGGACTTAATGCTAAAAGCATTCTCTGCCAGTCAAACCTTTAGGTCATGCAGAAAGACGGCAATGGGTGCAGTGAAAAAACAACTAATGAAAGTAGTAATACATATATACTCAAATAAATAGTACATATATACTTAGTATAATACATATAAACATATAAACTTAAATAAATAAACTATAAAGTGATATAAGTATACGTACATAAACACACTTAAAACAAAAAATACATATAATAATAATATTATGCAAGTATTCACTCTTTCAGAAATGTACGAACTTTATTCTTGAAAGACAACTTGTATGTATGTATGTATGTATGTATGTATGTTCAATAAATATTTGTTTTTATAACGGAATCTAAATAATTCAAGTGAAAATTTTTCTCTAGTTATCATGTAGGTACTCATGTTGTACGTTGTAAGCAAATGTGACAGCTACAGTCGAAGCTACGAACATTGTCATACATAGAAGGAACTCAGGGTCCCTTTTAACATTATATCCATATTTATGAATATAGCTGTCCCTTTCTTTCATCTAGCATGCGAGTAAGGGGTAACTATTCACGAAAATACAGGAAAAGTCGTTCACAGTAGGTCGTCAGTATGTAGATACAATTTGCCGGTTGGACGGGCCCGCTGTTAAGCAACGGGCGGGCTGTTTGAATTGAAGTATTTCAGTCACAGTTAAGATTAACGTAACAAATGTTAACAACCTGAGAGGGAAAATAAAATTACCACGTAATAATGAGCGAGACTGCATGAGACACAAGTGTGGTTGATATTTTATTAATATTTTATTAAAATTCACTTAATCCGAATCAAAATCTTAGGTTAAACTTTGACTGGCAGCGTACTTATTATTCATAAGGAAATAAACATATTTTTCGATTTATTTATTGTTTATAATGGTTACATACATTTATTTTAAAAATACTCACTTGAATTTTGCTAAACGTTAGAATTGAATAAAAAACACTTAATAGAATTTATTATAAAACACTTAGTAAATAAAGGTAAGATGTTACTTATGAGCCGTTTAATAAATAAAGGTCGACCCTATGAATAATAAAATATGAACACTCTCAATATAAAAATAATTTGATCCACCTTCTTGGAAATTCTTAAAATGAAATGACCCTCCTACGCACAGTCTGGGATAACGTATCACCCACACATTTGACGGGGCAACGCGTTTGAACATCATTTCTAATAGAATATAAATACCTCTATCGATTTCAAATACTTTTAAAATAGATTTATGATACCAACATAATTTAAATGACGTCAACTTCTCTACTTACCTAAGTTCATCCCGAACCTGCGTTACTGTCAATACCAAACTTACGAACTGGCTTATATTTGTTTTTTATTTTGAAGTAATATGTCCTCAACTAAAACTCTTGAATCATAGATAGTTTTTAAGAATCATTGTTACTAACTGCTCTGGGCTATGCCTGAAATAAACTAATTTATTTATTTATTATTAATTATTTATAGATTGTTTGATCACAGGTAATTTAATGTTTTTAAAATAAGTGTCAATCTATATTAGAATCTAATCGACATACAAGCAACAATATTATAAAATGTAAAACAAATGACAAACTCATAGATTTATACTGGCAAAATTACACAAACATGTAAGATCACATAAAGTATGTAAAGGTACGTTACACGTACTTACTCAAGTATACCTTCGCAAATCAACGTCGTAACAACATCGCCTACTCACTTCAACCGCCCGATACGTCGAAGCGAACGCTCTAAATCATGTCAGTAACAATAAGTGGCGAACAACACTTGTCCACACCCCATTTGTTGACATACGCCTTACAACTAGTGATGTGCAATAAATATCGATAAATAAAAATAAAAATTTTCATGATCGACTGAAATTGTGAATTGTGGTGATTAGTAAAGAATGCCATATGGCGCTAAGGCCACCTTTAGTACTAATCTTGGCTTTGCAATAAAGTAAAAGTAAAAATAATGATGTCTACAATATTTGAAACAAGATAGCAAAAGAAAACGATAAATTTTTAAAAGATGTGCAGCCGACTCCTACCCTTTCTGAAAATCTTTAAAAAATAACAAATAAACTTAACTTTTACAAAAAAGTTAAGACCGACTTCAAAATGTAATGCACTGAAAATACATATAAAAAGCTCTTGACACTTTTAAAGAAATGACTCTATTTAAGACTGACAATTTATTTTTGTTATTTAGTAAATGACTTTGTTAACTTTAAAACATGAGAGTTTTCTCCTTTTATGTGTGATGTGGTTCATTGAATGTTTGTATTAATTATGGCAGATCTATCGACTAATGGCAACACTACGTACAGTATGAGCGATGACGCGGTCTATTCGGTTATAAGTGACTGATGGCGTACGAATTGTTGTCCTTAAGTGAGATTTAGGAAAGTTCCCTTGCTCGTCGAAGATTTTGTTTGCGGGTTTTTTGAGATGTCTCACTTATAACTTTCTTAAAGGAATGACACATCACCTTTTTTCTGCAAAATTTGCGTTCTTCTTCTAAGCGTGTCGATAGTAGATCAAGTTAAATTAGTAGTGCCCAGTAATGAGCGACGTGGATTGCCTTGTTCCCTTTCCAGTATGGGTTAAGTAAGTTATGTACAAACTTAAATAGTTGTTTGAAAGATTGACCAGAAGTCCCATAGATCTTATTTCTGTTACTTGTTTGGTAATGTGGTGGTGTGTGAAAGAAACAGTGATTACTGTTTCTTTTTCAGAAAAAAACTTACATGTTTTTTTCCTCAATGTAATTTGGATAATTTAATTCTGCTACAAAGCAAAGCAAAATAAAACTATGAGTCACTTTTTATAATACGCACTAATAGATACAGAATCGAGCACACGAGAACGTTGATCGATAGTCGGTTACGGCCGCTGACACATTACTAATGTGCATAAACAGGGCATCACGCCAGTCCTTATTAATAGACTGCGATATGTTGCGAGTGTTATCAGTTTTCATGACCAATTTGCAAATGGATTCGATGACAGTTCCATATGCTAAAATCTGTTAATAATTATCTAATATAGGTAGAAAAAAAGTTGTGTTCTTATTTGGTTAATTTTCACGCTGATATATTTGATCCTGGTCCTGATTTAGATTAGCTAAAAATAAAAAGACAGAAAAAAAAAATCACGGCTCCAAGATACGGGATGGTTTAGATTGCAAAAAAATATTTTAGTAGGTATTTATAATTTTATTTTTAAAACTTACACTTTAAGTGTAAGACTTTAAGTGTTAAGACTTTGTAATTATTTCTTTTATTTATTTATTTTATTTATTACACTTCATGCACAAACAAAAGGTACATATGGCGGACTTAATGCTAAAAGCATTCTCTACCTAACCTATCTAACTACCTACAATATCATGTCACGTAGTGCTTGTGAAACCTTTAAATTTGTTAATGGTGTTGTTTGTTTCCCAGCAAAATTGGCTACAACTCCAACCTCGAATCAAAAGTTTTAGTTTCTTGTTGGACTTCCCGATTCATTTGTTTGTGTTTTGAAGCGCATCCCTTTGAGAAATATCTCCGGCGGTAACCTAAACAATGTTTGTTCAAAAGCACGTAGCTCTAATTCAATAAGACCCAAAGACTAATAAAACCAGAAGTGCGAATTTAATCAATTTGACTATTCATCTCTTGGAACCAAAGTTCAGAGTATCCAAGTTAGAATTTACAAAACTTAGTTCGTTGAACTATCAAAGTAATTGGGGGCTTAGCAGCCTTTGAAACGAGAAGTATTAGTTAGCCGAGACAGATACAAGAGGAACTAAGCTAAACGATGGATTTCTGAAATTTGATCGGCTTTAAGCACTACAAGCACAGAATTATAAGCACAGTAGATGCCAAGATGGTACGGTAAGACATTAGTTGTCTTAAAAACTCTTTGTAAAGAAACAATAAATAATTTATTTCATCACGCTGAATTATTATGATGTATTAACGCGGCTTATTAATTATTGTGGTTAATGTCAGATACGCCTTTACCATCACCGCAAAAGCTTTTATAAAATGACGCTATAGTTTTTATTTTTGTAATTGCAATTTATACGTGTAAAAGTCTGTTATCATAATATGAACTAATAGCCATGATCGGGATTTTAAACCAGAAACCTTATTCTACCATTTCATTTTACACAAGCAAATTTTCAGCGGACCGTGGGAAACCTATTACGTATTACAACGAAAACAAATTTTGACGTGAACACCGCATATTTCACATGATTAGGGTTTATTCGGTTTTTTTAAAAGAATGAGCCCGTCCAACCAGAAAATTAATACGTGGCTCGGAGCGCCCATTTGCCGACGTCTTAGTTTCGAACAAAATACCTTGAATAAATAGTACTTTAAATGTACCAACGATTGTATCAATTACTTTCTAAGAATTTCGTTAAACATGACCTGGTTCTATGGTGACTAAATGATATCAGACAGAAACACAATTTTATGTAAAATGCTAAGATTGCAATGCTTTTCATTATCACATAAATATATTTAATTGATACTAGTGAGATTTTTTTGGCTTTAATTTATGAAACCTGATACCTAAGGCAATCCTAGTGACTTTACAGTATCTTCTTTATCATATTAATGACTGTTCACAGTCATTCAACAAATGTTGATAACAAAATTTAATATTGATTACAAAATAACTCAACGCGAGTTTCAAGAACTTATTTTCGCGCGGTCATTGCGTGTATCCTAGAAACTCGTGCTACCCGCGCTTAAACCGAGCGGTGTTGAAGATTTAAAGCTCAAAGCAGAAGCTTGATTTCGCTCGACGGCTAGTGTTTACATAATCACACGCGTACGTGTTGTGAGACAACTCGACAAACAGACGCTACGCTTCATATGAAAGACAGGGCTACTACTCGGATTGGGTAAATGAAAGTATTCTTTTTTGAAATCGCATCAAAATCGGCTAAGCCAAACGCGAGATTATTACTCACAAACATATATACAGGTCAGACTGAAATATGCCTTTTTCAAAGTGGGTGAAAAAGGGATCAATTTATTGTTTATATTGCTAAAAAATACTAGGCTACCTGAAGGAGGATGTCATGTACCTATCAGAAGGAAGGAAAGCGCAGTGGAAGCGTGCTGGGCCCATAACCTGATGGGTTATGGGCGAAAAACATAAACGATTGTTTAATTAATTACGGATGGTTTTTATTGCGTAGCACAGTAATACAGCAGACACGTAAAAAGCACAGGACATAGAGGAGAGCAATTGACATTATTGACAGGTGTCAAGTTTGACGCATACAGATTAACAATTTGTTTACTATGATTTACCAACACTGCATACCCGTGAGCAGTTATCAACCGTGAAATTTTGGGATGCACTAACTACGTGAGTTTGTGCACAACTCAAGATAGAGATTGATGTGCGGAATGTTTATCTAAGGCAAACACAGCGGTTTCACGTACAGTTTTGTTTGCTACGGGGAATTGGTTTCGGATTCGTATAGAATCCGAGATTGTGCTGAGACTCCAGGACTCTTATGTCTTGTATCTGTGCTCTGGTTTTGTTCATTATTAGAACATTTTTGCACTTATAGATTTACTACGATTTGTGAACGCGAGTCAATAAGTCTCGGTCAGAAACAAAATGTAAAAGAATCGAACTCCAAATCAAATCGTAGTAATTTGTATAGAATTCGTTTGCTCTTACTTTCTACCTATATTCACCCATTCACAAATATATGAATTTAACTATGGCCGCCATGAGTCATTCTTCGTTTGTTATTCATAAGTACTTTATCGCTACCCTTTCATGTAATATCATAATTTAGTTCAAAAACATCAATATTGTTAATGGCAGCTCAAATAGGCCATTCACAAACGATTTGCCGACGACACGAGCTCAAATGGCTTTTACGCGTACTTCTTTTGTTATGGATGGGTGTACTATGCGTGCATACTACCAAAATCATAACTTTGAAAGTTAATCTTTAACCGTTAGTTGAAACTTTATTATAAATCCGTTAGTTTAATTCAACGTAGACGAAAGGCGATAATCAAACGCAATTTTTAACAGCTGTCGAAAACCCTATTATATCGCGACTCATATTAGGTACAAGAGCATGAAGATTAAAGATGCTGTCTAACTAACGCAAGAAAACTTCCTTATAACTATAACTTAAAGAAAAAAATCGGTTCAACGGTATAAGCCGATAAAACGGTGACATGACTTGCGTGCCTGTACGCAGTAAATACGTCCAACATTACCACCAACAGCCAAGCATTCTATCCTGCTTAATTCTTTATAGCAATGCGATAGAAAATAACATTGGTGACAAGTACAGTCATCACCACATTAGCGTACCTTAAAATACATTTTTTTATCCAATTTTTAACGTTACGCCTAAAACGATAGAGTTGAGTTTGATTTGTGGGATTTTTTCGTAGATTTTAGTTTAGTTGGTTGTACACAAGCCAATGTTTGGAGCTTGGTACAGCATGACACCGTGTGACAGTTGATAAGGAAACTGTAACGGTATGATTACGGATAAATGAGGTACTTAACTTCGACTACAATGAGCTTAGGGCAAATTCGAGGACAGTTTTTTTATTAATGTCTGGTTAGCATGTAAACAAAATATTAAGCTCGTCCCTTAAGCCCATAAAAATTGGATGCAAATGCGTACGAAAAATTTTGACAAATCATCAATGGAAATTATACTTATTTATATTTCTTTTTGCGTTTTAGAAGGCAGCTTGATAAGTAACCGAATGTTAAAAAAATATATATGTATAAGCCTTGCCAATATATTTTAAAACCAAAATCTTTTTTGAATCATTAGCGCATATTTAATGCAATTACTGTGTTTCAAATTGGGTTCAAGCCACAAGTCATGACTAAGGCCCAGTCACGTGTTCGCTAGTTAACTCAAGTAATGGTTAACTATCGTTACCAGAGGTTGAATATCTAATGGTCTGGTAGGTGTAATTAAAATAGCCACTCTTTATTTCGTTAAAAAAACATTTATTTCAGACAGAGTCCATAAAATAATCAGTATCGGAACATAAGTAAGTTTATGAAAAAATAACATGAGAAATAAGTTAAAATCAAAATTCAAATTCGTTGAAATTAAATACAAGTACAAATTAAAATTAATTAAATTACTAAAATACAATATTTTATAATATATTTTCTATCATCCTATTTAAATATCGGCCACTAAGGTTAAGGTATTTTGTTGATACTAGTCGTTAAGTTTAGTCAGAGGCCCTATGGGCGGCTTGATAAAATCTGACAGCAATGTTCGTCGCTTGCTTTGCATATATACGAGCCCGCGTGGTGGAGTATGGCTCATACTACCTCACATTTGAGGTAAGGCCTTGGCCCAGCAGTGGGATGCTTACAGGCGAAATTTTCCTTTTAATTTTCTTCAAAACACGCACCATCGTAAATATTCAACCGCTGGTAACGAAATTTAACCATGAATTGAGTTAACTATTGATCACGCAACTGGGCCTAAAACCCATTTGTCATTCAGTTCTCGCTAGCAACTTTTGCATCTCTTCACCCTCGAATGCTAACAAAGCTGTATAAAGGAGTTTTAACAGCTGCACCGTGCAGTACATAATGAGAGAGGAACTAAAGCTTCATAATGGTGACGACCGTTTTAATGCAAGCACTTAAAACCAGAAAATGCATGCTTTTTAATATTTTTAATGCAATACCATTACCACAGATAGACGTGGGCTTGTGTTTCTTTTGAGGAATTATATGAATAATTGTAAAGAGTGACTTTGTTTGATTTTTAAGTTTAATTTTTAAAAAGTCTATGAGTTTCAGCTTTTGAAATGTCTTGTCTCGCTTTCAAAACCACATCATAATTGATTGCTACACTATAAATCACTAAAACATAAACTCATAAATTACCTAGCACTGATTTAAGGGTTATTTTGCCTAAATACGTCAACCACGTCAAATATTTAAAACATAAAATCGATATTATCATATTGTGAATGTCATAAAGTTAATATTCCTTTATTAACATTATGGTAAATATGTAGGTACTTTCATTTTCAAAAATATGTATTTGTACAAAACTTCACAATTTCATGGGATTTTATGCAACTTTCACTTGTTTCAAAGATAAAAATGGTATTTACCGTGAAATTGTGAAGTTTAGTTTGAAATTGCAACAAAGTTTAAAATCTTTTGTATTTGAACACTCAAATACCTAACTGTGCTTCGTTAAACGTTGAATGGAGTAGGCTTTTTCAAATTCACAAGGTATTATTTATCTGCCTATTAAGATTCGCGGTGAGATTGCGCACTCCGAGTAGCAGTGGATTTGTATGGCCTTTCGTCATAGTTATCTGATTCTGACGGGCTTTTCCATTTCAGACTGGTTTATTATCTACGTTCATTTATATCTTTGCTTTTGCGTGGATTCGTTTTGTAAAAAAAAACGAAATGGTTAAAAAAATACAAATGGTTCGAGGCTACAAGAATAATGTTCTGACAAAAAGCTTCGTTTTTACGATATAACTTATTTTATGATAGGTTTGAGTAAAGTTAAAATACGTATGAGTATTTGTCTCGTTTTTTAACTTGAAATTTTAATCACTGTCTTCAACTTTATTGCTATGCAAAGTTGCAAGTAGTAAGTCAAACTTAAATAATTACGATTTCGTGCTTCATTGCCTAATTTGGTTACGGCATCAATTAAAATCATGGAATACACAAATACTGAAATACATTCTGTGACTGTTACAGTATGGCACAAAACATTACCTGAATTGGGAACGCTGTCATGATAAAATTTCAGCTTTCATTAGCTTGTGGTATAAGTAAAGAGATATAGGTAGACACTTTAGCTCAGTCCTACCTGGTAGCCCAAGCTGGTAGCCCAAAAATCAAAATTTCTTTATTTATATGTATTGCTACTAAATGGTAACTAGGGACTTCTTGATGGGTTAAGTTATGGTTTACCTTAAATTATTTTGCAGTTAAAAATCTGTGATATTTAAGAAAAAATATTTACTTTCTTTGATATGCCATTAGTCTACACAAGTAAAGTTGGGCTTGAATTGTAATACACAAGCACATATAATGGAAGGAGGATGAATGGAACTTATATTTTTAATAAGCCAGCAATGGAATCACAGTCATATTGATCTTTTTTTTAAATAATAGAGTCAAACGTTAATAACATTGTCTTATTAAGTCCAGGTTGTCATTATCTAATAATTAATAAGAAAAGACGATTTACACTTGAATTATTCGTTGGTTAGTGTTTTTTTGTCGATGGTGAAAATGGCCCCTAGTTTATTATTTTATTTATGTAACTTTTGTATTTTGGTTTCTTTCAATTTTAGACTTACGTTTGCTGCTAGCAACAATGTTTCTTTATATTTTTTCGATGAATAGCTTATTACTTGTACCAAACAGAAAAATAAAAAAAATGTTCGCGTGAGTTGTACCATTAATTTAGTGCGTGAAAAGAGCAAGACGTGGAACGACGACGACGCGGCTGCTTTTGAATGATAATGGATGGTCTTTGTATGGAAGTTATCGCGGAAGACCAGAAATGAGCCTCCGAGGTCAGGACAACACTGAAAATATATATATCTCTAAACTACATGTATTTACAGTCACATGTCTTGTGGTACTACTCGACTCTACATTTTTATTCAGTACCCCAATCACGAAAAACTATCGACTGCGTAAGCGTATCGAGAAATGTCAAAATACATATTAAAAGTATTTTTTTTACGCACCGCCAAGGGGGCTAGTCCAATTTCCATACGAATTGACATTTCTCGATACGCTTACGCAGTCGGTAGTTTTTCGTGATTGGGGTACTGAACTAAATTACTTAAAAGAATATACTCAAAGTAGATATTTTACAAAAACGGGTTATATCCTCGTATACAACAATTTGTTTTATGGCACTCATATCATATTTAATGAAAATCCGTTTTATTCCACAAAAAGGTTATATAAAAACAAATGCAACAGCTAAATATCTCACTAACCTAAAACCTTATCAAAAATAAAACCGTGTCCCAAAGAGGCGAGGATGCTGGTGTTACCGCGTTCAATGGCAATACTTATCTTTTGAGCGAAACGAGTCAGTATTATTTTTTGCTAAAATAAAAATCACATTATCCAATAAAATAGGTAAGCATTCAAATATGATCGTGATCGTGCTAGCGTGCACTTTTGTCAGCAATTAAGTATTTCTAACGCAAAGCTTGTCCTATTTGTACTGTATATTTAACATTTTTAACTTAGATACATATTTAAATATTTTAGCTTTGCATCTAATTTTATCTTTCTACCTTATTCGACCTCTATATCCAGCATATCAGCACAGAGTACCGAGTTATCGACAGAAATCCAATCCCCTTGCTAGGCGCTCTGCCCACTTTAATATTTCAACAACAGTAGCTGGCACGGCGATTCTGCAACACATTTTAATAATTCTGCGCCCCCTAAATTGAGCCCGTCATACGCACAGAAATCTCCACTTTTATGGCAACTGGCGCGAAGCCAGCGGGTGCAATTACTGCAATAGATAAAAATAATTATTATTGTCAACCTAATTGGGAGATACAGATGAAATATCTTAAGTGTACACTGTGAGCGTGAATTGGAGTTTTACAGTGCATTTTCAAAAGAGTGAACTTCAATCAAATTTAAATCGTGACGTCGAAATATGTTTCTGAAAAGTTAAAAACTACTATATGTTCTCGTTTGAGATTCAATACCTATATATTTTTTTCTTAATAGAAGTTTAATAGCGAAAGCTATTAAAGTGGACGTAGAAAGTTTCAAATGAAAATGGTTACCTAATACTAATACTAATACTATTTATAAGTACTCTACAATGGTTAAATAAATGCTTGAAGCATCTGAAATTCAATCAATTTTTCAATCACAATCCTCTTTTAATAGGTAAACAACGTTGAAAACATTAATTCAAAATTCAGATTGTTATTATTTACTGCATAAAGGTAAGCATCGTTCAAAAGCGAGTTAATAGATTAGATATCAGGGTAGCGTTCAAAAAGTTTAATTTCGGCTTTGACCAGAGTTAGAGTGATGAAGTTAGGCTAGTTTAGTTTTGTTCGCTTTAGTTCGAGTTGGTGCTATTCAGCTGCAACTTTAATTTAGACCTATACAGAGTTTTAGCTGAATTGAAAATTTGGGGCAGGTATTTTTAAATTGACACATAATAATTCATACTGTATTAACCATTACTCTACTTTACTGTCCCTTATTAACAAACCATATTTAACGCTTTATCCGCCCATCTTTCGATCGTCATTGCCGCAGTGACAATAGTTGATTTACTATTTTTAACGACCTTATTTTTAACCACGACGCTGTAGGATTTCTGGCAACCTAGAAAAAAACCTACACCTCTAAGGACTTTTGTAATCGATAGTTCGCTTAAGCTTAACTAATGGCTGAAAAGTAGTTACCATTGGTTGAATAATAATAATTGGTTTGTGCGTGCTTTAAAAAAAATACCTTAACCATTGGTAAATAATAGCCATTCTTACAAATGGTTATCTTTTGTATATTATCTTATCTTATCTTGTAAGTCCGATATGTCTGTATATTATATTACCAACTTTAAGAGCTGTGGATTTTGTAACACAAATAAAATAAAATAAAATGACGCAAACACATGTACAGTCAGAACTATACAACCGCTGGTGACATTTTTTTTTAATTTTCAGCTCAGTTAGGTAACTATCGTTCAAGTACCGGCCCTCAGAAAAAAAAACTGTATTCATTACCAATTTTTCATAATTATTTGCCTATACAGCTGACTTAAAATTAAACTCGACTCAAAAGCAACTCCCGCTGCAATAGTACCACCCAACCCACCTTAGCGATACTTGACCGATATCCATAACGAGACCGCTACACCACTACACTTGTCATTATTTTAATGAAACCGAGCCCGAGTTTAGTAATGACCCTCTTAAATATACATCGCTGGTGTATACCAATATTTATGGGTAAATAAACACGTGGCGAGCTGTTTCTGATAATAGCAGTCCTTCAGTTGACATACGTAATACATAATACGAAACACTCTTCAACTGATTGTGATGGTGGCAATTTTTATTCGAGGTAGTGCATTTTTTTCATTTATTTAATTTATTTCCAACATACATCTACCCTTACAGAAAAGATCCAAATCGATAGATGCAGAATTAATCACATAATAAATTAATAACTTAATATTGGAATTCATAAATAACAATCAAAAAGAGTCAATAAATAAAAATACATACAATCATCAAACAAATGCAAAAATATGCGTAATACAAGTGCACTCTTCGTTGATTTGCTCTCTTGGGTCGGGTAGACGGCATTTAAAGATGCTACACGTAAAACCAACCAAATGTTAAACAGACAAGTAAATCATGCCGGTAACAAGAAACATTACAGAAGTAAATTGTACCTAATAAATATTACTTTTAGATTTTTCAGAAATTATTTTCAACACCAAATGCAAAAGCTCAAATTTAGATGCCATTCGAAGGTTGCGAGCTAGTGAAGCGAAAAAATCTTTATCCGGGTGCACATTACTTAGCTAAGTAATATTATAAGATAATAATCCAGTAAATTTTGAATATTTCAAAGTCCCTTTTATAAAACTAAACTTTTGTAAGTAAAATTAAATTGATTCTTACCCCGAGAGGCACTCGAATTTCATAAGTAATCTCATTCGATATTCACAGCCGAAGGCGTTACAACACTCCATAAGACGGCAACAAATTGAATTCCACCTTATAATTATCTCGTGTTAGACAAATACGATAGGCACTTTCGGTAGCAATTAAGGCCAACTTTGTCAAGGGCTTAATTATTTGCAACGCGTGTTCTGTGGCCATTCCTATGGGAAACCAATCATTTATAACCGGGTGTTTACCTGACTTGGTGTGTTTAGTGTGAAGTACTAGACATACCTGTAACAAATAGAGATAGATTAAATCAACGAGATAGATTAAATATTTATATGCTTAAAGTGTTAAAGTAAAGTTGAAGTGTGTTCTTTAAAGTTTACCATGAATAAATGTTGACATCAGTAACCACTTCCCATTAAATTAACATACACTTTAAAGATTTGGTCATAAGTCTTTCTAGATGAATTTATGGTTTAGAAATCGGTAACCACTTTGTGATTTAGTAAAATCAGGAGACTTACATTCACAAAAGCAATCTACAAAATTAATTAGCAAGACCAGTAGCAATGCAGGAATCTTCAAATCATTTGGGTTGTGAATAAATGCTCATTCTCAAAACATGGTATTTATGGTTGGTTGTATGTGCAAAACGAAGGAAAAGAGAAGACAAATGTACAAAACACTATTAGAAACTGCTCAGGCAAAAGCAACATTAACTGATAGTCTATTTTCAACAACCCATTGTTAAAGATACTACGTGACTTTTAAATACAATTTGTAAGCAATGTTCCACCTTACAAAATCTCAGCACAAACTTGCGACAGTGTTTTGTCTTTTCTTTTGTCCCGCAAAGATACAGCGGTAGTTAAACGAAGGCACGTATGCCAGTTACAGATTTCATAAAAGTCTTGCTTTATTCGCTGTCGTAAAAAGATGTTTCGTTATACAATTCGGTGTCGATTTGCGGTTGGTATGGTCAGAACAATGGTTGGAGGTTGTGATATTTTGTTATAACTTTAAAGGTGTGTTCCACCATCGACAAATAAGCACTAGTCAACGAATAATTTGAATATGGATCGTCATTTCGTATGATGTAAATTATTGGACAGATAACGTTAATCAGAGCTAATTAAGATATGGCTTAGGCCCGTGAGTTTGGCGTGCTTACCGGTTACACTTCGTTTTCGAGAATACATTTCAAAAGTGAAAATGATAATAATAATAAATTTACTTTATTGCACGCCATAAACAATAAATAACACAAAAACATCTTAAATATTAAAAAGGAGTACCTTAATATAATAAATAATAGTAAATAAGATATTGTGAAACATGCCGTAAATGTGTAATACACTCCACATAATCCAATGATGAAAAAGCCTAATGTGCAGCTTTTAGAATAGAACAAGCTTTACAAAATACTTTGCAATAAGTTTTTATCATTTTTGGTTATGTTGTCACTCGTATTTTCATATTCTCGCATAGAAGCGCACCAAGATGGCATTTCAGAAATTAGTTTTAAAATAAACAAATGTTTTTTTGACATTCAATAAGTATAGAGAAAATAACGTAATTAAATTATATAATGTGCTAACCGTACCTCATCTCACCTTAACCTGTAACATACCAATAACACTTATGTAGTCACGAAATGAGAGTTGTGCAATAAGCATGTAAATTGCACATAAGTAAATAATGGAAACGCTCACACCGCTCAGAAATTATGCTTTTAAAATGTTCTCGAACGTCCTTGTGCAACTTTTCATAATAATCAAACACAATAGGATTGAAAGAAACTCTTATTTGATGTTTAAATTTTAGTAGTTGTTATTTGGTCTGCACTTTTGATATTGCTATTGCTCTACTACATTCTACGTTTACTCTACATTCTACGTTTTTTATAGTATCCAAAATAGAGAAAATTGATTTTCTTCTCCGCAGTTCCTCGATTTCTCGTCTACATCTTAAGGATTGTGTATTCATAAAGCAACTTCATCCAATCCCATTACTTAGAGCTCAAAAGCGAAGCAAATAATTTATGTCTCACAAATGATACATCTTTGTGTTCGAATCGCCGGCGTGCATAAAAGATTCATAATCAAAGCTACTATTGAACACGCTAAGTCAACGAGGGAATATCTCCGGTACGGCGATTGCAGCCATCTCGGTTGCATAATTTATAAACTGTACCAAATGAATATCATACAAGTGCATACATATTATATTTTATTACCTCTCGGACGGAAATTAATTGCAACGCCGAGTGCTGTGTACCAAAGTTGAGTAACTTGAACCGAGTTCATATTTGGATGGGCCACTGTTTGAACCATTTGGGTAATTAAGTATGTGTTTCACAAACATCTTTGCGTTTTCCAAAAAAGGTGAAAGGTAGGCTAATTAATATGACTTATACTGAAGCATCCTTAGGCTTATGAGCTTAAAAATGACAGTCGCTTTTACCAACTTAAAAAAAGGAGGATATCAATTTAATTTGATAATATTTGAGTATGTGTGTTGATCTATTAAGGCTTCCAAAAACGTGTGCCATTGTCCACGGTTTTCTCAAAACGAGAAGTTATAGCAAGATAATTATTTTATATTTCATCAGGCATATCCCAATTCAATTCCTAGTACAGTAGAGTACAGTGTAAATGTCATCAAAATAGATCAGTAGCTTTTTCAGATAATATGGGTAAAGCTGAAATTAATGAAAAAAAATGGTATTAAAAAACTTTACTAAATCGCCTGCAAACTAAATATCTTTTAAAATTATTTTATAATGCTTACTCCAAAACAATTTGTTACTCCTAATAAAAGGCAAAGCTTGTAAGTAATTTTTTTGAAGGCAGTGAAATTTTTAAAATAGTTTTTTTATACACTACCACTAAAATGTCAAATATAAAGAGGATTGCAAATCTTTTTTTTCATTGCGAACAAAATCAAATGGGACAATAAAGAACCTTATATCCACATAAAATTAAACTTTTGTCGCTTTATTTTTCTTCGGCCATCAGAATCCTCGATACCTGCCCACAAAAACTTAACAATTTTGTGTATTCAATACCATTTGCAACGAGAAGAAAACCTTAAATGACGGCAACTGGTTTCTAACTCGGTCGCAGGCGGCCGAAGGGTAAATAAATTGTATTGCGCCCTACTGGGAGCTTGGCTCATTGAGTTTATGCGAGCTTCTTATTCAATATTAAGTTGGCTGCTCCACGGAATTCTCATATTGCGATTACCGAGCTCTCCGAATAAATATATTGCTGCTTAGTTTCACTGCATTTTTCTATCGCTATGGAGGTATATTAGAGATAATGGAACGGGGCTATGAAATAGGTATCGTTGGAAATGTATGTGATGTGGTCCTTTTTAATTCGTAAGTTTTTAAGATCATTTATATCATATGGGTCGAATCAACCTGGGTAGTGGTTAAGGTTGGGGTAAAATTAGCTTATAAACATTCTACTGCTGTGCAAAGACCTCACCTCAAATATGAGGCAGTGACTTAAATAAAACCAAAGAAATATTTTTTTGAATAGTTAGATACGGGATTGCTACCATGTACCTTATTATTTATGAGCTTCCGATATTTCGGCACTGTTGCAAGCACCATGATCACGGAGTAACTGTTTCTAATAAATAAGGTACATGGTAGCAATCCCGTATCTAACTATTCTAATGTGACCATGAAAGTTTAAAACAATATAATATTTTATTTGTCTTGTTACACATACCTACTAAAATCAAGCCAAACAAAGTTTTACAAGAATTGTGTTCAATCCTTATAGCACATAAAACTTAATTTCTGAATAGAGTTTTCAACTTTAAGTCAATCTTATTACCTACTCGGACTTTGCTTAACGTTCCACAAATGATTTAACATTTAACATTTCATGAGTATTTCGTTTTTGCTCTCGTTGCAAACGTTTCACATTTTGAACTCAAATGTAGCATTTTACGGAGCGCGACTCTTTGCAATTATAAGCGAATTTTAATTTTCATTATAATGCGAAACAAAAAGGTGTGTGTACGCAGGCCGTGAGGGATAAAGGTCCTGCATTGTTGCTGAGTCACGAGGGCCCAGGTGTAAGCAAGTAGCGGGCTTGTTTAATTTATTTATTAAGAAAATCAGCAGTTTTAAAATATGTTAGTTAGTAGCGAGGCTAGGTAGTTTATGTAGGGTTTGAGTTTTGATAAGACGAAAATCCTTTTCGTCATATCTACATTCAAAAATGTTGTTTCTAATTTGAAATCCCGAAAGGTAAGAAAGGACATGACTTTATGAAAGCCTAGAATAACTGTTATTATTACATTTCTAGATTTAACTTATTTCTCTTTAAATCCTGGTTTAAATAAAACCAAATGGATTTCCTATTTTACTTTTATTTAAGACCGTTTCTTAACTTACTAAGCCTTCTAAAATCGCATCGAAAGTTTACGCCAGGATGACCATTTGAAACAAAAATAAATTATTATTATTATTATTAAAAAAAAGAAACCGGATCGAAAAATGTACAAAATATTATTTGAAACCGATAAAAAGCTAATTCAACAAACCTCCTTTAGACCACCGTCCGGGCTAGACCACAAAGCACTTACGTATATAATATTTTTATTGCGATCCCACGCCGCTTCCGAAGCAAAGGCGACCCACTAAATAAAATATTTTTCCACGGAACCCCGCATTACGGTTTTATGTCGTACACTAAACAATATTGTCCTTTTGTTGTTTTCATTGTGGATTTTGTGCGGTGAAATGTTGCGGGGTGCTGATGTACGCAGTGTTTTTACTATTTGTGCACGTTTGGTCACTTTAATGCTCAAGATATTTATACTAAAATACCTTGGAATTGTAAAATAAGTGGCTGTAAAATAACTGTCTCGGTGGCGCAGCGGTTAGAGGGTCTAATTTTTAAGCGAAGACTGTGCCAATGGTTCCGGGTTCGATCCCCGGTTCAGGCAAAAAATATGTACCTATATTTTTCTGTTCAGAAATATTTTTTGGTCTAATTAAGCCTCCAACGACACAGTTCTAGTTAAAAAAAATTATGAAAATAAATATATGAATAAGATAGCCAACCTATTATAAGTAAGAAATCCATTTAAATGAGCTCACAAAAATTTTTCTCAGCATTTTACTCAGTGAATGTTGATGAACCTTAACTTTTAACGAGCGATTCACAAAGGCTACCAGATCAACTTAATACGATTATCCCAAACGGCTCTTGCAATCAGCGCCACAAGAGATAAATAGCAATCGTTTTTGGATAAAGAATTAAATACAATATATTTTATCAGTTCAATGCGTATTGTACTTAAGCTATTTTATGCTCGGCTAATGGAACACAAGTCTGAAATTGATGATGATTTTTTTAATAGTCTGAAGGTGGGTTAAGACCAAACGAACGAAGATCTAGCTAGAACAAGAACATTCTTTCTTTGTTTTTCAAGCTCGATTTCAGCTCAATTTTACATCAAAATTTCGAGCGAGCGTTCTTAGAATATTCTATAAAACGCAATAGAACAACGAACGAATGGTCTGAGTAGAAGAATTTAATGTAAGTAGTGGGGATAGAATGAGCATTCGTTCATTTAAATCGGCCTTGATAAGAAATATTCGTCGAACAAAATACAATATTGATATTTTGAAAATGTCACCTAATTGTCAGCAATCATACGTAACTCTTTTATCATATGTTGTAAACGAACAACTGTGCAAAGTGTTCGTATGTATGCTTCTCGTATTAATGTTATTTTAATGTTATTAGGTTTGTTAAATGTTATTCTGCAAATAGTTATAATCGGCATGTTGCCTCATAAACATTTTTGTTATTCGCTGTTTTAGATCTATGAATAATTTACACTCGAACTGAGACTATCACTGTAATTACTTACAAAATAATGACCTTTGAAAATAAAAAAATACGTAACTGATATTGATTGCTTTATAATTTATCAGCCTGTTATGTTTTGTTTGAAAAGTGAAAAATAGGCCCTTATTAAAATAAACATTTTGTTTATGTAAACTTATTAGCACTGTATGCACTGTTGTAGTACTCTACCTTTATTGTTTTTGCCATCCATAAGTAGGTAAAGCAGACGAGATGACCAAGTTTTTAGTGGTTGTTATTCAGAAACTAATTCATTCTCATTCCACGTTTATATTCAGTCTTGTTATTTACATCTTAGACTACTTTCTTTTGTATTACTTTGCTTGTTGGCTCTTTATCTTATGGATTAGAAGTGATTATGTCTAATGAAAACACAAAAGCAATCTTTTGGCTCAATCAACGAAGAGATTACCAAACAAAATCTGCTTTGCCCAATGGTAATGATATTTTGTAGAAGAATAATACTACAAATATAAAATTTGAATAGCTTTCTAAAAGCTTTGTTGAATATGCAATGACAAACTAGTAGCACACCCCGGACACTCGGAAGAAACTTTTCATTTTGGCCATACATTGACAGACGGCGTGTTGCACAGACGCTGCGTTTGTGTGCGTGCTATAAGGGTTGACAAAGTCTGTTACACCGGTCATAGCTCTTTTCACTTAATTAAACATATACCTACCTAAACAACGTAATTTACCTTAATTTAGTATACATCGCAACAAGCACTCATTTTCGTAATGTCATATTCACGTGGTATCGTGGAGAAATAAAAAGATAGTATCTACCTTAGAAACACCTAATTTCACTGATCACATAAATATTACAATTATAATTTCTTAACTACACATAATTCTAAGGAATGTTACCTTTACCTAACGTTTTTAAAGTTGTTCATTGTAACTGAATAGTTAAAATAGGTTAGTTAAGGTAGCATATTTTGTATGAAGTTACTTACTGTCTCTCATCTTTTGGGAAACGAAAAAAGCTTGTATCGGAGTAATTTCTCGAGGATGAAAGACACCCGTACACTGCACAGTACGTAGGCATCTCTCGTACACAAAACTTTGTTCTTCCGTTACCGTCGCAAACATGCGCGTGCCATGCCCGCTAGGCGACCCCCTAATAAGATCCCTAATTCCGGCGCGATAGTGAGGTAAGTCAGACTAGGGAGGGGAGGTGAGTGGCCGTTCTGTATGTAGTACTATTATATATTCTGTGCTAGTAGATAAAATTATAAAAGCTATTTACACTTTAAATACATACGCTCTGGTAATGAAGACTCATTACAAAATGGCTACAACCGACAGGAGAAGAGCATCAATGAAAAATGTTGCAAAGGCAGACGTAGTGATGGGAAACCGCAACTGAAAGATAAAATGATCAAGTCCCTAACCCATAGATTTCAATCGTCAAATAAAACCCTCGGAAATTGAGGCGTATTTTATTGAACAATTAACAGAAGCTCAACTGAGACCTCCATTGAGGTGTCGGCGATCTATCAGGCTGAAGTTTATGGAGTATTAAATGACAAAGATTAATATGTCGACGATTTATAACTGACAGATACTGGTTAAATTCAAGTGTTTTGCGGTATTGAGCACGGAAATATTTGTTAAAATTAATCTTCTTCTTAGCGTGTCGATGGAAACACATATTATACATATTATATATATATGAATTCTGGGCTGCTACGTTGTAATTTATCCATTATAATTCCTCCATATGTGTGTGTTAAAATTAATGATTTATTTCTAAACAAGTAGAATAACCTATAATTATTTTTATAAAAATCAACAATTATCGGGTTCTGTATGTATCTAAGGAGAAAAGAGGTAGAGGAAGACCACCTGCCCCGTGGTGAACAACCGCAAATAAATATTGAACGGGCACAGTAAATTTGAATGTTTTGACAACTCAAAATATACAGTTCTGGTGCCTACAAACCACCAGGGCTAACCCTAAGTAGAGCGAAATACTAAGGAAGAAGAAGAAGATGTACTCGTAGAATAAAGCAACAGACATTGAGATTTATAACTATAATAAAATGTAACACAATTTATATATTAATAGTTACCTACGAGTGTAAATATTTTCTGAAATGTTCAATTAATTATTTACTTAATATGTTATGAAGTAGGTATGTAAATGCTTGGGGATTGTTCAAAACAAATTGAAATGTAATTTGCACCATTTGTAAATAACACTTGAAAATACATTATAGTGTCCTCATCGTCTTAACCAAAGATATCATCCATACAGACTATGTAGCTTTGAGTTAGGACTGTAAGCAGATGCTCACCTTGCCAAGTTTCATTAAATTTTGGCACGACTGAAGCGGGCACTCAGCCTAACAAAGGATACAGAATTTCACGAATTTATTCCTTCCTGATTTCAGTGAAATCTACTTACAGTGACAGTTCCAAGTGCACCGAAACGAAGATTCTATTTGGCTGTTTTATTGCTCTTGGAGACGACATTTGCATCTGTACCGAAGCGAAGTATTCTTAAGCATATACCAAAGTTATAGTATGTTGTGCTTGCAGTGAAAATAAGGATGAATATTATATTGTGAGTAATGCTGACAGTTTTTATTTCTGAATCAAGAAAAGTTGCTAAATAACTTTCATGGAAATCTTAGGATGACTCAAAAATGAATAGTCGTTTTTGTGAAATTCTAAACTTAATTTTTAATTTATTTCAAACATCGAGAAAATTTTATTTCTTTTTCTGGGATACTGAGATTGAAAACTCTTTGAATCACAATTTCAGCAACAGCTATGCTTAACCTTTTTTTTACAGCTTGAACCATCTTTCCATTTCGAGCCCTAAGCTTAAAGCATCTTTCCATTTCAAACCATGAAAAAATGTTGAGATGCTCCTGTCGCCAAATATGTAGGTATATTTGCAAGGCAGCTATCAGGCGATTAATATTACAAAAGTCTGGCTTTGTTGTTGGTGTGAAAATTTGTTCTCTTCCCTGGAAACGTTCCAAGCTAATACAGCGCGGTTTTACAAATATCACGGTATGCCCAATATTAAGCGTACGATTTCTTCGGCAGACATTTATTTTGGCCTGGAAACGTGTGACGGTGACTATATTGTCCAATATTGATTTCTTTTTGTTTAGGATTCGCAGCGAAACTAAGGCCCAGTTGCGTGATCTATATTTACCTCAACTAATGGTTTAAGTCGTTACCAACAGTTGAATATACATTTGTGAGTGATTTTAAGAAAAAATACCTTCAATCAAATGTCGGAATGGCTATTTTGATGACTGTTTTATAAAGGTATTTTTGTGTAAAACACATAAACCGCTGGTAACGACACTTAACCATTAGTTGAGTTAAATATCGATCACGCAACTGGGCTCTAATATATAGTCAAATTATTGTTATTTGTTAGTTTAATTATGACATAATGTGTAGGTTTTAACGAGATATTCGATATCTTCATTACAATTTCTACTTAGCGGAAAGATGCTAGCTCATAACATGGCTTTAAAAAATGCAGTGATTAAGCGCAGATATTTCATAAGATCCTTCTTTTATAAGTCCTCAAAGATTTCATATTATAACCTTATGCTTGTAACCAGCTAATTGGTTTCCTACAAAAGATTTTTCAATTAATTTTCAAGTTCTCCAAAGCTTCAAGCTCACAAAGGCGGTAGATAATGAAGTTAATATCTCATCTCGATCGGGAATCGAACGGCCATCTCTTGTAATCGACGCAGCTTAATCTCGGGCGTAACCATTACTCAGTGTCTCTATCGACACCAGCTAATTTGTAACTGCATATCCGAGTTGTGTGTGTACTCGGTTTGATGTGACAACTTATGGTTTGCTACAGAATCGAAGTCAAATATTAAAGTGAAATAAGTTATTTACTATTTAAGCCTCTGAACACCCAAGGCATTCTCTGAATTTTACTGGTACGCTATTGTTGCATAACTAGTTTTTTAATTTGTGCTAGTGCTAACGTTTGTTGTGTAGGTACGGATAATGCAGATTACAAATTACATAAATAACGTGTAACTTACGGTACGTCTTGTAATCTTTATTTATTGTAGCTTTAACGCACATGAATAAACCTTAGTAATGCCAATTATGATGACGAATAAATGAATTCATATTTGTATTTTTACTCAAGGTGTCAGTCTCTACCAGTCATACTAAAAGGATATTGACCAAAGCCGGGCCCAGATTGTTACTTTTGAATTATAATTGCATCGGTATTTTTAAATAATCTAACGAATAGGGGTTTCAAAGTAACACTTAAATAGTTAGGTGACTTTTAATAGATGCATTAAACTCTACAATACAAGACATAACCTCAAAATGCCTAATCTGCCATTGAATACCTCGTAAACCCCTTTTTTTTTTTTTGTGTGTATTATATTTTATCGGTGCTCGTAGCGCAGTGGTGGCAGCGCTTTGGTAGTAATACCGAAGTGAAGCAACTTTCGGCGCGGTCGGTGTTTGGATGGGTGACCATTCCGACCATATAAGTGACGTACATCACGAGCATCTCCGTGCTTCGGAAGGCACGTTAAGCCGTTGGTCCCGGCTAATATCGATTAGTATTAGTCGTTAAGCCTAGTCAGAGGCCCTATGGGCGGCTTGATAAAAATCTGACAGCAAGGTTGGTCGCTTGCCTTGCAAACACCCCTCCGCCAATCCGCACTGAGCCCGCGTGGTGGAGTATGGCTCATACTACCTCACATTTGAGGTAAGGCCTTTGCCCAGCAGTGGGATGCTTACAGGCTAACTTAACTTTAACTTATATTTTATCCAAACATTTTGTATAGTCGCATGCTGACGCAAAAGTTGGCCCAGTTTATAGAGTTTTGGTCAAGATCCTTTATACCTGACCCGCATCCCGTATCAGCGATAACATTCTGATCTAATCAGTATCTATTGCCTAATTTCAAAGCTAATACATTCGCCTAGTTAACCAATAGTGTACATTGAGACAAAGCGGCGACTGCGCCCGGGGAGCTGTTACCAGTCGTGTGCGTTATTAGCCATTACTCGCGACGCGTAATTGCGTGCACTGCGCTCGATTGGGTGCCATTGTGACGTAGCGTTTAGGCGAGTCGCATCTTGTGTTTGAATATATAGTTTGATTGTGCTATAACATGTTGAACCTACAGACGTATGTAGTTAGAGCTTTATTGCAACGTGGCGACTGCATCCGTGGAGCCGTTACCGTTATAGGGTAGTGTTTTAAACGATGTTATTTCAGGTACGACTTGACCAATAAAAAAAATGTTGGACAGCTTATTTATCAGGGAAGGTTTAGGCTGTGGCGGGAGGGGAGGAAGTAAACTCAAAACGCGCGCACGAAATCGCGGAGGACCGCTAGTCTAACAATAATAAGTATTTACTGCCTATTTTCAAAACCAAATATTCTCACGAATGGTGGTAAAATTAAAAGTTCATAGTGATACTTCTGTACGGTATTTCTTTCAAAGGTGGCAAAGAAAGGCTGTGTTTATCTTGAGCTGTAGTTATAATGCATTGTTACTCGTCTGACATTTTCAATTGGGCTTTTTACTTTAGCATATTATTTTAGAGGGATATTCAAGTAATTATTATATGAATATGACGAAAACATTATTGATAAATTCATTGATAACAGTTAAACGTTTAATTGTAAATCTAGGGGCTTCGGAATACAAAATCTATCCCAGTTAAGAGCTACTTACTAAATTGATAGTCGCTCTTAAGAGCCCTCAAGGCGACCGTAAAACCGGCTCTAATCTCATTACATAGGCCCATAACATTTGGCTATAAACGCACTCAATAGTAATAGCTGATAAGCACTATCAGCAACTTACACTCCCCGTTATGTGGAACATGATCTTTATTAATATAGCAAGTAGGTTGTTGCGTAAGAATGTGATGGGTACGGTTATTTGTGATTGGTAGATGGGTGAGAGACAAGAATAGAATAGAATAGTCATCATCATCATTATCAGCCAAAGGACGTCCACACAGCGATTGGTTGTGAGCGGTCTGCATCCAGTAAAAAGAATAGTAAAGTTTAATAATTATTATTCGTTATTTGAATAACATTTGTTTTTTGCAATTTGACTGTCCTTTTTGTAACATTTTTCAACAGCATAGTTTATGTTTGCTCCTATTGATCCTATTTGTAAGTTTCCGTTTTTTTTAGATAAATGGACTATTCTATTCGACAAAAAAATGAATTATTTAAAATAAGCGCGTTTAACCCCAAACTAAAAAAAAACAGTGCTGAATGTATTACTAGAATTAGGTACTTGTACATTAGCTTCGTATTTGATCCAGGTCTAATCACATTTCACTGAAAGAATTTCACTTTTATTCAGCTCACTCCACTTCAATTTTTCCTTTTTCATTTTCCATTAACTCCGTAGCGGAATTTAAAAACATTTTCTAAGACCAAAACCAAGTCGCGGAAGCTAGCACAGAAATCGCCTTAGTTTTCACCGCTCCGAAATACGAGTATACTAGCCAAGTATAGAAATAGGATTACATCTACCCTGTACGTACAGTGAGCTAAATAAAATGTGTAAGTCTTAACTACACTGTTTTTTGTGGTTGGTACATAAAGGTTGAAGCATATCTACGGGTGGATAGATGTGCTTTAACTTTAAGTATTAGCAAGTGAAGGCTTCACCTGTAAGGTTTTTGTCTACACACCGTAGCAAAGCATGACCGTGCAAGAAACGTGTCAGGCAGGAAAATATTATTTAATAAAAACTATGATACTCCCACTAGACCGTTTTGTCACCGACCAATACCATCGCGTGTGCACGAAGCGTGTCAGCACCGGCAAAATACTCTCTCTCGCTCCATAAAACGGTAAGAAAAAACGCTGTCAATTCGGTCAGTAGACATCGTGGAAAGTTTCGTGTTCCTTTTCGTGTCTGATACGCTCCTAGCAAGGTCATGGTATGGTACAGTTTAGGGGACCAAAACCATAAGTATTAGCAAATATTCATAGAGTTAATAAAGCAATGAATTTTATAAATACCGGATATTTTTTTGCTAATGATTACTATTCCAAATGATGCGTTGCAGACATACACCGAACACACACACCGATTACATTATTTTATGCTGAACGTAAGACACAGACAAAATAAAAAATACACTTAACCACAAGAGAAGTTCAATTTGAATATAACACGAATTTTCAAATTTTACTTAAGCACCTTTTCCTTCTCACAAACTCAAATCTTCTTACATGTTTAGTATGTTTGACTGTACGCCTATTGGTTTTTGCTTCCCTTGTAATCCGATTTTGGCCTCCTTCGTATTTGTTTTCATATTCCCGGAGTGGACTACTCCGCTACTTCATTCTTGAGTTCCTACCCAGTGTAGAACTTACACCACGAACAAATCTTGTTCCACATGGATTGATGCCACTTCAATTCAGTTGACTCGTGACCACGGCAGTTGCAATACCGCCGAAACGTCGAGCAGTGAGTAATAGCAACTCATAAGTTTTTATTCGCGTTTAGACCCGTCATGTCTAATAGTTATTGATGCCACTTGTCATCAACTCATACAAACGGTACTTTAATCGATATTAAAATTTTGAGTATTTGCAACCCATTTTTTGCTTGGCATAGCTCCAATAAACATAGTAATAACAACTCACTGATTTTTCACTGAACTACTTATGGATGTGTGTTTCATGAATAAGGCTTAAAATGAGATCTCTAATTTAGAATGTAGTCATCCCTATCACTACCCAAATATGACATTGGGAGTGAATGAAATGGTAAATAGGCTAGATTCAGACTAGTAAAACGTTTTCAGAGTAAGGTTCCTCAAGATAGGAGCATATAATGGAACGAGATATTTTTGGAACTGCGACAAAAGTCTGACTGCCACTAGTTAGAGTGCAGTTAAACTTAATTGTGCGAGGAATAACGAATAAATTTGAGCTAAGAAAGTAGTTTTTCACGTGTATACAGAGCTTCTGAGGCGCAATTTTAGATTTGATATATAAATTGTTATGAAATCTGTATTTCGAGAGAGCCACAATGCAGCCACGCAATAATCGAAATAATAAAAGTTTAGATTTGTAGTTTGAGTGAGAGTTTTAAGCAAAAATAGCAGAGAAAACATATAAAAATCAAACTTGTTTTAGAAGAGACAACAAGAGAAAGTAATCAGTGTGAGACATCAAGAGAACAGAAATTATTACTATTCACTATAAAACATCCTAAAAACAAAGTATTCTCGAATAAGGGTAAATTTTGAGGGTCCAATGGAGTATTTCACTTTACGAACAAGTCAAATAGAATGCTGTAAAGTTGTATTTAAAGAAAGGGTTTTGATGTTGTTTGATTTTATTGGCTCTGTGTAATTATCTTAATTGTGGGTACCTATGTGTGTACCAAAGAGTGTATTATGTTTCATGTGAATAACACTCACGTCATCTCCTCCTCCAATATTGACAAAAGAATAGCGATAAAGTTAATTCTCATTCATTTCGATGATAGTCTGGAGATAAGCCTATCGTTGTCCACTTTCATGTAATGTTTATTACTTATTTTCTAAAATAACAAAGGTATTTTTACCTGGTGTGGGATAGTTTCAAATATTATATATTTTTTCCCATCAACAGCTAGGTATGTATTGTACGAAGTTGTGAAATATGGATCATGTTTATTTCCTCATCATCATCGTCATTATCAGACAAAAGACGTCAACTGCTGAACCTTTCACACGGTTTTCCACATCAACTGATCACAGGCGGCCTGCATCCAGTGTGATCCTGCGATCTTTACAAGGTACCCTGTCCATATTGTCGGTGAACGTCCTACGCTGCGTCTTTGGCCAAATGTTTATTTATGTGAATTGAATATATCTAGTATTTGTAATTCATGCCTCATTTCAAGCTATTCAGATATTCTCAGGTATACCAAATATCGGTGAATAATACAGTAAACATATTATGAAGCCTAATCGAGCAAGCCCTAATCTGTCAATATAATCCGATCCGTACAATGACACATATTATACCGAGGTATGCCTTTGTTTTCAACACAATAGGGTAAAACCAATCGTGAAATTGTAATACATGCTGTAACATAATAAGCTATAACATGCTCCAAATTTTGGTGATTGATTTCCATCAACCCACAATGAATCATAAATTATTTCTATTGAAAAGGAAATGACTGTTAAATGTTAATTTATACCTTTTTGATAAAGTGCGGTCGAAATCTAGTACGAGTTAACCACAAATACGTATTCTGGTAAATTGTTTAATTGGATTTTATGCAACTTTCACTTGTTTTAAAGGTAAACACCATTTTTACCTTATAAACAAGTGAAAGTTGCATAAAATCCCGTTAAATTGTGAAATTTAGTTTAAAAATGCAACAAAGTTTAAAATCTTATAAATTGTTTAATGTTGCTGAAGCTAAAAATCATGTTGTACATTTGCTGTAGGATTCACATACAAATTTTACACACGGACGAAAATCAGCATGTCAGCAATTTCAAACGACATGATATTTATTCTGTGTTTCAAACTAAATACCATATTTTTTGTGTTCGAAAAGAAAAGCTAGAAAAATATGTTTTCAAATAAAATATAAAGTTTACCTGATTTTAAACTACATCTTAAATTTAGGATTTTAAACTTTCGCGTTGCATTACAATAACTATTAAAGACTAAGTAGTAGAAAAATAATTAGTAAGTAGTTAGCATAAGTTTTTACTCGCATTTAGACCCTTCATGTCTAATAGTTACACATCTCAACTCTTTATTGTACAACACAAAGTAAATTACAGTTTATAAGCTCAAAGTAAATGTACAACTAAGGTGTCCCTATCGCTAAAAGCGAAATAAATTAAAATTAATAAATTAAATTAAATTGTTTCAGATACCAGATTGTCTTCATCAATAATAGTTCTTGCAACCAAACGGACGCCTTTGCATTCTCTGCCAAAGGTAAGCTGCTAATGCCTATTGTATTGTTGCGTAACTATTAGTTATTTTTTAGCCCCCGACGCAAAAATAGAGGAGTGTTATGAGTTTAATGTAGTAACCTGCTACTGCTAGGGTAACGAGCACCTGTTTGTGTATCGATCTGTGGTATCATAGCTCCCATACGGAAATCTTGTACCTAAACTGATTGTTCGATTCATCTATTAAAAACTTGTAGGTACTTTAGTGATGCATCAATTCATATTAATTTTAGTTCTGATGTGCGATCATAGATGGCACTGAAGCGAGTTAAATCGCGGTATGTTTTAGTTTTTCCCAATGCATATATAGTATTCCTACTGGTTGTCATTAAAGTTTTATCAGCCTACAAAAGCTTTCTTATTTACGCGAGTGACTGTTATATGTGAGTGAACACTGATTTTCGTTTAGTTTCTTAAATGTTTTGAACTTTGTTTAATGAAAATCTGTTTAGCCGTTTTTTTTATTAGCACGGGTTTGTTAATTAAAATTTAATGTAATGTTATGTTATTTCTAAAAACCTCGTTCCTACGTACCTTCGTTGTCTTGAAATGAGGTAAATTTATCATACTGCAATAAAACCATTTTATTCATTAAAATGGTTTTATTGCAGTATGATAAATTTACTTTTAATTTAAAATTTAGAGTTAATTACGCAAAGTATTCATTAAGCACAATTTAATAAACATTACTTCATAATAATTATGCATTCTACATATTTCAATTGCCTTAATCACTATTAATTTCACATCGAGAGATTAAAGGATTTCGATAATGCAAAATGTGCTTTTTTGTGTAGCTGAAACTCTTAGCTATCCCTACGTAGTTATTTTGTCAATAACGACACATTTTTCCTAGCAATATCGTGTTTGATTTGAATATCAGAAACCAATCACTGAATATAAAAGCGTGTGTCATTTGTTTAAATACTTAAAACCTTCTAAAACTGGATGTAGGAGTTTTCACATCACTTCTCATAAAGTTATTATTATTATAAAGCTCAGACATGTTACCAAAAAAGGTCTGTTATCTTGAAATGTACGAGTATGTCTCGCCTCAAAAAATACGGCGCCACCAATTTTTGTGTGGCAGATGAATAGCGTTTTCGGGTAGGGGTCAGCGTCATCACGCAACCCTAAAAAGCAATAAATATACATTTCGGCAAAGTGCGAATTCGGCAAGTGAGATAAGAACCACTCTTTCGGTACGGAACCACAAATGTCACGTGTTATCATAATTTATTAGTGCGACGGCCTGCAGGTGAACATCCAAAGCCACTAAAACTAGATTTCGACTTTATATTTTCGGTGGCAAAGTCGCTGTTTGATTGCGGAGTGAGAGGGTGAAATGTGGCCATCGGACGTAGGTTATCTGTTACATACACAGACGTGATAGTGGAACTTTATTATGAGGAATAGGCAGATAAGAGAACGGGAATGGCTTGAAGAAGTAATAAAGGTTTCAAAATTGGACTTCGAGGCCGATTTCGTTTCAGTAAAATTAAAGAAATAAACATGAATGTTATATTTTAGACTAAACTAAAGGTGACATAATTATATGCTCTGACTTTCATGACTTTATCACATAAAAACTTTGATATATTTATTATAGTTTATTGTTTATAAAATTAAAGTCTTGTTGCAGTCTGATCGAAAACTAATGCTTAATGGTTGAGTCATCATACAGCGGCCGTTTGTTAAACTTATGACCAGCAGTTGATATAATGATCTTGATCTAAATATTAGAAAAAGCTTATTTATAATCCAAACCCAGTTCAAAATTAACGGCGTGGTACAATAACATTGCGATTAAAACAACGCCATTCAAACGAAATTTTTTGCAGACGTTTCTCATTGTAAAGACCATAAAATTAATATTCCTATCGGAAAGGGATAATAATTCTATGGTAAAGACAAAATGTTTTATGTGCCGTAATTAGTAACGGTCGTATTCGTTTTGCGATCCGCGTTGGCAAGTATTATGCGATCGCATCGACATTTATTCGTATTTGTAACAGCACGAAAAAAACGGCAAATTATAAGAACAGGCTTTGAAAGCTCGGGAAATCAGAAAAAATAATATTTTTGTCACAAAAGAGTTGGTTCTATTCCAAATCAGTAGCATAGTGATTTGAATGATAGAAATGCCTTTCTATTAACTCATAGCTGTTGTTTTTGTATCTCTTATATGTAGGTCCATAGATCTTATGTTTAAATCAATCTATTTTTTCTATTTTTTCCATTTAACTCACTTTGGCTTTAAAAACTGTATTATTCCTAGTAAACTACAACAGTTGGCAACGTAACATGCTTTTAAATTTTATTCGAGACACTGAAAGGTGTTACAAATGTCTAACGCATCGATGAGAATAAAAGTGTCAGTCTTAATAAATATTATTTTTATACCGCCCTCAGGGTTGGCGTAATGTAGATTAGTAATTAAAATGGGCAAAACACAAAAGGCACAAAGGTTTGCGCTAGCGCATGATTGGTTAGAGATCCACGTGGACTGTCTTAGATTGGCTACGGTGCGGAACGCGTGGAGGCGGCAAGGTCAAGGAATGCATTGTTGAAAACGTAAACATTATGAACAGGATGATACATTACGTAACATTACTATTAGATATTTTTTACACCAAAATTATGTGGAGTGTAATAAAAAAAATAACATGTCCTAGAGGTTTAGTAAGATGGTTACATTACATGGGCTTCGGGTGTAAGACGGTTAAAAAAGCACGGTGTATAAAACATACTTAAGTCAGGTCCTAGCTAGTTCTATTAACTTTTTGTAATTGTTTTGTTGAATTTTTTTCTATATACTTTTTGATTAGTTAAATTGAGGGGCTCAGGGCAGTTTATTTTTTTCAAGATTTATTTACATTCATGGGTTTTATCAAGGAATCATTGACGAGTACTACGTTACGACTAAAATAAGAGGAGAATTTTTAAAAAACCGGTTAATTGCGTGTCGGACCCGCGCACTGAGGGTTCCGTGCCACCCTTAACTGAATTCAGGGTCCACTTACTTTCACTTAACGAAAACATCACAATATATTGCGACAGCAAAAATAACTTTGTTTTTCATAGTGTTTGTATGAAAGACAAAGTTATATTTGCGGTTGATAAAAATGTGCAATATCTCAAAAACTACTGGTTCGATCTCCTTCAAACCAATTTTCGTTGCAAGTTTTTGTTGAGATCTACATCATATATTTTTTTTTCAAAATTTTCACTTTCTTAGTTCAAAAGTTAGAGGGGGGGGACGCCTATTTTACCACTTTGGAAGCGTCTATATCTCAAACCTCACACTTTTAGAAAAAATGGTTTTAGAAACCTCAACATCATTTTAAAAGACCTATCCATAAACAGCCCACATGCATAGGTTTGAGTAAAAAAAAATTTTTAGGTTTTAGTTTCATGTATGGGAGCCCCCCTTAAATATTATTTTTTCTTACTTTTTGTATCTGAATCGGAAAGCACCTACCTACCAAGTTTCAGCTATGTGATGCTTATAGTTTCAGAATAAAGTGGCTGTGACATACGGACGGACAGACAAACAGGCAGACACACAGACAGACAGACAGACAGACTTGACAAAACTATAAGGGTTCCGTTTTTTGCCATTCGGCTACGGAACCCTAAAAAATGTTGTCAGAACAAGCGGTAAAAGTCTCGGAGAATCACTAGTAAGCTGATAAAAATAAGGTGTTGTTTGTTTCGATTTGGCTGTAACTTTTGGCGCCTATTCGAATGCGAACAGTGAAATGCATATCTCCATCGCTAAAATGTGTCTGTCTAGCCGTACCAATTTGCTAGCGCTCATTTTGAAAAGGCTTTTTCATCGTAATTGAGGCTTCAATGAACAAGTCATTTGCTTTGACTAATCGAAAATAGTAAAGTGTATGCGGAGAAGGCATAATTTATTGTATATTATTAACAAAGACTTTTAAGAAATATGAAAAGTTTAGCAATTATTTATCGCGCTCATAGTTTTTGGTTTTAACAACAGTAACGTTAGTTGGTAATAAAAAGTTAATATTGATTGCTATCACGCAACTACAACAGTGCCCTAATCACGAAAAACTATTAAATACGTAAGCGTATCGAGAAATATCAATTCGTATGGAAATTGGATTAGCGCTGCTGATGGTGTATAAAGAAATCACTTTTTTGATGTGGATTTTCACGATACGTTTACGCATTCGATAGTTTTTCGTGCTCAGGGCACGGAATATATTCATGTTGGACCGTCTATGTAAATTAATTCATGTAATCAGCATAAGTGAAACTGTGTTCTTCGTCACTTACCTAAAAGAGAGCGTCGTCAACGGCCGATAGGACTTGTGGCTGCTCGCGTCTGCCATCGGAGTGCCCCAGAAATCATCCATCAGCAGTTGCTTTAGCGAGTTACTTCCGATGACGTCAGCGTTAGTCGTAACCGCCGGAATGTCGTCATGCACGAAGTCCCCATTCAGGCTGTTCATGTAGCTCAGCACAGCAGTGGCTGTGACCATCGCGTAGATGGCAAAGTCACTGCTGCACAAACTTTTGGCTGGCGACTCCTCGCGGACTGTAGCAAGCGGTCGCCGCTTCATCTTAGGACTTTTCGGCTTGATCGTCACATTTCTACATCTGCACATTTGGCGGGGTGGCTGTAACAAAAGAGAATCGTCCGTTATTACAACGTTGGTACAATTGTACATACTGTAGAGCTTTTTATCAAACCTTCCAAACATTAAAAAAATATGATATCTTTATCCTTATTTACACGTCTTTATCCTGTAGCAATACTTTTGCAGCTCTACATAAGTTATGAATAGCAATTTTATTTTATTTTATTATTTTATTAAATATGGTACACCAACAGCATACATAGACAACATTTAGTTACAGATAATTAAAGTATTATTCTCCTACATATGCCAATTATAGGTATACACATCATTGGCAAGAAAACTACAAAGTTACACTAGTGCAAAAAAATCAATAAAAAAAGTTACAATTAAAAATACTAATGATAATTAACAAAAAAAAAAAGAAAAAGCAGCAGCAGCTGATTTATCAGGTTTTGTCAGATAAATGCCTCTGCAATTTAGCCAAAATATGTTCGTCATCTCAGAAATATGTTAATAAACCCAAGGATTCTGCGAGTCACTCCGCGCTCGCTAATCTAAATAACTATTTTTCAATATACCCTCCATTGTGGGCTATGAATTTCCCGCGGCCTACAATGGTAGACGTGCCTCAAATATTGTACTCGAGGAAAAATATGTTATGCCAAAATATCGTTAATACAAATATGAATTTGTGTACTACGTGAGACAAAAAAAAATCTCCTTAGTGTTAAAATACTTTTACATGCAGTCAATCTTTTCTTTTTTTCTTTGTCAGAAGATTTATTTATAAAGAAAATATTGCTTATAGTTCCGTGAACAGAAAATCAGTATTGTCATTTTTCGTATAATTGTTGAAAAAAGTCTTGCTCTAAAACATACTGAAGTTTTTTGTAAAGTACACAAAATAACCTCACCAAAGTAGAAAACTAAATTTTGACACAAAATAATCTTACATTAAGAGAGTTTTACTGACTATTGCGTAAGCGAAATAAATCCAATATTATCATTTTCTCAGCCACTGAATTAAACTATAATTTGTGGTTGCCTCAAAAAAGAATACACAAAAGGGTGATAGTAACGCTGACACATTTTCACGTGCGAATAAGCACGATAGTCCGGTGTGTACAGTGAGCAGAAGCACAAGATAATTTTTAACCTTATTTTGAACAGCGAAATGTGTATAATCAACCTGCCGTTTTCAAGGTTGACTGTATAAATCCTACTTATTTCTGAAGTTTACGCGAATATTACACATTTAATGAAACACAATTTACGGATAATTTCGCGATAATTTATTTGATTTTTCATCCCGACGTTTCGAACACTTTACAGCGTTCGTGGTCACGGGGTAGACTAAGATGTTATTTGTCATTTACATAGTTTTGAAAAATATTAAACTACCATCATACTCATAATTAATTTACGTTCCTATCCACGCAGAAAGAGCTAACCGTGTCTTGAGATCTTGCAGTGAGTGGTCTGGCTTGGGTCTTTGATAGAACCGGATCCCATGCTGGCGGAATTTTCCAACCATCTTCTCTATTGAAATTTGGATGTTTTCTAATTTCTATGGCTTCACGTAACATACGAGGAACGAACCGACGTTCTTTTGAAAGTATTTTGGGTTGGTCAAAACGTATGAAGTGGTTGGGTTTATCTAAAGCATGTTCACACACTGCAGATTTCATGTTCCGTCTATGTTTTACGTCAGCTATATGTTCTTTTATCCGTACGCCTATACTTCGTTTGGTTTGCCCGATGTAGGAAAGGCCACAGTCACATTCCAGTCTATACACCCCTGCATCTTGAAGAGGTATGGTGCACTTGACAGGTGGTAAAAATTGGTTTATCTTCTTTGGCGGCTTGAAATAAGTCTTGATGGAAGCTCGCTTCAAGATATTTCCAATCTTGTCAGTGACCCCCTTAATGTAAGGTAGTACGGCAGGTGGGCGTTCAACTGTAATGGGCTTGGCCGTGGCACGGGGTCTGCAACGACGTGGTACTGGAAGCTGGTTGTCCCGTAGTACCTTCCTTACATGCTGAAGTTCAGCAGCCAGGTGTTGGTCGTCACAGATGCCCATCGCTCTCTGAAACAAAGTTTTTCCCACGGTAGCTAACTGTGAAGGATGATGGTGAGATGCACCATTGAGATATTTGTCTGTATGGGTGGCCTTTCTAAAAACTGTGTGGCTAAGAGTATGGTCAGGATTTCTAGTTAGTAAAACATCTAAGAAAGCTAGTTTATTGTTTGCCTCAATTTCCATGGTGAATTGTATTTTTGGATTAATAGAATTAAGATGGTTCAAAAAAGCAGAAACTTTATCAGTGGGTAATACTGTGAAGGTGTCATCTACGTACCGTTTATAAAACCTTGGTGATATTGGTGATGAGCTCAGAGCTGTGGCCTCGAAATCTTCCATGAAGATATCAGCAACAACAGGTGATACTGGGGAACCCATCGCCACACCATCAACTTGTATGTAGAATTCACCGTCATATAATAAATAGCCAGATGTCAGGCAATGCTCTAGTAGTTCTGCATATTCAACAGGCATATCCAATTCAACTAACTTCCTTTTGGTAATTTCAATGCAGTCCTTCACTGGTAAACTTGTAAATAGGGACTGGACATCAAAACTAACCATTGTTTCATTTTCTGCCAATTGCAAGGTCTTGATTTGGCAAATTTCAATAGAGAAGATGGTTGGAAAATTCCGCCAGCATGGGATCCGGTTCTATCAAAGACCCAAGCCAGACCACTCACTGCAAGATCTCAAGACACGGTTAGCTCTTTCTGCGTGGATAGGAACATAAATTAATTATGAGTATGATGGTAGTTTAATATTTTTCAAAACTATGTAAATGACAAATAACATCTTAGTCTACCCCGTGACCACGAACGCTGTAAAGTGTTCGAAACGTCGGGATGAAAAATCAAATAAATTATCGCGAAATTATCCGTAAATTGTGTTTCATTAAATGTATAAATCCTTCTACCGCATCCATGCTTCCGAGTTACGTCTTACTTAGCTTTTCACAAAGAAAAGAAATGTATTTTCATTTTAATTTGGTGACAAAAGGAAGTAGGTATTGGCATTGGCATTTGAAACTAGTTACAACAGACTTTTACAGGTAGTTGACAAAAAAAGCTCATACAAATTACAACGTAAATATTGGTAGATTTATAAAAAAGCTTTATTTAATATTTACTGATGATTCCGTATTTTGTGATTGATTTAATCATTCACCACCACCAACATTTAATTTTATTGGAACCATAATTAATACTACTCAGTACATTGGCATTTCAATATTAAGGTGGTTAATCTATAACATTTACACACATTACAAACCCAGGGTAAAATAAAACGTATTTAGTTTATTTTAAATTAAAAATATTGGTATTCTAAAACACACGTCAAATCCATAATCAGCCCTTTGCAACCCTCACTCGAAAACCCTGTCGCGTTCAGACTTGTTACGATTGAGATTGAGATTCTGTCACTAACACCCTTTTGAACTGTGACTAGTTTGTCCCCCACAAACTAGTCACAGTTCATAAGGGTGTTAGTGATGAGGGTGGTATATAAATATTATATACGCTTTTTAAACCGTTTATATTGAGTTCAATGTGCATTTATTTTTCTTGCACTTATTTTATTATATTCAACGTTATTTTGATCATGAACTCATATTTATCTCTTTTTCATATTCGAAATGGGTTTGCTTTTCTGCTAGACCTGATAAGCCTTAGTTGGACAGAATCCACGATGAAAAGAGCTCACCCAGAAGAAGCCTATTCCCTCTGACTAAGCTGGTTTTCGGGTTGTATTCCTTATATCATGGATTTCATTTCATAATTAAAACTTTCTTAAGACACCCTGTATCTGTATTAATATAAAATCCATTCAGAAATGTCCATCATGTCCCAGTGAACTACCTACTCCTATACCTATCCATTTAAATAAATAATATGAGGTCATTTGCTAGCAATAAATCAGTTTATGAAGTCCTCGCCCACTACTAACTGCACATAACATGAACAATTATTTAAAATTTTCAATACACATGCCTCTCCACCATAATTGCCCTCGGCTTTTATGGTATAAATTATAATATTTATTACGAAACGACCATCGCACCGCTGCTAAATTGCCACTTCACTGTTAAAACATGTATGTAATGTGATGAAATTTGCCACAAGTTTCGATGAAATTATAACGGGCTATCAGAGGCCGTGGTGCGTTGATTAATTTTATAGCGGTAATAAATATGTGGAGTGCACTTCGCGCGTTCATTTTGTGCGCCAACTCGTATGATGTTTGAAGTACACTGTTGATAGTTGCGCTGTTTTAGGTAAAGTTAATTAGCGATAATGATGGCTTAATTACGGAAGATGAAATATAATTTAGTCGGTTTAGGCAACTACATTTTGTAGCGATGAGATGATAAAAACTGTTGAGCAGGAGATGTCGTGAAATGTACAGTGTATGTGTTATTTAGAATGGGTATGGCTTGATCCTAGCTAGACTAAGCCAAGCGTTTCGGAGACAGGCAGCGAGCACACTAAAAGTCAGCCTGTTCCCTCTTTTTGGCACTCTCTTTTGACTTCACTAGGTATTTATAACAACTCAACTATTAAGACCAGGGAACGAATGTGTTTATCAACATTCTCTTGTCATGCATTTATTTACGTGACCGCAGGCGTCTTTTCGATTCGTTAAGGATTTGGCACACTGGTGGCGGTCTGCGATCTGGTCCATACAAAATCGCCCGATAAGCTTTAAAAAATACAGCCCCAGGATTTAAAAAAAATACCTCTCTATCTAAGCGCACAAATCAAATTCAACGCACCAAATATCTTGAAGCATTTGCCTTAGTCGCCACCAGTCTTAATAATTTTGAAAATACGGAAAAGTAAATAAACTCAATAGTAGATTACTCAGTGAGGTTTATAAAAAAAAAACACATTGGAACGGAATGGCTCTAGATCAAAGAGATTTACAAAATAATATTAGGAGGAGACTACCAAAGCCCAATATTATTACTAAGAGAGCATACGGTGGGTAGCAACATGTAGTATATTTATAGTATACGTGTTCCTAAATTTAGAAATGTGGTTGTGGTGAAGTCTCTTGGTGATTGAAGAAATACAATATTAATGTTAGAGTTTAAACATTGTTTGACAAAAAAGGGTTTGTGTTTAGAACAAGAAATGTTGTACCTTAGGTAGTTTTTGTTTATAAAAGCGTTATTTCCATGAACATTATAATTTCAGTATGTCATATGTCGCAATAAGACTGTGGTTTTGACTGTTACATGCCGTTTTTGTAGCTTGTATTCATAGTCAAATGAACATGCACCTTTTAAACGAGGATTCTTTTCCATTTGTTGTGGATGCGGTGGACAGTTCATAGTACAGTCAGAACTGAAACATACAAATGTGCCTTAATTCCGTTACAATAACGCATTAATTCAAACACGCCTGTATTGATGTTATTGCTCGTGATTGTTCATCCCATAGCTTTTTATCCGACCTTTCTGACAGCGACACTGACATATCTGATTCCGTATCAACTTTATTGGTATAATTTTTTTACGGCTAAAAATATACATATATTCTGGTAGTGTTTCTCTTATGCATAAGACTTAATATTTGTTTTTAAGTGCTTGAGGTAAAGACTGTCCGGTGAATTTATAAGATATAGTATAGCATCAATGAACTTATCTGATTGATTTGTATTAAATGTGAGAACGTAATCACGGACTATCTCATGATTGTCATGAAATTACCATTTAATAAATAATACTGCCAGAAATGTAAATCTTTTATTTAAAGTATGAACTCGAAAATGTTTTAACGAACTTTTCTTTATCAAACAAGTACATCGGTTATTTCTGTTTTCATCCCGGTTTCCCGAAATGTCTTTTTCAATATAACAAGTAGTCAATGTTGTGAAGTGCCAAAAATAAATACAAATTAGCACAATTGACATGCTTTCAGCGAGCAACATGTCTGTTGTGAGGCTTTTTCACAAATAAATCATTGACTGCGGATTTAAAACATGACTTCAGCGCTCAACGATTCATTTGCAAGCGAGCGTTTCGCTTCGAATGTCTGAATAATTTTAAATTGAAGTTTACTTAATTGTCTCTGAGTGCATTCATGACACTTGATGAGATGAGATGATTCATACAGAGAAGGACTATTTGACAACAAAAGATACCTGCATAAAAATACATTAAGGCAATGCTCTTATGTTTTCTAATCTTTTTAATTTTACCTATCAACTTCCAATTACTAGTTTAAGTCTTTGAAACAAAAACGATACTTGTAGGGTATTTAACAAAATTAAACATACTCAAATAAATAGTTATTTTTTAAAATTATTAATTTATTAAATAAATAGTTATTTTTTAAAATTATATTAAAAATCGTTTATTATTTACCTTGTTAAAATACTTAAGTTTAATAGAATTATGATTATTGTTTAAACTACTGTTAACAGGCTGACTCACATTGCATTGTGGACAAACCCTCATGGTTTATTACAATGTATTTTTTAGTGTTTGTTTTAATTTTCTTGTTTATTTAATAATAAAAGAAAAAAAAAAAACATGAGCATGTAATAATCATATCTTTATCCATTTCGTTCTATAGTACTACCATTACATCCACAGTTATATCACATTTGCCCTTTGACGACAAAATCAACTGCAGCGTCCAAATGTGCCCTCCGAATTCCACAACTGTCAACATTAATTAGCATGAGGTTCTACTCTACATGACACTACCAATGTTTTCGAATGAACCCTAACTTTGACGGGAATACAGAGTAGGCCTCTGCCGTAAATGTAACGAACAACAACACGTTAATGGTAACTCTGCGGTATCTTAAGAAGTTGAAATAAGGACTACTTTATAACAAAATTGGGTAACCTGTTGTGCTGGCGACTTGACCAACGAGTTGATTATACCATTTGACATAATTAGGCACTTTAGCGTTGACTTTGGTTTGACTTGTATTATTGTGGGTTAGTCTGTGCCCTTGCACGTTGACAAGTAACGAAGGAGGTATTATCAGCACAAGCGGTGTGCTTAAGCCATTACAAAATCATAATTGAATTTATCACATACTATCTAAGCGCTTCAAGTCGTTGTTTGACCAGTGGCGGCCACGTTTTAGTTGAATTGCTTAAGACACTTCCCATAGCTATAAATTAAGTTAATATTGTAGATAAAAGGAGAACAAAAGTTGCCACCCTATGTGCCTTTTATATTTTGATCATTATCTTTTCATCTTATATAGTTCTAGCTCCAATTTCACAGCTGCCACATACTCTTATACCGGTATAACGCTGTACCGCATTCACTAGATACTAACCTAGAACTCTGTCGTATGCCCGTCACGTGTCCTCGATAAACCAGCCTTGCTAAATTAAATTCATAAGCTTCTCGTTTCATTATCGTTAAAATGTTAGCCCAGTACGAGTAGCGGGTTATCAGTCTTGTTTTATATTTTTTAGCGAAGATCTGGGACAGTGAGGTGTTTAGTTATGCAGTCTGTTACACAATGTTATGGAATTTGATCTGTTTAAATTGTAAATAGAACATGAATTAATAGACTACTTAAACTGATATATAACTTTTTTGTGAAATATAGCTCATGATTTGAAAACTGGAAGACAAAGCACAGAAAGAGCCTATGCTCATTCAGCTAACCAAATTTCGTTCGTAGCATTCAAAATATAAACATTATACTGTAATATTGCTACGATTCAATAATAAATAAATAATAATAAATAAATATGCGCCAGACAACACACCAATTATCTGGTTTCGTGGTAAGGAAATTTCTTCCTTGTGTTACGAAGTACCAGACAACGATTATGACGGGGGCGTCTTCCATAAATACTTAAATACATATAACATCCATGACTTAGGTACAAATGTTCGTGCTCATCACACAAACATTTGCCCCTTGCGGGATTCGAGCCCGCGACGGCCGGCGTAATAGTCAGGAGCGCTAACCAATACACCAAACGCGTCGTCAATTCAATTCAATGCCAAACGGTTCTAAAAGAACTCTGTACGAAAACATAACATTTTGATGTCAAGTAAGGGTAAAGTTATGATGCGGTAAAGCCTTGACGCCATCTGTCCGTCTACCTATCAGAAAACTGTATTTGAAAAAAAAAAAAACTTTAAAGTTCCTAATCTAAATTCCATTCCAGCTCTCGTGTCACCGCAGCAAATTTCTCCCCAAAAATGTGTCCTGGAAAAGTCTGACGGTGTATCGTATGCGAGTCACGTGGGCTCGATAAAACAGGCGGCCAAATGAAATTCATAAGCTGGCCCTGCCATGCCGCAGTACGCTGTCTGTGCCTAATACCGCCCAGTTAGGGTCTAAATCACTTATAAGATACCTAATAGTGCTTAAAAATGTGAGAGAGATATTAACAATTATGCAGTGATTGAAAATAGCAAGCTAATAAATATGTATGGCATGTTCAATGCAGCCTAAACGACACGTAACTAAGTACCACAGTAGATAATTCCTTAAAACGTGTTCCTTGACTTTGTTTACAACCATCGGATAAAGACAAGTCTTAAAAGTAGTCGAAAAGCTCAACTGGGATATCCATTAAAAATAAATTAGTAATTTAATCATATAAAAAAACATGTTAAAACAAAATCCTGTAGGAAACACAATATCGTTCTTTCTTTGGTATTGGCATTGGCTTTTAGCTAAAATATACACCGCGTATTTTTTTGCTTGTTATTTTTCCAGTTGATAAAAATAATTGTTGTTACCAACCGTCAGGCTCAAGATCTCGCTTCAGTTTGAAAATAAAAGCAACTAGTTTCTTACAATAGCCTGTCAGAGCCACACCGATAGGACGCTTGCAAATGACCAGGTAGACCTAGTTCTATCACGATTAATTCAGATTCTACATCGAGAAAGTATTTGTGTTTTGTCTGCATTAGCATTAAAATAACTACCAAACTGCTGACAAAATTCTCAAAAAAAAAAACTCAGATTTATTTATCTGATCGAAATGCTAAAATTTCTGTCAACAGTCTTTAGTTGAACAAATGGAATCGAATCATTAGAACTATCTTATAAGATCAAGCCACAAAAAAGTAAAGTTTATGTGTTGTACGGACGACAGCACGTCAAGCTTTACACTGCGGTATCTTGTGCTGTAGGAATACGGGCTATTTTTCAACAAAAATTTACAGTCTGATGTACTGTCGACTGTACAATATGATAGCAAGCCGCGTAGCCGTCTACAAAGGCACCGTAGTATACGTAGCAACTTGAAGTTGTATTATTTTGCTTACCTTCTATTCTAAGGCCTACATGTCGTTACCACCGGTGAATATTTACGATTGTGCGTGTTTTGTTACAAAATTAAACCATCAGTTGAGTTAGCTTTTCATCACGCAACTGGACCTAAATATTTCAAAATGTTTTCCTATGCTCATATCTTTAAAAAAGAGACCAGCGTTCTAAATTATGATAAACTTACTGCTTATTCAGGCAGTTTTCAACTTTTCGACATTCAAAATTACATCTAAATAAATGACAAAAGATTGGACATGATAAAATCAAATTAAAGTGTCGAACAAACAGTCAATGACGGGTCATTATTAGGGGCCAGTGTAAACGGGGCCTACCCTTTTAGTGTCGTTTAGTGCTAGTAGAGCGGTTTAGTGCCCGTTAGGGGTTTTAGTGCTGTAAGGGTTTAGTGACCGGCTGGCTTTATGACACTTGTGGCTGCTTAACGCGTCCGAGGAATGTACACCCCGATAAGGGGTATTTATCCCCGGCTATGGGGTGTGAGGGTGTTGGCAGTTAGTTCTGTTCAGCATTTCTTAGGGGTGATGTTAATGTTGGCTTTGTTTTATGGTTTTAAATGTATGCAAAGTTTTGTGTTACAAAGTTAAGTCACAAATTTACGACAAAAGCTAACTAAAGTATCGTAAATGAACGTTAAAAGTTTTGTTTTATGTCGGTCAGACATCTGACAGGTGAATATTCAATTCGTGAAAGTGATTCCTTTACTCTTTGATTATTATATTGCTTTGACTTTAAAACTACGAAAAAACAGTCAAACTTAATCTCGTATTTTTTTTTGTTTCAGTAATAAATTATGTATGTATATTAACAGAAATGCAATCACGTTGATATTATCATGTATTCAAAATACTTAACGATACATTTGCTCTTCTTACAATATCTTTTCCTCGTTTTCAATATTATTAAAATTGCAACATTCAACATTGAATAAATAAAGATTTTGTACGAAATACGTAAAAAGATCTCATTATTATTCTAAAGCGGGTTCGGAAGTAATCAGAAGGAAATGAAATTGTCATCACAAATAACATCTGCTGAATGTAATTTATTCATTTCGCCTGAATTTAGCGTCTCCTACCAAGGAAGGAAAACTTGGGAATCTTGATTTTGCTAGTGATTGAGTTAATCAAAATTTTTGGGCGGGAAGGGTTCTCAAATAGTTATACGAATTTGTAATTAAATTAAGTGAAAGTGTCTTTGGCTCTTCTGGGTGCGAATTGCGATGTTGATTTGACTGTTAATCAGCTCTGCTTTTTAATTGATTAGCAAATACGTACTGCGATTTCGTATAATCTACTCAATAGATAAGCGTAGGACAGCACTACACAAGTAACTAAAATATAAATTTCTTTTTATTTTTCTGAAGTGGCATCGCAATTGGGCGACTAGTTGAATGCTTGAAACATCTTTACCTTATTGATTTTGTGTCGCAAAGTAATTAGTTGATTATACGATTGATGAAAATGAATTTATTTATCACATTTTATACAGGGTTACCAGTAATTCGATACATTTCAATGGAGGTTTAAAAGTAGAGATTATTTGCAATAGAATTTTTCATTATTTACCCTAGCAATAAGTTGTAGTAATACTCTTAAACTGTATGTATTGACGTGAACTTGCTAGACTTGATTGTGAATATGTTCAACATTACCTGAAAATAACAATTTGAAGCCAATAATGATGAAAGAGTATAATGAAACCTTTGTGACATACGTTATATTAATTTACGTCAATTATTTACAAAAAAGGATAAAATCAACGTATCTAAATAAATAATCGCCTCCTTCCTTAAAGTCCTTCGACAACACCGAATAGGGTATCCTTATAAATATAGCGAGGACAAATTGTGTCGGTAATGAATAATTGGATTAATAGCCCGAATTTCAGCGGACATGTTTATTTTGCGTCACCATGGAAGTTGACTGTGTAGTGTTGTGTGTACATTTACTGTTTTTGATTGAGCTAATATGATGATAAGTGATTAAGGGTTTGTTTCACCATGGGCAAATAAGAACTAATCCACAAATAATTCATTTCATATGAAGTTGTGGACAGTTAACGCTATCAAAAACTTACTTAGGCCATTGTGAAATAACTTATAGGGTGGTAATACCCAGTTATGAATTTTATTAACTGGTGTCAAAAAGTATGAACTAATTGCTTTTCCACCAAAACTTGCAGCAGGCTATACCTATATAACTACTCAGGCTATTTTCACATTTTTATAGTCCACGCAGTTTTTACCTGAGTCACCATTTTCCTTGCGTCCTCTCAAATAGCTAGATACATCTACAAAAATCCCCCTCAGTGACCAAGCACGTTTCAGGGCAAAAAACTCCGTGGACATGACATTCATTCGGCTTCTTTTATGCTTTTACACTAGACGACCAGAGGTTAAAAAAGCACATGGCAAACAGTAGATAATATTCTATTTTGATATTTATTTCAGCACATACTGACAACTTGCAATAGCGACATCATAAGCTAGACGACACGCTATTTTAAAGCTTCGGAACTAAAACTAGAGATATTGACGTCCATGTATAGCCAATGCAGAAAATAGACAGTCAATAGCTTGTTTCGGTGTTTATTTTCAGCTACTTGTAAGCCAAATCTGGGTGTGTTAGTAAAAGGTTGGAGATAAAAAAGGACGTGAGGTACTCAAACAATTTATATTTCCTGACAGGGTTGGATTTGTGACTTCTTATAATAGCAATATATTGGAAATGCTTTGTTAGCACTTCATAGATTAACACGTATTTTTTATTCAATTATTGTAATTGACCAAAACGATTTCGGTAGTGATTCTAACTAACATTTAAACAACAATATGTTCGATCAGTTTTCGGTCGAATCGGTTTGATCTAATAGCTCTACATTAAATTTTTTTTCGAAAACAACTTTTTTTATGCAATAATTATCTTCAGTATGAGAATCGTATCATCTGAAAGCTTAAAGCCATTCACAGAAGACGTCCGCCCCGGCCGGTAACTGCAGTCATTTGTGGACATGAAAGAATGGCCGCCGGTGCGCCCTGAGGGATCAGATGCGTCCGCCGTGGTTGACGTGTAATGCGCGGCAGACATTACCGACCCTTCGGGGTTTTGGGGTATAGGTTAAAGCCTATAAATGTTGTATTTGTGTATTTGTGTGATATGTGCCATAGATAGATAGAGCACTTCATAGAGACCACTTTTCTAAAGAGAGAGCTCTTTGTGTGTGCGTGTGTGTGTGCGTGTGTGTGTGTGTGTGTGTGTGTGTGTGTGTGTGTGTGTGTGTGTGTGTGTGTGTATGTATGCGTGTGTGAATGTGTGAATGTGTGTGCGTGTGCGTGTGTGTGTGCAATAAGGTATGAATCATTAGTATTCGTATGGATTTCATACTGCATCATTGTCAATGAGTAAAAATATATACAGTTTATAAGTACTAATCAATTACCTGAAGCTCGCGTCAATATCACAAATGATTTTTGTTTAAAAACTTATTACTCGTATTTCTTTACATTTTGTCCTAAGATCCTAAATTGTACATTTCCTCTTAACGATTTATTATTTTGTAATTAACCGATGTGGTGAGCAATAAAGTATTATCTATCTATCCATCTATCTTAAACACAGCCAAAATCATGCGTAATAAAGATGCAAGTACTTACAAAGCTCTTGTATTTTAAATATCAATCCTAGTAATTTTATTATAATCTTGTGCGTTTGTCGCCTCAAACAAAACAATTGCCTCAAGCTACCTGCAACTCCGAAACACCATTAAGCATCTGACTAGAACAAGCCCCAAGTTTAGTTTACGTAGGACACCGTTTAAATAAAGTGACGCTTAGATAACCAGCCCGAAGTTTTCAAATTTCCTGCCATACTCGAGCAAGACCACTAACGCTTAGAATCAGTTTTCACTTATCCAGCTCCCACATCTATCGAAATAGTTTAGATGCTTTGCATTTGAGATACCAAAAAGCTTATTTAACTTTATACTTCGCAATATTTGCTTATTTTAAAGCTTTATTGCACAAAAAATATTATATCGGTGCTAAAAAAAATTTCTGGCGCTCAAAGTTTTAGGTCATATTTCTTTCATGTTTATCTACTATATAAAAATAAGTCGAGTTTTCCTCCCTGACGCTATAACTCCAGAACGCACGAACCGATTTCCACGGTTTTGCATTCGTTGGAAAGGTCTCGAGCGCCGTGAGGTTTATAGCAAAGAAAATTCCCATAAAACGGGGCCGGGGCGGGACGGGGCTGGGGGCGAAACGAAGTTCGCTGGGACAACTAGTATTTTTTAAAATATATGTTTTTGCTTACAGTTTTATTGATACTTCACTTCGTTATCGGTTATTTAACAAATAGCATACATAAAAATAAGTATTTATGTAGAAATTATATTTAGGGAAAAATAATGACCCAATAACATGACGACGCGTTTGGTGCCGTCGGCGCCGCGCGGGTTTGAATCCCGCAAAGGGCAAATGTTTGTGTGATGAGCACGAACATTTGTACCTAAGTCATGGATGTCTAGATGTATTTAAGTATTTATGGGAGACGCCCCCGTCATTATTGTTGTCTGGTATTCGTAGCACAAGGAACAAAATTCCTTAATTTTAATTTTAATTTATTTATTGAGTACACAAAACAGAATTACAGACAGGTTACATAATATAGTATCTTAGGTATACGAGCATTAATACACTGTAACTCCAAAACATGTGCACATAGCATGATAAAGTATCATACAATAAAACAAAACTTAGAACAGACGTAGCCAATTGTTACAATTACATATCACTAGCTTAACTAAGTTAAAACTAAGAAGATGATGAAGTGAATATAACTCAATATACTTAATATATATTTTCATACGTACATACAGTTACAGATAATAATAATAGATACATATATACTTAAACAGTAATATATATTTATACTAAACATGATTTTGAACTATTTTAAACTAATTGATAATTTTAATTTATAATTTTATGGAGGCTGGTTTTCCATTTACGCAATGATGATCCGAATATGTCTGGTACATTGTCCGGTCCGCTAAGTAGATCATTGTAATTTCGACACATTCTGTAAATTGGATTGTGAGAGGACACGTTATTGTTACAAAGTGGAATTGAGAATGGACGATCATGTCTTAGTTTGAATCCAAGACTGTTGGTGTGTTGTCTGGCGCATATTTATTTTATTTATTATTACTAATAACATTTTGTTCAAGCTAGTCTAGTAGTAGCTTTCGTGACCACATTTACATTTCAATATTTCAGATTCCACAAAACGTTTTTCAATATTTCTTGAAGATCGAATTATATCAGCCAAGTTCCATCAAACCCATTCTACATATTATTATCTTAAATAAATTATTATTTCCTTAACTCAACAGGCTAAGAAGCAGATATTAGCATTCACACGGAGGTGTCTAACTACATCAATAAGAGACGTCTAGACACATAATTCAACTTAGGAACTGTCGGTGTGAGTTACAGCCACCCAAATACGTGTAACGTTTCTTTCACTGAAAAAAAGTTTCATTCGCATTGGAATCGAATAAGACGGCCAAAGTTAAGCTGAGATAAAAGAAAATAGTACCTAATCTTTGAGGATGCTTTGTATACCAGTATATTTCGTGAACATTAAAATGAATAATTCAATTGGTGAGTTTTCAATAATTCGATTATACTCATAACGAATTAATAATACATGATGACATTGCATAAAGCTACAGACGTAATTCAGAAGTAAGTAAAATATTTTTTACTAATGAGATAAAAACCTTAGTTCTTTCCATAGCAATAACATTCTTGTACGATTTCAAAAATACCTACTTTAACTTTCTTGTCTTAATCATTATTTCTTTTATAGACATAACAATGACAGGACCGAGAGAAATATTCATAAGCTCTCAGTACCTATTTCTCAAGAAAATGAGATCACAGTGTAACTCGAGTATAAAGTTCGTGCACTGTCGTAGAAAAAGATTTATGTAACAGCTGATTCTTCCAATACATCGGGCTTCTTTAAGTGGATATAAGAATACACCCTGATTTATGGAGCGAGCGGTTATTAAGATATCCGAGCTACGATAAATCATCTTGGACAAAACGCATCCCGGCTTGGTCGCACTTGTTTTTGTCCGGTGTTGCCAGTGAATAAATCACACCCACTTAACGTTATTGCGTTATTTTTGCAGTAACTTTGCATTTAACGTTATTTATTATTTCGTGCCGAATGTAAATTGAGTGATGCGAGTGTGTGGAGATGAGATTTTTATTTATGCGCCTGATTGAGAGAGCGCAATTAAATTTTCCGTTCATTAAAATGGGAAAATGATTAAGCTATATAGGTATTTTATTTGATACCTGATATCACACCTGATATTTTAAAAACAGCCTTTACTCTATTCTGATTACTTGATGAGTGAAAATGTTGATTTGTTAAGCAGTTAGTAACTAGTAGAAACGAATGGTTTGTGGTGTAAACTAAGGTATTTGTGTACACGTTCTACTATATTATTCATTTGTCGCGGTGTTTGTCGTGCCTATCCTAAAGCACTTCAATTATACGCTAGTTAAATAGTACAGCTCCGAAATCAAACATTCCGCCCGAATAATTATACCTACCTGTCTGGGTATTTCTAATTCTAACCAACTGACACTATGATTGATTTTGATGAAGGTGACACAATACGAGTGAATGATAAGAATGAAATTACCTCATTGGAGAAAAACCTCAATGCTGAACTATGTTATTGGGAAGTCCATTCCATTTATTTGTAAAAAATATTGATCTTCTTTCAACTGAAATAGATCATTTTAGGGAAACACAATAATTAGGTATATTCATTATATCAATAATTAAGTACAAGTATAATCCATAAACATATGGGTGCACTCTTTTTGTACTATCATGATGAAATCAAGGTTCTTAGGATGTTTTGACATGGGTACTCTATTTTGTTATTATCTGGAAAACGTAGTAAATATTAGTAAGTTACTATTGGACTCAGCGAAATTTGTTTCGCCCTCAGCCCCGTCCCGCCCCGGCCCCGTCCCGCCCTGCCTCGTAATTGTAAAAGTTAAGTGGTCCCAGCGAAAATTGTTTTGCCCAGGCCCCGTCCCAACCCAATCCCGGCCCGGTCGAACGGGATAAATGTATCATATGTCCTCCTGGTTCTAAGCTACCTCCCCACCGTTTTGCCCCGTCCCACCCTAGCCTTAGACCCGTCTAAGATCTATGAAAAATAGATGTTGGTCGATTTTCAGATCTACTCAATATGCTTACAAAATTTCATGAGAATCGGTCAAGCCGTTTTGGAGGAGTACGGGAACGAACATTGTGACACGAGAATTTATATAGGATAGTTAAAACTCAAAATGAGTACATACTACAATCGAAGCTAGCGTCACGGAAACCTTGAAAGTTAATAGTAAACCTATTCAGAACAACACAATTAAGTTTTCTTTGGAACTAGAAATACAATTGATTGCTTTCAGCGGAAATAATTTTAGTCTATAAGTGGGCACAGTCTGTTAGTCAATCAATTGTGTTCCAATCCAAACTACACGCAAATCATTTTAACTAAATGCGCTGGTAATAACTTATTTTTAAATAAAATCACTGCTTAAACCATAGCAAATTTGATTTTTAAGATACGGTATCTAATAAATTCTGTCAAATACGATGGTTATAACTTATTTTGAAACAGAATTACTGCTTAAACTATGGCAAAGTTTATTTTTAAGATACCGTCTCCAATAAATTCTGTCTTTAGTTATTATACTTAAGTGATTTTGTTTATGAACTCCGTTTAATACATCGCACATCAGCCTTAAGCAGTAGTGCGAGATGGTGCGAGATTTACTCGATCAAACGCATCGAGCAGGTAAACGTGAATTTTGATCGAGTAAGCATGCCTTCAGATTAGAGCGACAGCAGCGCGGCAGCAGAGATGCCTTCACATTAGCAACGCGTCTGTCGCGCGACTGGGTCGTTCCCACTACTACCCATTACCCATTTGCAGTGCTTATACAAACAAAGGGATAGTATTATCACTGCGATGGGTAATGAGTATAGTGATACAGACTTGCGCGACTTACGCAACGTGTATAGAATGAAATTATAGGCAGCGCGGCTGTCGCGCGTAAGTCGCGCTTCTGCTGCGCTGTTAAAGTCGCCTAAATGTGAAAGCGCTCTAAATCTCACACCATCTCGCACTACGGCCTCTGTTTAACAATGTCTGAACAAGTTTCTATTAGCGCTATCTGTTTACTACTTCATACGAAAATACAGTTCCATATTTGAATTATTCGTTGGCTGAGCTTATCTTTGTCGATGGTAAAAGTGGCCTAAATTCTAACTAATAAAGTTATCTTATCAACTACTTCATTATTCATTGGATACATACCTTAAAATAGATAAATGTTGTAAAAGCTAGCGTAAATTACTTTAACTAGCCAAACTTTTTTTTCCTATCCTTAGTCATGAAACGATTGTCATAAGTAAAAAAAAGATAAAATAAAATCAAAATAAACAAAGGACTCTACCAAGAAATATTGTAATTGATGACATAGGTACTGTAAACTTACAAAGTATGGGCAAACTTCTGCTAGATTTTAAATTGTTTCAAAGTGTGTAAATAGCTTTATGCTTCAGTAACTTTAGACAGTGCGAATAATATTAACTTGAAGTCAGAATGAATGTATCTAAACAATTTTGAACTTTGTTATGAAGACAGCAAGGTATTGTAATTTCGTGTAGTTAACACAACTCATGAAACAAAACCTATTAGAAGTTAGAGAAGCGAGCCTCTGAGCAAATAAGTATTTGAAGTTTTTTAAATAATAAAAACGTGCAATCATCCAGAAACACCATGTACACAAAACAAAAATGAATGAATTAATAAAGGTTTTATATTTATACTAGCTTTTGCCAGCGACTTCGTCCGCGTGGAATAGTGACTTCTTTCTCCCGTTTTTTACACATTTACCACTATATCTTTGCTCCTATTGGTCGTAGCGTGATGTTATATAGCCTATAGCCTTCCTCGATAACTGGACTATCCAACACAAAAAGAATTATTCAATTCGAACCAGTAGTTTCGGAGATTAGCGCGTTCAAACAAACAAACAAACAAACAAACAAACTCTTCAGCTTTATAATATTAGTATAGATCACTTAAAATGTTATATTTGTATAGTAAAATGAGCCAAAAAGGAGATATCGTCTGAAAATTTAATACCTTCGGAAGACAAAACGTCAAGCACACTGCGGTATCTTATGCTGTTGGAACAAGGGCTATTTTTCAACAAAAATGTATACTCTGATGTGCTGTCAACTTTACTAGTGAAACTGTTTTTCAAGATGGTGGTGGCGTGAGAGGCTGAGAACGAGGTGGCAAAGTTAAATTCGAAAAGAGCACATCAAAATCTACAAGAAAGCTCATTTTCAAAACTCCCCGAAAACATTACAGGCAAAACTATCGATTTTCTGTGTCATTATGGTATAGATGTAAGAGGTCCCATTGTAATAGTTGGCAGCATTACGAATCATTTTAATTTAGCTTGTGCCTATCTGAAAAATATCGCAAATTGACAGCCTATTCTGTATCCAATTTCATCATAAAATTGCAGACTCAAGGCATATATATGAGATCAATCTTCCAAATCCTATGTTAGTATCATAAACGAAACATTACATCTTATTCCGCCTAATCGAGTGACTATCTTGTTTCGTATTACAACGTTAGCATTCTCAGTCATAATACTTCCCTATCATATGAAAACTTACATATCCATTTTTAGGGTACCGTAGCCGAATGGCAAAAAACGGAACCCTTATAGTTCCGTCAAGTCTGTCTGTCTGTATTTCTGTCCGTTCGTTTGTCACAGCTACGTTATTCTAGATGTCTAAAAATAGGTCTAAAAGTCCCCCCCCCCCTTTAACTTTCGATCTAAATGAGCTTTGGCTAAATGTGCAATGTTCTACCTATGTAACTTATTTAACACCACTGATGTACCACATTTAATACAAAAAAAGAATTTTATTATTCATTATTATTATTTGATCTAAATGAACTATCATTTATGTATGAAATTGACAGCAGCGCAACTGTCACGCTGCTAAAGTCGCCTATGTGAAAGTGCTCTAATAAAGTGTAAATTTTGAAAAAAATACATAATGCAGATCTAAGCAAATACTTTCAAAAGAATTAAGAATTGGTTTGAACGAGATCAAACTAGTTATTTTTGCTTAAAAAAATATTGGGATAAAATTCTGCTTAAGGGTGGCATGGAACCCTCAGTTCGCGGGTTCGACTCGCACTTAACCGGTTTTGGCTCACTATTAGGGTTTCTCAAAGCTCAAAACAATCTATTAATATATAATATATGACTTCCTGCCTTTTGACTATCAGGAAAATCTCTTTAGTACTTCAGAATGGCACGATTTCAAATTAAAGTACAAAATCAAAACCCAGTTCCGCAATAATTTTGAAGTTTGTAAAAACTATCACGCATGCACGCAATCTATTGCAGCATTTTGACAGTAACAAAATCTATCATCTCTACTCCACAAAGACTTTTACTATGAGTTCACTTGTCCAATGTGCAAGTTTTGTGAATGATTCGGAAAATGTGTACAAAGAGTGGGATGATATTATGACATCACAGTCAATACACAGGCAGCTTAAACGGAACCCGCGTTGCGTGGTTTTGAATCGAGCTTGAACCATTTTTTGTATCAAATCGCGGAGTTGGCGGGACCATTCACCGTGATATTGTCAGCATTCGAAGAAATATCACAATGGACTCTGAATCCGAATATACTGTAGCTGATAACCCTGATATCGATATAGCAACAAGGACAAAACCTGTTTCAATATTTTTGTGCTCTTTTACAATATAGGGCAAACAAATAAAGAGGGTTGAGAGGATTTTTTTTGTAGGATGTAAGGATTTTATTTAAGTCTCTTTTAGAGAACATAAAAATAATGAATGTTAGAAAAATTTGAAAAAAATAGCTTTTTTAGGGTATTAAAATAAAAAAGTTAGTTAGGTTGTCAAAAAATTCGGATCGGTCCTGCAGGGCTCCGCGGTTTTCTGGACAAATATCGTCCATTTTTGGTATTTTTATGTATAAACGGTTGTTTAACTCGTCAAGTATGTGTAAACGAGACACAATAAAAATTCCATTGTTATGCGACTCTCGGCATTCGTTTGATACCTGACTGATTACAGGAAGTATTGGGCGGGACACAATATTATATATATTTTTTACTAAGAAAGGCGAACTTAAACTGTGTGTGAAGTGCTCGAACGATTCGCGGGGGCCCACTCCAAGTGCTACAGGAAGAAAACAAAAGGTACCGACTGTTTAGCAAGTATTATTTCTATTTATACTTTTCAATTAAATAGGCAGCTTTGTTTATCGCGAACCAACATATTTTCCAAAATTACCTCAAGCTAATTAATTAATTTATTTATTTATTTAAGCTACATGCACCTCCAGGCTACGTTTACAAATTACATTGTTACCACACCGCGCCATATTATTTCCTCACGGAACAAAACCTTGCGATAACATTACACACCGCACCACGCCTTCTTCTAAAACAGTGCTAATTCATTCTGTATTTAACTTATAAAGGAGCCCATCTGAGAAAGTGCTAGCTATCACGCATAATTGTCATGGGATTCTCTCCTTTGTGTGTGAGGACATAAGGGTTTAGATCTCCCGTTTATCAGTTGCCCGTATGATGTAAAATAAGATGATGTAGAAGCTCTTTTTAGTTATTAAGTACATTCGTATGAGTTCAGCTTTGTTTAAACGCGAGTTCTCTTGCGTAAAATTTTGTCTCTACGTTCTTTTGCGTGAATCATTAACATGACTAAAACCAGAAAGTGTAACTTTGTAACCACATAGTTACCGCGAATATTATTAATATTGGCTTTGGATGTTTGTATTTCATCAAAGGATGATAAAAACCAAACATCTTCGCAGTCAGAGTAAACAGTTCTTAAATAACCTTGCTTCATTGTTCATTTTCTTTAAAAAATCATGATTATTTACCTAGTCTCTAGCTAGGCAAATGCTATCAATAATGTAGAGATATAGCTCCAATCCTTACTTTGCTTTACTTTATCCAAACTTACTGCCCCTATTTGAATTGCGTCGTAAATGTTTCTTGCAAGCATTCGCCCTTAATTTACGGGCACATAACGCCCCGCAATCTCACTCCAACACACCATTATCCAGGCTCCCAATTAACTACGAACTGCTTTATTAACTAACGGAAGGTTATGGGACAAAAACGCCGTTGACGGCTCAAGTTTGGCGATGAAAGAACTCAGTTTTTAAGAGGGTTGCCTGATGGTGGAAAGAAAGTATTAAGGTTTGATGCGGTTGATGAGTAAGTATGTTAAACTTGCGATGTTGGTAGACTTGAGACATTATTTTTGGGAATGCTTTTGAATTCAGTTGTAGAACTGGTAATAAGCGCAAACTCATAACGGAGAAAAACAATACTCGAACCATACCTATGTATACTTAACATGTTTGCACCCCAAGAAAATTCTATCAAGATTTGCATGTCATCCTGAAAAAAATATATGTTGGTTATTTTTAAAATTATACCGATTCCTTACATTGAAGGTAGAAGGATAGATAGACATCTATCCTTACGGATTACTTATTTTATGTTACCTACCTGAAATCTGTAATCCTGAAAAAGTATCTAAAAATACATGATAAACATATACTATCAGGTTTTTATTGAACCGCTCATGGAATACTCGCTCCTTACTTCGCCGATAGACAGCCTATGCTCTTAATTTTATTACCCAAAAGAATCCAGATCTCGTGGGTCGAGTGTTGTGAAAATGTGACGTCCTCTTCATCAGTAAAATCGAGTTTGCGCGAAGAAGCGTCCTCCTCAAAAGTCAATTTGTGTTGCCCTCTTTTCGCTGTTTGACAGTTAATAAAAGCGCTATAGAGTAATCTGAATTGCTAATGTTATTTTTCTTTAAATTACTTCGCTGTGCCGTGGATTAAGCGTCTATTATACTCAAAGATTGTTTGCCTTATCGGAGGGTGTCGGAGGTATATTGCGTTGCTTCAAAGGATGCCATTTTAATGAGAAACTGTACATTTTCTTTTGTTTTAGGGCTATACTTTTTTCACAATTGCATGTAAAATAATAATTTTGTAACCCCCGACACCAAAAGATGGTTCCTATAAGTTTTACCTATTTGTGTGTTAGTTTTTCTGTTCTTGTGTCTGTACGTACGTTGCCACAGTAGCTCCATAACGGGTAAACCGATTTGGACGCGGATTGTTTATTTGAAAGCGATTTTTTTGCACCGTTACTTAGTTGTGTATGGTTTATTTATTTATTTAGTTTTCCAGCAAATGATACACTGTTCATTGCAAATATAGTACATACAAACTATCTACTTCTAAGTGTACAATTTTTTTAAGGTAAACACAACATGCAAAATTTGTTATGGTGGAAATTTAAGCAGCTGTCTCGAAAATACTAAGCTTTATGTCAATGTTTATATTTAGGGTTTTTTAACTTGTTACGGGGTTATTATTTAAATCTAACATTAAAATTTATTAAAGTTTTTTTTTGTAGTACTCATTTATGATCGGTGTTGCAATAAAGTCACTTTTTGTATATTCTTCGGACTTCCTAGTTGCCGAGCTAAATTATAATATGCAATAGCAGATGAACTAGGTACCTGGTTTTAACACGTTCCGGGACAGTGCCCGCCTACAGGCGTGAAAACAATAAAACATCTATTGTGTCTGGAGTAGTGTCCCGGAACGTGTTAATCTGCGTCACTCGCTAAATAATGAGATGTAATCCGTTAAACAGATAAAGCGCTTATTTCATAATGCTTGTTAGTTTACCTATTTACTTCTACTGTGCATTATTCCTGCGTTAAATCAAATTCTGTTGAATTTTGTTTAGTACGTAGTTTACGCGCACTGTATCGCGTTTTAAGGGCGTATTGCAAATTGCTATCTGAATATCAACCCAAACAACAGTTCAAATGGTCTCTATTAAGAAGTGTTAATATTTCTCAATTTTACTACCAAAACTGGTCAAACAAATCTATTAGGAATGACCGTTTAGACTAATTGATCTGAGCTCCTCATTTTGATCAGTTCAAAAATTTTCAATAAGTCATAGGTAGTACAATATATCCATTCACATTTATATGAAAATCGCTGTATGATTGTTTGAACCGAGGTCGGGGATTATACAGTTCTGGCCCGACTTCACAAACGTTTGCCAATCGATGGCCCTTGATCCAACCTTAGCCGAGACGTAGGGCTGCTAAATCGAATTTTACAGAATTTGAACCCTTTTGGGGTCTTGAATTTAACGTAGAATTTTCATATTGATAGATTTGATTTAACTATTGAGTGGAGCAGAAAATTAAAATATGATAGGTTATTTTGAAATTAGCATTTAAGGCTAAATCTAGAATTTATATTGAAGGTGACTTACATTAATGCATCCAGACGACTGGTCTGACGGTAGTGTAGCTAGTTACCTTAAAAATATTTCAGTCAGCATTCATTAATTGTTTATTGAAAAATCTTTTTGTAGATGATGAGAATTTGTATTTATCATCATGTCAACAGTTGTGTCAAAATATCAACTTGAAAGTAATCAAGTTAAGCGAGCCCTACCAAATCTGTTACCTATTAAATAACATACGATGCCCGCGCCAGATTTCATGTTCGGTTATTTAGTTTAGCCAATAATCCGATTATGAGATTTCATGTACGATTATTTAGTTTGCATTGCCCCTACTAAGCTGCCGTTCATTGTTATGGATGTTATGTCGACCGGAAAATCGCTTCAATATATGATTTGGTGGGATTTGATGATTAAACTTCTAATGGCTAGAGTACGAGTATCTACTTTCCTAGATTTTGTTAGAGAAGGTTATAAATAACTTTTAATAAGTCTTTATCTTTCCGCAATCAATAGAAGCTAAAAAGGATTGTGGCATTCTTATAAACTTAAAAGTCAGATGATTCAAGGTCGATTCAACAGAATATTTATTTTCATCCCTCATTTGGTGATTTCCTCTTTTGCTTATATTTTTTTTATTTTATTTTCAGGAATTTTTGAAGCTGGTATTTGGCTCTATGGTAAGTTTATCCTACACATAGAAAATAATGTAATTAACAATTTAAATTGTTGTCTTCGAAGTGTTTGTCACTATACTAACTTACTTGTAAAAGCAACTGTGTCTAACAAGGACTCGATCCTTGTATCTTACGCTATCCGGGCGCATGCCTATACCACTCGGCCACCGGGTTCAAAGGTATTATTGCCAACCCTAAGCCACGTCGCGACCGCGTGAAAGTGTTCATTTACCTAATGGTCGTGTTTTTGTCGTTCAAATTTTGTTTATCCCTGTCACATCGCGTTTGCTCACGCGTCGAGCGTTTAGTATTTGTTTTACAGTCATCTTGATCTTATCGCGACTCCGTAAAATATTTTTACGAGCCCCTCCCTACAGTAGAACCGAGTTTTTATAAGACACTTATCGCGAGATGATAATAAGACGGAGTTTTTATAACTTGAAATGTAATAAGTTTAATGATAATGATCCGGCGTTTACTTGAATTTTGGATGGAAGTGAATGCTGTAAAAAGTGTATTACTTAGGTTACTTTATGATGTAAAACACGCTGTCCTATTTGGATCTATTTTATTTTTAAAAGCAATAAACAACGTACCTTGCTAAATTTAGTCAATATTTTTTCAATATTTAAACCCCAATTTATTTTAACCGATAAACCACACCAGGTAATTTCAGGCCAATCTCTTGATCGTGCTCAATTTTATAAAGAATAAGTCCCTTGAGCTAAATAAATACTAAAATGGCGTGACAAACGGACATTTTTCGATAAGTTGGACATATTCTGAGCTTTTTAGTGCGCATTATAGGGTAAGTTGTCTTTTGTTAACGGTTGTTATTAGTTTAACACGTTCCGGGACAGTGAACGCCTACAGGCGTGAAAACAATAAAACATCGATTGTGTCTGGAGTAGTGTCCGTACGTGTTAAGAAAAAAAACATTATGGATAATTGCTGTACTACGTGCAATAGAGTTCAAAGCTGACACAGAGGACAGCTATTTAAGGTCTACTTACAGTAATCTAATATGAATTTGGGTGAAAAGGTGATTCTTGTCTGAAATCTTTAGTTTATGTAAAATTGGACATCGATGACTACATCCATCCATCCTTTTTTATATTGTTTATTTTTTTATACTTTTTTAGAGTTCAAATTTGACAGATATTTTGTTTTATTGTTTTTTATGGTTAGTTTTTCTCATGCCACAGATCAATTGCACGCATTTTTATGTCATTGAAGTCAGTGATTATGACTGGATGAATGAATACCAATCAATCTATTGATTTATTAATAGTAGTAAATTGTGAAAAGCATTTAATGCGTTGGATTCACGGGCATTTAAGTTAATGACACAATGGCTACGCTACCAGGAAGCCTGTCATTTGTTTGAAAGTGCTATGAATACCCAGAATATGCTATTTATCAACTTTTTAGCAAGGGCAGAGGTGAATGATTGGACTTTCTTCTGATGTAGGTAAGCATGAACAGAAAAAATGATAAAATGAAACTAAAAAATCTGTATAAGTTCCAAAATACGTTTGAAATCCAAAAAATCACTTTTATCACAAATATTTAAAAAAAAACATTAAATGATAATGAAATTAATGAAGCATTGGTTACTTCGTAACTACAATCGAACCAAATACAGGGTGTAGCTTAAAAACTGCATACTCATACTAAGGAGTGACTTTTAAATATTTCAAGAACTACTTTTTGTTCTTTACTGTCGAAGTTATAACAGCTGGTCGGTACATACGATTAATATTTTTTTTTATTATTTCGATGTGAATTCTTTAACAAAAATGTGGTAAGAATTTGAAAAAAAAAAGAACAGTAATTATACATATAAACCCGTGAAAATTTTTTTTACATGTGCCATACAAAAAGGTACTTTAACTACTACTTTGCGAAGTTATGTGATTAACCACAAAGGATTTGCTCACGGAACTCGGTGTGAATGATAATTGCAGGCTTTCTTCAGCCAAATTACTTCCGGCGTGGAGTCAGAAAAGCCTTTGAACTTATGGAGAAAGCTTCTGCATATTTATTTTCGGGTTTTTTAATATGAGACTAATAGTTTATGTTCTTGGCGTTAATAAAATATATTTTTTACGAATTTCCATTTGCGAAAAATGCTTACTATCATCGGCACTTGTACTGAAAAAGCATCACATTACAAAAAAAACGTCGATACTGATTTCAAAGAACTTGTATGTATGACACAAACATTTTTACTATCAAATACCTATCTAATAAAAATATCAAAATAAAATTGTTTATAAATCTTGTATCTGCACACTTCATAAATCAAAATTTTAAACCGACGATAAATAAATGATGATTATTATCACCAGTTCGATCATTTAAGATTCTCTGTTCTCAGGTATACAGATACCATATGAACAAGATATTTAAAGCTAAGCCCATATGCTATCACTGACTTCATACGATTTTGTAGCTTCATTTAACGATATCCAAAAAAACTTGTAAATGCCTACTATAAATAAAGCCGTCTCTATACTGACCACGTTAGGCATTCACGGGCGTAATGACGGCTACATCCCGCGGTCGGCGGTGTGCATGCGCCCTTACCACTGACTGTTCCATTATTCATCGATCGAATGCGATGAAGCGATGACTTGCAGTCGATGTGACAGTATTAAATTTTGAAGGACTTTTTATCAAAATCTGTTTTTCTTTTTAAAGATAGACATGAATGATGATTATTTAGGTTAGGTTTAAAAATATAAAAAAAACGTTTTTTTTGCAACCATTTGTTTGTATACAAAGTTGACTGAGCAGAAAAGACTGTGCAGTGCATCAGTGCGGTTGTTTCTTCATGCTGTACACATTGAACATTAAATGTCACCAAGTATTTATTTAGAAGCTGCGACCATCGGCTGGCTTATTGTGATCGCACGTAATAAATACAACAAAAGTATTTTTTTAATTTAACTTGACGCGTTTATCTTTTATGATCTAGTTCAAAATTTTTGTGTTGTTTGATACACCGAGTGCCAAACTGAAATGGCTTATGGTCGTTTCGCCTCGCATCGTAAGTCAAATTTCGGATATTTTTTCATGAAAAACATATAAATTGATATTAACAAAACCAAACAGACAAAAAAAATTAGTCAGGAAATGATAGCAAATGCCATTTTAATTTGGCATAATATTGGCATAAGATATACCAAACATCCTGTATACTTAAGAAAAAAAGTTATTTGCAGACGACTACTTACTATCTCAACATTACAGACTTGGTAAAGTGTATGCTACATTTGCATACTACGAGATTTCTCGTAGCGCCCCTTAGTCGCTGTGCTACGAATTACTACGCGCTACGAAGTTTCGTAGCGTATGCTATCTTTTCATTCTCCGCATTCATTCGAGCAATTAAGTTGCGTGTTTTTAAATCTAATTTAGCTTTTAGTTCTGGTATTCTTGAGATTAACATTTTAAGAAGAAACGAAAGGTTTAAACTAGGTTATATAAGGAACGATTAATAAATTACATCGAGACCATTGAATTTCCATACGGTGATGGTGTAACGCTTCTGTTAAGGTAAGCAGATACATTTTTGTATATATATATATTTTTTTACCTAGCTGTGCTTAGGACCTTTAATATTATGTAATATTACAAAGAAAAAGTATATCTTCACATAAACTGTTTAGAAAGTCATTAATTTGTGATTATAAAATAATAATAACCAAAGATTGCGATGAATTTAATAAATAAATAATATTGTGCAAAAATCAATCAAATCATAGATTATGGACGTAACATGACCTATCTGACAAAGACAATAATCCGCTTAGATGAAGCCTTACGTTACACGAGTCATTTGCACTGTAAACGGATTTGATAGAGACGTGTGATTTGCAACACGCCAACTATAAGTGTAATATAAGTTATAATTTTGGTTTAGTCTCTATACCATAATGATCATTAATATTTTTACCCACATGCCGTGGTTTTAAAGAATCAGAAACCTGTTAGAGTATGTTGAATATTGTAACGTTATTTTTAGCTTATTACTCTGCAAATCAAACTAATATATTGTGGTATAAGCCCTAAATGCTATAAGCATCTTACTCGGTAGTACCGGTGTATTGCTAAAGTATCTCAAAACCCAAAAACATTCAGAAACTCAACACAAACTTTGTATTCAATTCCAGACAGTTCCCATCACGACCTTAAGGATAACAATAATAAAAATCATTTTCGCTAAACATAATAGACATAATCAAAGAGAAGACAGTAAAGGTCACGCGGTACTGTCGCGTACAACAACAATAAAGTTGCACTTTATTAAAACTTGGGCCAAACAAAGCGTCCATCCGAAGATTAATCCCTAAAAGCCGGCGTTGCGCGCGGCCGTGACACAATTATAGCCACAGTGTAAACACGTTCGGTAACGAACACACTAACCATTGAGTACACAGATTAGATTTTATTTATTCATTGAAAACTCAAAACTCAAAATCTTTATTGAGAAATCTTTAATGAGTTTTTTTTTATAGACTTCATGCACTGACAAACGATACACATGGTGAACTTAATGCCAGAACATTTTTTTGGTCAACCATAGCTCTAACCGTATTTTATTTACGAAAGTATTTTAGAAATTATAGTATAGTAGTACTTTATATTAGTAATTAAGAAAACACTGTTTTAATAAAAGGATTGTTTTAGTCTCACGTAACAAGGCAAATATTCTTCTAGTTTTCATCATAATATTCAGTCGTTATCTTTTGTAACTACCTATACCTTTTTAGTCTGGTAATGTTAGAATGAAGTAAATAACCATCAATATCCTACTGCACCTACGTTTATTACGATTCAACCATTTTCGAGCAATAATTACGGAGTTCGGGAGTTTTCCTCCCGTCTGTACGAAGTTTGGGCTGTTAAAGCGTGATTCACACTTTGCGGGATAGCATTCTTGTGTCAGTGCGTGGAGCGGGAAATATTTAAGGGATTCTACACACGGGTGGCATACTGCTGATGACATGCGCGACGGCAGCCGTTGACAAAGGGCAACAGCTGCCGTCAACATGACGTTAAAGTGACTTTTGCCTTGTCATTGGACGGCAAATTTTGTTGACCGTAGATTAACATATGACGGTTGCCAACAACCCACCAATGTCATATTTGATTGCATGTCGCAACGGTATCGCAATCACGAATAATTGCGTCAAAGTATTCGTATAGTAACGTAATCACTTGTATGAGCATTTGAAAGCGCCTCTATCGGACGTAAAACAAACTAAAAATTTCACACTCGAATAACTTTTACATTTCAATAATTAAAATTAAATAGACCGTTTAACTTGTTTCTGGACGTGTCATATTCACGTTATTATGACGTCATCTGCGGTAATGCTTTTGAGTTTATTACACGACACGGGAGTGCTTCGTGCTGCCGACTGATGTAAACTCGCTACGATTACGTGACGAATACGTCAAAATGTTCGTGATTGGGGTACGGCATGCCAACTGCTTGTTAGATACTCATGTCTTCGGAAAATATTCAAAGACGCTGTCAAACCTCGCCCCAATTTGCCTTACAGAAATTGAAATCATTTGCAAATACACAAGCCCATTTCTTTCAGTTCCTAACTAAAAGTAAAGCTTACTTTAATTGAGACGAAAAATCACAAAGAATTACTCAAAAACATTCGAGTATTTGATGAGAATGTTTCAGACTATTATGTAATCACCGTGGAAGACTGGTGAGATGTTAAGTAATTTCAAACTTGACGGACGGTCGAATAAATTTAGACTTTACAAGTCCAATATTAAAGGTTACTAGTCTATCATTATCATTATCAGTCAAAGGACGTCCACTGCTGACTATAGGCCTACCCCCACAGCAACTCGTTGTAAGCGGTCTGCATCCAGTTTGATCCTACGATCTTTACAACCGACTGCGCGGGACATATTATAGTGCACAAGTATGTGCGCAAACACAGATGTATTCTCTATTCCTTTCACTCTCATAACCTGATGGGACAGCAATCTGATACGACCGGAGGGAGATCAGACGCAGGACCAACGGCTCTACGTACTTTCCTAGGCACGGGGGTGAAGCACCACCAACTTCTAAACTCCGGGCAACTCTGAAAATTTCTTAACAGAAAAACCCAGGTGTGTATTTTTGTTCCAACCCGAGGATCGAACCCGGGACCTCTGGCACAGCCCTTGCTTTAAAATGTTACTATCTTACCGCTGCACTAAAGAGGCAGTCAAGAGTAATAATAACATCATGTAACTAGCTTTTGCCCGCGACTTCGTCCGCGTGGAATAGTGACTTCTTTCTCCCGTTTTTTACACATTTACCACTATATCTTTGCTCCTATTGGTCGCAGCGTGATGTCATATAGCCTATAGCCTTCCTCGATAAATGGACTATCCAACACAAAAAGAATTATTCAATTCGAACCAGTAGTTTCGGAGATTAGCGCGTTCAAACAAACAAACAAACAAACTCTTCAGCTTTATAATATTAGTATAGATAAACCTTTTGAATGATGAAAAAGTGTCTTTTGGATTATCTTTTGACAAGCATAGCTCTGTTAATTCATTATTCTTGTACTTATATTTCAAAATGTAAAATTAAAACATAATTTGTATCGCGTCATAATCCAGCTTCTTTCCATTTATCTTAAGGATGACGTTAATTAATTGGCTTCAGTTAAGAAGCAACTTGATCCGGTATTATTACTTCAACTTGACATATCTTCGGCGCAACGGGTTACGAAGGAAAAGAAAGGCATTCTGCCGACCGGCAGGGGTATTAAGAAGCTCAAAGCGATCGTGATAGTGATTGGATATAAAAAGACAAGATAAGGCTTTTTATAAGTTGTACGCTGTTAGTACGCCAAAATATTCGCATGTGTTAGATCCGGCAACATGATGATACCCGGTTACTTTAAGTGACAATTTGTATCCTAGAAAATTAATACCACCTACTCCGGTTGATATGGTCATGAAACAATTCAACTTTACTAAATAGATATTTTCTATAGTAACGCAAAAAGTACTCTGACAGTAAACAGTTGTTAGCGCGTGCAAAAAACATCGTATATGCCACTGAAGGCCTATTCGCATGTGTTAGATCCGGCAACATGATGATACCCGGTTACTTTAAGTGACAATTTGTATCCTAGAAAATTAATACCACCTGCTCCGGTTGATATGGTCATGAAACAATTCAACTTTACTAAATAGATATTTTCTATAGTAACGCAAAAAGTACTCTGACAGTAAACAGTTGTTAGCGCGTGCAAAAAACATCGTATGCCACTGAAGGCCCATTTAAATCAGACGAGTGAATACTCATTCTATCCACACTTCATTAAATTCTTCTACTCAGAACATTCGTTCGTTGTTTTATTGCGTTCTATAGAATATTCTAAGAAAGCTCGCTCGATATTTTGGTGTAAAACGCTGAAATCGAGCTTCCGTTTAGAACAAAAGAAGAAGAAATAATGTTCTTGTTCTAGCTCTAGTTCTTTGTTCGTTTGGTCTAAACTCACCTTTACAGGGTCGCATATTATTCAAAATACGAATAACACCGCATTGCGCTTATAATTGTTACACGAAATTGTTGTTTTTCATTTCCAATGGTACCAAGTAAAGAGAATTTGGAGTATGAAAGATAACATAATTAAACATGTATAATTTTTCATCACTTTATTATAGCTAGAAGTGACACTGGCAATATCTTTTTTTTACAAATATCGAAACATAGAGCCATTTTTTTTTAATTCCACAAAATGGATTAATGAATTGGTCATCAACTTTTGTTTCTTTTGATCAAAGTTAATTAAAGTCGAAAATTGCAAAAAATGATTTTTTTACTTATAGGTTAGAAACTATTTTAACAAAAATACCCTAGCTGGCAAGTCTTTGTGGCATTTAATATTATGAATAATTATTAGAACAAGTGAATGAGCTTTAGATCTGGTAAAAAGAATGTAGCGTTTTGTGATAAATCGCTCGTATCTTACACCGGAAGGCAATTATTCGTCGGAAACGTGTTGTTACGAAACGAAGCACACCCGTCATTTAGCGTTGCATTATCGTGCAACATGTATTACAAATACTGCCCTTTTCTCCGGATTCGCTGTTCATTGCACTGTCATAGGTACAATTAAGACATTCTGACAGATGAATATAATTTTATCATTTTAGTTTGTCATGGTTATTTTTTACCACCTAGACCAGCATACATACCTGAAACAAAAAAAAAGACATGAATTTAATTTGAGAGTCCATTCTACGTCAAAGAAAAAGTGTAAATTTCACAAATAAGTCTTGGTTGCATAACTCGTTTGCGGGCCTCATCAAAATACAATAATCCACATTAATCAAAACATATGACAGTCCCTTCGAGAAAGAGCCAAACTTTATTCCGGGCCCCTACTTAAGGCGCTATTTGCATTTTCACCTGATTGCGTCAGGAATTGGTTTTAACTGTAGATAGTAGGAATAAGATGAACCAATAGAAGTTTTAAACTGATATAAATGACATAGTTTTGTTTCAACTTGTGCTCTCGTTATAATATTATGTTGGCTGAGTAGTGAAATAAAACACGGATAACGTTTTCCGAAATTGTTGCAAATATTCATCTTCTTCTTCTTTGCCTTTTTCCTACTTTAGGTGGGGTCGGCTCTCCTAATTAATTGGCACCTGGCAAATTAATCATAAGTTTAATATTTAATTTCATGGTTTTTCTTGATCTATAACTAATCTAAGCGTGAACTAGACATAGGCGACAATAAAAGGAGCTAGAAGAAACCTTAATACGCACAGGCAGAGGAAGTATATTAAGTATAGTAAGTCAATAAAAACGCAAATATTAACATGGTATACAGGGTGTGACCTGTAATAGAAGCAAAAAATTAAAATGTAGGCCCTTTAAGTGACGAGTAGTCCATATTAAATGGTTTTAATTCTTTAAATTGAAAAACAATTTTATTGTTATTTTCTAACAAAATAAATCGAACCAGCGATGTATTGCAAACAAATGAGTCCAGTCATAGAACTTGACATTGTCATTTACTACAACAAGTTACCGATTTTGATATAGTACATTGACTAGAGATTATAACTTTGGATTACTATTATCTTTTAGTTAAAAAATTATGGAGCACTACGACCAGGTCAAGGTAACTACGAATACTCGGTAGAATCAATGTTTAAATTGTTTGCTCCTGTTACAAGCCACACGCTGTATAATACACATAAACCATGCTGTTCTACAGAGTAGAGCCCTAGGCTAATTTATGTGCCGACGGCTGGATCGGAAACGTTTTTTATTCTGTTTGCGACATTAGTCACTGTGGAAATTATTGCAACTTTTTCAAAGTCAGTAAAGTTGTTTTTCATTGGAAGGGAAAAAATAAGTTGTATTTTTATATAATTATATAGCCAGACATTTGGCCACGTTTGCACCTGCTATTAAGTGACAAAAGTTTACTTCTCGATTTCGTACTTTTGAAGAATTTGTATAGATTGCAATCGAAAATGTATTTCACAGGATAAACCTGGTATACATTCCCACTAATAACTCAATGTTTCTACTTTGGCGGCAGAATAGTTTAAGTATTTATTATTTTGACCTCACTTTGATCTTCAAAATCTAAAGTCTTTAAAACATAACTGTTAATCATTCATTCATTCAATTTTTTTTCCCTTATCGGTAATACAAAAAAAGATTAACACGCGTTCTCATATAAAAAGGATTTTAAAATTAAAGCAGTCAATATTGCTGACAATATCTTTGGTTAACAACTAAGCCGTAATAATTGAATTGAAAACAATTTAATATCACACTCATAAATGTGTTTTACAATTTTCTATTCCACTTTTATATACACAAAACCTGAATACTCCATCGGAGCCGTTCCGTTTCACTATTTATATTTCGGTCCCCTTTTCAGGAACTAGGTCAGACAACAATGGCCTTTATTAATGCGATAAAATGGTATATTTTCCACTTTCCCACATTAATTTTGTCTATCAAAAGAAGTCCATTTAAAGTTAACGATGACTTACAAGCGATAGAGGTCGTTCTCGTTACGCTCGAGTTTACAGAACTTTGCATTATTTCTCGATATTTCTGTCTTACGGAAAGTGTTCTTCAATGCTTTCAGAACTAAAATAGATATTTTGACAGCTTTATCGACCAAATCATAGTACTTACGTTTACTATAAATGTACGATTGGTAGCGTAGTATTTACTTACTATGATAATTCATAATAATTACATTAATTTCTAAATTAAACAAATCCCCGTCGCAAATAAATAAAAAAACAGCTGAACGGATTTATGAAACATGGCTACGAAAAAAAATTAACGAAAATCGGTTCATGCGTTTAGGAGTTACTTACGATACCACTGCCAGATTCAGAGATACACATACAGATACGTTTATCTTATAATTTATCGTTGATAATATCAATAGTATGATAAACTGACTCGTCATACACGTTTTAAGGTCACGCTCTTAAAAATATTCGTATGTAGATTACAATAGTTAAGATACGAGATTGCAACTATGTACCCTATTATTTATGAGCTTCTGATATTTAACTTATGTTACTTACCTTATAAGTTTAAAACAATAACTATCGTATTATTCGTATGCAGGGTGTGGCCTGTAATAGGAGCAAAAAATTAAAATATAAGCCCTTTAGGTAACCAGTAATCAATTCTATATGGTTTTAATGTATTATAATGAAAAATAAATTTATTGATATTTTCTAACAAAGTAAATTGAACCAGCAATGTATTGCAACCAAATGTGTCCAGTCATAGAACTTGACATTTGTCATTTACTACAACGACTTAGTGATTTTGATATACATTGACTAGGGATTACAACTTTTGATTACTATATCTCTGAGTTAAAGCATTTTAGAGCACTATGCCCAGGTCAGGGTAACTACGTATACTTTGTGGAATCATCGATAAAAAATTTTGCTCCTATTACAGGTCACACGCTGTATAAATTGTATATCTATTAATTGTATATTCGTAATACAAGACGTGGGCGCGGCTTCCACCCCTATGTCGTAGAGATTCCATCAATACGCACCCAACGATTTTGGTCCACATTTCTTTTACGTACCGCTAGGGTGAGGAATTCGCTGCCGGCAGAAGTGTTCCCTGCCAACTACAGTTTGACGTTTTCAAGAAGAGAGTGCATAGGCTGTTTAGGCAGACATGGTCCATCTTAGGCTACATTGTCACTACAGGTGCAATCGTAGCCAAATGTCTGGCTATCTATTATTAAAAAAAAACTGTTAAATATATGTAAATAAACGTAACAAGAATATCTTACAGCGATGTAACAACAATGAACATTTTATACTTTCATCAAGTACACATAACCCCCACCAGATACGAGTATATCCTCATGTATAAGACTGATGAATTTAAAGTGCTATTGTGCAAATGCACGCTTTATAGCCCACTCGACGATCCATCTGCTGCACTGAGCTCTATTTTATAATAGTAGTGTTCATAATAAGCTGTACACGGCGTTTATTTATTTTATACCGACTAAAATGGTTTACGGAAAATGCATAGAAGAAACTTTCGCGTGTCATCGCACTCATCCATGTGTGATAAGTTTTCGATCCGTATCGAAAAATGAAATTCGTCCATCCGATTATCGTTTTCCGTATTTTAGTATAGAAGCCCTACTACGAAATGCTTCGGATCCGCAAATCGATTATCGTATTGACGGATTTAGTTTTTCGTGGTAGGCCTTTAGAATGATTTTCGATTTGGCCATCTTGAAGTATTGTGCGGTAGGTACTCTTGGTTATAAAACCTGTTCAATATTGGAAATCGAACGTGATAGCTTGACAAACTCTTAAAACTATCAGTTTTTGTGCTGATTAGAACAATTGACCGTACAAAAGTGTAAAAAGCTTTTTCTATGCACTTTCGTTCACCTTCAAAAGTAAACAAACGAGTGGGGTCTACGAAGGGTCTTATTTAATTACTCTCCTATCTCATTGTTGGAAATAAAAACAAGCTATTTAAGCGAGAGATTCATGAACATTTTAAAATGTAATACAGTCTAGAGGTCAGCCTTTTATTTTTCTAAGATGTAATATTTTCTTTGAATTCTCATTTTTGTGGAATGGTGAGATTTAATTTGCAACATAAACTTGTCTCGAATTTTATTATGATATTTTAAAGACCAACACTATTCGTTGAATTTTAACTGTGTTTAAAATAAATTTAAATGTTCTATAAATTGTGCAGATACAAAACCGATTAACTTTTTTCTCGAAAATATTCAAATTATTGTAGATTTAAACAATCTTATATTATATTAAGTATTATGTCCCCAATTGCAAATCGCCGTGTTGTATTTTTTTTTAATTGGGCACCATTTGCATAAGTCATAGTAAGTGAATAAAATGCTGAAATCTTTTCATGGCCATCAAGGCTTATTCAGTTGGCTTATTACGGGCAATAAATATGGCGATCTATAAAATCCAACATAGTTTTTGCATTACGACACGGATTATGTGCTTAAAAAGTGCCTGTGATAGATTTATTGGAACATTATCATGTCAAGTGGCCTACTAAGTAAGATTAGTGTCTGACTAAAGTATTAAAGTAAAATAAATTGCAATACCTTTAACGCTGAGGAGCTTAGTTTTCCCATTAATGTGTGAAAACAGCTCTCATTTTTAAAGCCAGAAGTAAAAATTATATGTTGTTTTTTTCATTAAGTTCTTATGAAAGATCTTACCCTTTGCAAGGTCTAAGGCCTAGCTGCGTGACAAATGAATGTCATTGGTCACGAAGCTGGGCCTAGAAATGGTTATGTATCATTGATGTATTTTTTAGGGTTCCGTACCTCAAAAGGAAAAAACGGAACCCTTATAGGATCACTTTGTTGTCCGTCTGTCCGTCCGTCCGTCTGTCAAAACCCTTTTTCTCAGGAACGCGTGGAGGTATGAAGCTGAAATTTTTATCAATTACTCAGGTCTACTGTCCCTTGAAGCTGTGAAAAAATCAAACTTCTAAGCCAACGCAATCAAAAGATACAGCCGTTTATGCCGCAAATTTTCGACACTTGCAAGGGAATCAAAACCTACAGGGTGCTTTCCGTGAACTCAGAATCTTGAAATTTGGTACGAAGCAACGTCTTATAGCATAGATAAAGGAAAAATTACGAAAACCATAAATTTTCAGTTACATCACATAATATATATTTTTTTAATAATTTTAAACTTACTACCTTTCGTCCAAGCTTACTACCCACTTCCTCATAAACGCGTAGAGGTATTAAATTGAAATTCATACCAAATACTCAGGTCTATAATACATTTAAGCTGTAACAAAATCAAACTTCTATGTCAACGCAATCAAAAGAAACAGCAATTTAAGCTGCATATTTTGAAACTCGCAAGTACTCGCAAGGGAATCAAAACTTAAAGGGTACTTCCAGTCGACCTAGAATCTTGAAATTTGGCATGAAGCAACGTTTTATAGCACACATAAAGGAAAAATTCCGAAAACCTTAAATTTTTAGTTACATTACAAAATATATGTACGGAACCCTCGGTGCGCGAGTCCGACTCGCACTTGGCCGGTTTTTTCTTCTAAATGCGCACAATGGTAAAAAAATAAAAATAAATGTGCCCTGAAAGGGCCGAAACATGTCTCCTAATATCTTTTGGGCCCTACCAGCGCTTCTAGACAGAACACAGACAATAAGTCAAGTACAATAAAACTAAATATAATAAGGCAAGTGCTGAGAATTGCTGGCATGAAGCTATTTAGCTCAAAAATGTCTATGTTCTATATCCATATTTAAGGCTAATTATCATAATTTATATAAAATATAATGGATTAAAGATCAAGCACCTGTCAAATCTCGACAACGCCGACCCACCACGGAGGGGTGATTAGCGGTAATAAACCGGGAACAATGTTAGCGTGGAGACTCGCGACGGAAATCTGCGAAACGCACCCTCGATGATCCGTTACGATGCGAGGGCCAGGAGATAGCGAGATTATTTTGAAGACATTTAATTTGATCTGTAGTGACAATTACTTGGTGAAAACTGTATCTTCTGCAAGGACAAACAAAAAATATTCTCTAAAGTTTTGATGAACATAGAGAGAAGATTAGGATGTGAAACGTGAACCTTAGCTAAGAAAGATAGGAAGAGACTGGAAGCGTTTGAAATATGGTGCTGGAAGAGAATGGAGAGAATTAGCTGGACGGAGAAAATATCGATGCGTCGTTTCAAGAGAATGATGGGAGCTGGGATGAGAATGCTGGGAGAGTGCAAAGAATGGAAATTTGATGATGATAAGAGATTACGGCACTGGCTGAGTAAATATTTCCTGTATGCACGGTCCAGGTCTCAGGTGCCGAAACGCTTTTTAATGAAAATCACTTGTTCACTTCATTACGACACAAAAACGCCCGTACATCTTGAGGTGGTCAAGTGCCAGATACTCGTACCACAGAATATTAATACCTATATTACTCTCGTACCTGATCGTACCCAGCGCGTACAGTTCATTTGTTTTGATTTACAAAGTTAAAGTAACAACAAACCTCCAACCAACTCGCATCTTTTAACTCAAACCACCCAGGGTTGTCAAAGCCGAGAATTACACGTTTACACGCTACACGTCGAGGCTTTATCTTGTTTACGCAGACTGCGGCGTCGACATATTTGATTACAATTGAAATTCGTCGGCGTAACCCTACATGGAATTCGGTTTTGTGAACCTTTACCCACTTAGAGTGACGCGAATGCGATTCGAAGGAGGTGTGCCTTTGTCGAACTCTTATTAGTTTTGTAAAGGAATTTCTTGAAGAAAATGCGTGAGCGAAAAATAAAATGCAAGTTTGGAACTCGGGGGAGTTTGTGTCGAATAAAATTACACGTTTGTCGATGGGTAATATCATTTGCGAGCTACCAATCAGGGTAAGTAGAGTAAATTCAATTGCATTTCTGTTTTTTCTTGAGAAAATGTGAAGAGACAGTTTGGACTAAGTTTCTGTAATAATTATTGTTAGTCACATCACCCTCAACTCAAGTAGAGAAGACGGTTAAAAAGGTTGTTTCAAACAATGATAAAAGGTGGTCCCATAAGTAGGCATTGAATTTTTACATATTCATCATAATTTACTGTGTCATTAATAGTATGCGGTGTGTCATAAAGTATTTCCTTTTCATCCATTTTTAAAGATTTTCTTTTCTTTAATCTGATTCCGATCTATCTAAAACGCAAGTAGCTACAAAACAGTGAATTTTGTTTTTGTCTTTTACCTGACTAGTACGTTTTTCTAGCTCACACTTTGATAAATTTCAATTGAACTCAATAAAACGTCAAACAAAAAACAGTTTTTAGCAACCATTAATAGCTCACCATTAAATCTGAAACGCCTATTCAGTAAAAAAAAACGAAAGCACTTAAAAACAGTGAATCCGCGAAACATAACCGAATTAGCCAAACGATGAATAAGCGAAAGCCGTAAGTAGGATCCCATTATCGAATATAAACATTTCATTGTACGGCCATTGTGGTGAACGCCCGCTTTTGGGCAGAACGCGAAACGGCCGGCTTTGTTAGGCTAATGCAAGTTATTGTTGGTTAAAGCAACGCTCTTACGTACTGAACTCAGTATAAGTTGGAGCTTAGAATCGTTTAAGGACAAACTTTGATGTGAGTGCCCATGAAAGGAATGAATTTAAAGGGCTTAAGAATAGGTACTATGCCTCGTATTGCTGTTAATAGAAATTACACATAAAATTATCATTAATTTTGTGTATCTATATAGAGCGATCAAAAATATCTCTAAGATCCTAATAGAATAATGTTTTGAATTATACTTTTAGCACAACGCACAAGAAACATACAAATCCGTTTTACTCTACCTACGCTCTTGATTCAAGTAACTTCTTAATGAGTGATACGAGTTTATTTATCTGTTATTTATTCAGTACCCCAATGACGAAAAACTATCGACTGCGTAAGCGTATCGAGAAATGTCAAAATCCATATAAAAAGTAATTTATTTACGTACCGCCAGGGGCGCTATTCCAATTACCATAGTATTGACACTTCTCGATACGCTTATGCAGTCAAAAGTTTTTCGTGATTGGGGTACTGCTTCTGCCTACTTACATTTTAGTGAAAATGGGTGGGAAAAACAACACACAACAAAAATAGAATGAGAGATATGACAATACTGAGCGATTCATTCACTTTTATGCCCCCCATCGGATGTGAGTTATGGCAACACAGCTACTGTTTGGCCAATTGAGCGAAACGATTGACTAGCTTTACTTACTGTTATGTTATCTTATCTTTTTTAGTAAATGTGATTTTTGTATCACATTGTATATTTCGGAGAGTCGATGTTTTCATTTGGGTGTGTGTGAGTGTTTTATTTGATATATCAAAATGTTACGAGCAATCGTGAATATGAAATTGATTTTACTTGTTTTGGTATGGATATACATGCAAACGCGATATATAAATTCTATCCACATCAACGTCCGAAACTGGGAAATACGCGCTGGCAATGAGACCGGAATAGCGTCATGATATTGCTCTCGGAACGTGTCGCAACACGATGAAGCCTGGCTGGACCATCTAAGTAAAAAAAGGCTAAGTAAAAAAACGCAAGGCGCTCCTCCCCTTGACTCTGTGGCAAGAATGCCGTGCCGCAATCGGACTCCTTAGTCACCGGAGATGATGCATCACCCAAAATGGACCTCCATGACACAGCAACAATTATCTGTCAAGATGCTGTGGCCAATGATGATGGTATGGATATGAGGGGTAATTGTGTAAAGCAATCGTATTCATTTGACAGTTCAAATCGTACGATATGATCTGTCAAACCTTTTGTTCTTTGCCGTTTGACAGATCATATCGTACGTGTTGAACTGTCAAATGAATACGATTGCTACACAATTCCATACCAGATCTTTGATCGTGACTCAAGGCAAGGCCGCATTTTCTGCTCACCCAAAATAAACTTGTTTAATAACTTTATTTATGTTTCCTATTCTAATAACAGAAGAGAGTTTCGAAATTGGCATACCAAGTAGTATATTTATGGTCGACTAGAATATGGAAAATCTTAAATACGAAGCCATTTTTCTATTCCACGTCGACCTCATTCCATTTGTCCAGGACCATTGATTCGTCCCGTTCTGTATATTGATATATTTCGGAATTGTATTACTTGAATAGAATACCGTACTTGTCCTTTTGTAAGCAATATCAGTTTTACGGATCTCTGAGAGATGTCCCGGATTGGGTCGCGTCAATTGGACGACGTTTTGGCAAAACAAGTGGACTCAATCGTATGTTATTTGCGAATTGAAAAATATTTGGCAGGAAATATTTACTCGCTATAACTATAAAAACAAACTTTCAAGTCTACAAGAAAATTGTTCAATGGTTACAGTGCGCAGTGGTAGATAACTGTTTTTAACTGACTGCAAAAGTAGTTCGCAACACCATAGTTGGTGGAATAGGGCGCGATGAGAGCCATGAACCAAACTAACGAAATTAGAAGGTAAGACTTTGTTGGTTACCATCCGATCTATCCGTATAGTATAAATTATTTCAAGTTCAGGTTTTCAGGGCGAATAATTAAGTAGTCAAATTCGCCTCTCTTTTTCGAGGTTCCCTTTTTTGAATTCAGTATCATAATGTTATTAATTGATTTAATATAGCATGTATAAGCATTGCTAAACGTACAAGTATCTCATTTTCTTACGGAATTCTAAAAGGCGTAAAAAGGCGAGTGAGTGGAAAGCTTCTAGCTAAGTAAGACTAAGCTCTCACTCTGCTCAGTAGCCACGACTCGCGTTTAATTGCCCGGCTATCTTATTACCTAACTAATTGCTTTTCAATTGCTACCACTAAAGATTATCATGAAATCCACTTCAGATCAGCATCATCATTCGCTTACCCTATTCCCAGTTTTTTTTCAGTATGTTTTTCTCTTCCACACTATTCTATCACTCGTTACTGAATCATCCACTCCTTTCACACTCATATCATGTTTCACACAGTCCATCCATCTCTTTTTCGGCCGGCCTCTTCTCTTCCATCCAATAACATTAATACTCATCACTCTTTTTGTTACATGGTTTTCTTCCCTCCTCATTACATGACCGTACCAAGACAGACGATGTCCCACCATCTTCTCAGTTATCGGTGCCACTTTCAGACTTCCTCGTATATACTCATTTCTTATCTTGTCCATTCTTGTAACCCCACACATCCATCTTAACATTCTCATCTCCGCTACATGCATTCGCTTTTCATCAGTCTTCTTAGCAGCCCACTATTAAATCCACTTCAGATGTGTACCTTCAAAACACGTACAATTCAACTGTTGGTAACAACTGAGTAAACTATCGATCACGCTCTTGGCCTTAGTCTTTCCAAGGCACTAAATATTATTTCGACCCTTTCACTAAGAGACTGAATAGTCAGACATGATACATCTATGCCACATTATCATCAGGTGGAATTGTGGCAAAATGTCCGGTTATATTAATATTTTCAAAGCTCTGCAGTACGCGCTTTCGCAACGTGCATCCGCCATTTTTAGTGAAAGCACTTTAGAATTTTTGAAGTACACACACGAATGTTATTATTGCTATCACTATCGAGTTAGCTAATACGCTTGCCAGTCGTTTTCGAGCGATGATGTAAAAACAATTAGCAGGATTCGATTGTGTGCAGCTTTGAAGGATTAGAAGCTTGCTAGAGCTTTTAAAGATGTTTGTGATTTATAGCTCGTATGTTGGGAAAGCGAGTTTAATTGTATATTTGAAAAGAGATTTTGAGTAATGGTAGATTGTGCTCTACACATAACATTGGTTGGATCAATTAAGTGGTGTGTAACATCAGATATGTCTTGTTAATTTTCTAAAAAGTTTCAGTGTAGCGGGACATATAGAAACCATTACTCAAATAGAGTGTAGTTAAATATTAAGAGACGCCAAAGATTTAGGTTAATATACCAAAATTATAAATTTTAAAAACTCCACGACACATGTCATATCTAAACTCTGGTAACCTTACCATGTTACTTCAATAACATTGAACTTATAAGATCGGACAATGCTAGAAAAGAACTGATGAGCTTCAAACGGCTTAACAGATTTTTATGAAACATGGGAAAGAACATTTGGGATAAAATTATCTATGACACAAAATTTTGTTAATCCATTTGGGAACTACAATACTACCACAAACAGATACAAAGACACATTAAACTTATAACAATCCTCTCTTTTTGCATCGAAGACTATAAACGGTTTGTTATGAGATAATGACTCTATGAAAAATATGAATTTAGGTATAAATTGCACTTGTAAAAAGACAACTGTGACTCTGTGACAGACGAGGAATTGAACCCCGTGTCTTACGCAATCCGGGCGTATGCCTATACCACTCGGCCACCGTCACATTAACAAGCCTGTTGAATTTTGCAAGTGCTTTTTAACGCGTATAGGCTGCGTGACATCATCAATGTTGCGAGATTGCTCTCACAATATCCGAAGGAAAATATTTTTACAAATATTTTAAGAAACAAATTTACTATTTATTTAAAAAACAAAAACACTATAAAATCAAAAATAAACTATGTACTTAGGTACTAGGCACAAATTTATTAAAATTGAAAATAATACTACCTAATAGAATAAAGTGACAGTAAGTATAAGTGGGAATAATATTCTTATTCATTATCATTAGATCTTACCAAATAGAGCTGTGATAATCAAGTAAAAAAATCTGCGAGCATTAATGGTTGTCCAACAAGCAGAGCAAACTCCAACGAACAAACTTTTCAAATTGTGTAACGATATTTTCATAGGCGATATTTGTTGCGTAGATTGGAAATCCGTCCACTGGAAAAAAAAACTGCGAATCGCATACAATGCATTTGTTTTGGGCTTCCATTGGAATTTTAAATGTTTGTGTTGTTTTAGAGGTTCAGACGAAACTACATGATTGACTGTTAACATACATACAAAGTCATTCGCTGAATCTTACGACGTGACATTCAGTTTATACAGCGTGTGGCCTGTAATAGGAGCAAAAATCAATGATTCCACAGAGTATACGTAGTTACCCTGACCTGGTCATAATGCTCTAAAATGCTTTAACTCAGAGATATAGTAATCCAAAGTTATAATCCCTAGTCAATGTATATCAAAATCGCTAAGTCGTTGTATTAAATGACAAATGTCAAGTTTTATGACTGGACACATTTGTTTGCAAACCATTGCTGGTTCGATTTATTTTGTTAGAAAATATCAATAAATTTAATTTTCATTAAATTAAAACCATATAGAATTGATTACTGGTTACCTAAAGGGCTTATATTTTAATTTTTTGCTCCTATTACAGGCCACACCCTGTAAATTCTGCGGTTCAGTCTTAACTGAGATAAGCCATCTGCTCTCAAGATTATAGTTTACGGTAGAAATATATAAACTCATCAGATTTGCTATGGCGAATCACCTACCTGTGACCAATTCTCGCGTCATTCGTAATTTTTCCTGTGACAATTCGAATACGAGTTAACATCGTTTTACCGTGTTTTTTAATTTTATTGTATTACTAGCGGCCCGCCCGCGACTTCGTACGCGCGTTTTAGTTTTAACCCAGTTGTTCCTACTGTTCCGTAAAAGACACACCTTAGTTATTAGAAACGACTTGTAGTTATATCAAGGAGCTGACTATTTATCAGTTTTACATGTTTGCATTAAAAATTAGTAAAAAAAATATACTTTTCTATTCTTAATAAATTTATCAACCCTTTTATTACAAAATTGAACTTTTGAAAAAATCTTTTACTAAGTTAATAACTAATTTTAAACAAACAAGTTTTGTTCATGTTTGGCACATAGTACCTTATGTATTTAAGACAGAATTTTTCCGGAACATCTGGGTTAACTCCGTTCCCATAGATCGTAGCGAAAAATTATAAGCCTATACCTATACGCATTAAACTACTTCTATAGCCTTACCTGATAAATTAGCTATCAATCATATTCTATACCCCTACCAATAGTTCCTGTGATCAGCGCCTTTCAACAAAAAAACGAAAACATCCAGTTTTCAAATATATACATAGAAATGCGTACAGATAAATGTTATATTCGACGACGCGTTTGGTGTATTGGTTAGCGCTCCTGACTATTACGCTGGCCGTCGAGGGTTCGAATCCCGCAAGGGGCAAATGTTTGTGTGATGAGCACGGACATTTGTACCTAAATCATGGATGTTATATGTATTTAAGTATTTATGGGAGACGCACCCGTCATAATCGTTGTCTGGTACTTTGTAACACAAGGAAGATAATTCCTTACCACGAAACCAGACCATTGGTGTGGTGTCTGGCGCATATTTATTTATTTATTATATTTTATGTACACTCAACACGCAGCCTGGTCTTTATTGGTCAAACTTACACGGGGATATTATCTTTTTATTTTACAACGAAATAGAAATACTTCCTACGCCCTTTCGTTAATCGTACTTATATTTCTTTTGGGTACTAATAAGACCAGGCTACTCTCTGCGCTTACACAGCATCATGTTACATACAGGCTGTGGGAGAAGCGAATTCTCTGAAGTCTAAGAGTTTGAACATTAGCTTTGTTTATGGTTATAGCGAATACTCTACTTTCTTGAATTCAAATCGTAAATTCAAAGGGACAATTCTATGTAAAGAAGATCTACGCCATCATCATCATCAACACCCAAAAGCCGTTCACTGCTAAACATAGGCCCCCCACGAAAAGTTGCAGATTGGACACCCTTCGACCACAGGAGCAGCGTAGAATGTCCACCGACAATATGAACAAACGATCTGCAATCTACACTGGACACATACCGCTTGATACCTACCCTTTTTGAACACAAAACAATATTATTTACTATTCTAAGGAATAAAATGTCTTCTAGAAAGCAACATCAATAACAAACATGTGTCAAAACATTCTGTCTCAGATATGTCAAATGATTGTCAAAAATGAAATAAAAAATATTTCAATCATAAGCACCAAGAAGTATTGATATCAATTTTGTAGCAAATCATCCCCAAAATAGCTTTCTACCCCTTTTTAACCCCGTTACAAGATCAATTTAAATAAAATTTGATACACATTTTTCGTTATTATTTTTAAAGAATGTTTTTGCAAAATTTGAAGTAGATCAGACCAAGGAATCACATTTTCCCATACAAACTTTGCACCCCTTTTTCAACCCCTTTGGGGTGAAATTTCTAAAAATCCGTTCTTATCGGATCCCTACGTCATACAATGAACACACCCTCCAAGTTTCAGGTCTCTACGACCAGCGGTTTAGGCTGTGCGTTGATCCGTCAGTCATTCAGGACAAAGCCTTTTATATGTATAGAAGAAAAAATATTCCTTATTTCCACATCTATCTACTTGGATATTAGTCTGTCAGGGTAGATATATGAAGAAAATAAAATAAACAAATAAATAAACCTTAAAATTAAATAACATATCTTTACGCAAAGAAAATACCGCACGAAAGAAGTCAAAATGCAAAGAAATCGTGACCCTTAGAAATCAAGAACTACCTAATTTTTCTTCTACCAAGATAATTCGATCCCAGAACTTCTTTCGTATATGACACAAGAATTAAGGCCCATGTAAGATGTATAGATGTAACGACGTAGTTGAAAACATAGTTGAATAATTTAATCACATTTCGTATAAAGAGACAAAACTTTCATGAATTATGAAGTAAACAATAAATTAATTATTTCTACAATTGCTGTGAAATTAGGAACAGAATGCTATTATTGGGTCCGGGAAATAATGAAGTTCATAGTAAATTTATTTAAAACTGTAATGAAATATTGGACTTAATGAAATGGTTTAAAAAGCTAAATCAAAACAACGATTTCGGAAATTTAATTTGATGAAATGGTTTAAAAAGCTAAATCAAAACAGCGATTTCGGGAATTTAGTGTAGGTACTCGAATTTTAAAGGGTTTTTCGGAATTCCGGGTGTATTTTAATATCAAATACATAAGAAAATATTGTGATTGCTTAATCAATGGAATACACTCAATGTTTTACAAGGTTTTAAATGATATTTTTATGAACACCTACGTCTATGTGTTTTTTCTAGCGAGTTCTAAAGTAGATACACCGATACATATATGTTTCGTAAAAGAATAATTAAACAACGGACATTGCGATGAATATATGTAGGTATCTACATATAATCAAGTAAATTTATTTAAAAAAAATAGTAGAACTCAAAGAAAACCTAAAATAACACAATGTATAATTTCTAAATTAGGTACCTGTTCACCATCGACAAATTATCACTAAACAACGAACGAATAACAAAATAAACGTTATTTCGTATTAAGTATAACGATAACGTTACTGGTAACTTATTTGGAAATTGTTCCATAGGCCTTAGTATTAATTATCAACATAAATAACAACAAAATCATTATCTATAATCAAAAATTTAACTTAAAAGATAGAACAGCTCCTAAGGCATAAGAGAATTTCCACCTTATTTTATTTAATAAATATAGAGTCTTTACTACCCAAATAAACAGTCACACTATCAAAAAGCACCTTTAAATGATAACATTCATTTCTCACTGACAGAAGTCATTGAAAGTTTACATCAAACCAACTCAACAAGGGTAGGAAAACTTCCCCTTAAATATATACGTTGAAACAAGTTGAAACCGAACTTGACAGAGCTTCGCCGAAGTTTCGCCAAGAGCTTTAATTAGCATTGAGATGACGATGTAAGAGTAGATAATAATGGAACGAAACGCGATAGGAATAATTAAAACGAGTGTTTAGGAGTTCATTAGTGAGGCAAGTTTATTATTAGTAACTATAATGTAACTTAAGTTACTAATAAAATTGTAATGAAATTAAATTACGTTGGGAGCAAAATATAACTATTAACAAAATTGATGTGCTTATCTTTTGGGAGAAAAATCAGTAAAATTCAAAATAAAACGATATTTGAGTTGAGAGAATGTGGTCGAGTTTGTTCCGGCGTTTCTTCTCAGCACTTGCCTAATTGTCTGTGTTTTGTCTCAGAGCGCTGGTAGGCCTCAAAAGATAAGGAGACATATTCGATCCTTTCAAGGCACATTTTTTTCGCTGTTTAATTGACGTTAATAAGTTTTATTTCATGACCTAAATTGAAATAAAGATTTTGTTTTTTGTTTTTTATAGAGAGGCGTTTTTTACAATATTTGTTTTTTTTATTTAATCTTTAAAGAACTGACATAGGAAAATAATTTATTTACATTACAAAATAGAAATCATTTCACGTAATACATTTGAATGAAGAAAGAACTGAATAAAATGATTGCTTCCTCGATAAATTGAATGGCAAATTTTCTTATGAAAACGTTAAAAAGGTTATTGCCCCAGCCACAGTCACAGCCGTTTGTTGGTCTTTATTCATATAAAATTCAGAGTTGTGCATTTGAGTTAACAAGCTTCTTCGCGTGTCTCGCGCCACGTGGCACCACATAGGCCGTAAATGTTTATTTCCTTTCAAAACTACGGTTAGGAAAATTTAAAATATTTTTACAGCACCACTATAAACGGTTTATAGCTCTGTTCGTGATATTGCAATGCTTTATTGCGATTTCAGAAACGTCATTTCGTGTTTTATAAGGATGTTGGAACATTAACCTCAAGTTATGGCGGAGAACGGCTTATGCTAAAGTGGGAATTGAAAGTTATAGACAAATAAATACAAAATTATTGTTTGTATATTTTTATTGGCTGTTAACCAGGAGAATGTACAATACGAAAAACATAAACTTTATGTCTCATTTCGCAAACTCTTATCCGGCAATCTAAAATATTTCCTAAAAGACATTTTCCATTAACGAAACAACATACCTCAACAAAAATTGTTTAGTATCTTACGAGTTTATTTTAACCCTTTTCCTCGCAGAATTTAATAAAAACCAAACGCCTCCAGTATAGAACTCCCAAACTGCCAATACACCAACCAAAGCAATTTGTCTGATAGTAAGCAGGTAATCAGTATTCTAGGGAGGATATAAGACTCAATCAACTCTGGGATTGGATGAAATTGGACGAGTCAATTCCGTTACACCAAAAATAATAGCAATCTTGTGGAAAGATAAACAAATTTTGAAGGGGTGAAGATATATTGAAAGGGTTATTGATAGTAATGAAAATAATGCAAGTTATTGCGAAAACAGGAAACAAAAAAAAAACAGAATTTCAAAACATAATAAAGCAACTGTTAAAAATATATAACTTCAGTTCTGAGAGTTGGGAATTACTAAGCAACCAATGCCTCAATGATTTTCCGTTACAAATTCAGAGTTCTAACATTTCTTTTCCTGTTACGAAATATAGTAATGGAGAATTCATCTGAATTTTCCTCGAAGCTCTACTTTATTAATCCTTCTCCCTCACTTCAAATGAAAAATGACTTACCCGTGTAATCCTTTTCGGTCACCAAACAACCACATTAGCCATTATTTACGAAATTCTTACGCACACATTACCGCGTTCGGCAACGTCTACAAATGAATTATGAGGAATGATTGTTACTGTATCAAGTTAATATCAACACGTGACAATAGTAGGTGATATATCAGCAAAGGTTTTTACGATTACGTCGTGTCAATACACGGTAGTTGGGTATAGGCCGCGCGCGCCCGCCCGGTCCCACAGCCTACAACCGACTGGCTGAGTACAGAACATCGCTGAGTCCCGTGGCATGCTCCAGACTGGCACGCTGCAACCTTCCACGCATGCGCATCGCAACTAGCTCCTTATATCTTGCCGCCTTGTCAAACGGGCGAATTTGACATTTATCGCGATGCAATAAGCACCCGAACAACATGCACTTATACCTCAATGCGAATCTTTTAAAGAAAGTTTAGGGTCGTATTACGGGCTGACTCGGTTGAGGAAGTCAACAGTTTGAACGAAATGAGCGGCTCAGTCAAGCTTTAACGAGATTCCTTGAGGGTTTTAAGAGGGAATTATTCATTTTTCAGCAAGCAGACAGCTTTTTATACGGATACGGAAAACGGTATATGATGTTTTAAAGACGCTTTGTATTTCTATGTTAAACGAGATGCATTTTCTTCGACGAGATTCTGTTCAACTGTAGAATGCCAATTTCTCCAAATTTGTAGCGATACGTGATGTCGTTCTCCTCTGTTGCACAAAACAAAAATCCATTAAACTAAATTCTCGCATATTAATTAAAATTAATTTTACCGGTTAATACAAAACAATAAACGAGTTGAATGCAAATTTATTTTAATTAAACTTTATCAACCCTCAAAAAAGGTGACGACTCCCCTAGTGGGCCCATAATGAAATCCATAGGGGTCCTATAGATCACGTTTGATGGTGCCAAGAACTAGGGGCGGCGTGAACTGAGGGAGTGAAGTGTTGTTTTTTGATTTGTAGATTAGTTACCCTTTCACACAGTGTAAAAACGACATTACTTTTCCCATTGGTATTTCTCATAATTAAATCGAATATAATTTTTTTTTATATGAGAGTAAGTGAATGTTGGCTCGCGTAGCTAAACTCAATGTTTTTGATATAGTGTGCTTGATTTAAGAATATTTTACCTTCCGGATGTATCTTATCTGTTACTGAGGTTACTGTTTGTTATCACTAAAGTTGGCAATGTTTTACAAATAAAGTTGTTTTAAACTCTGTCAAAATGATTAGTTTCAAGAAATAAGCATGAAGCTTATGTCCAATTATTTTTTTCTTTTTTAAGTTTTAAATTTAATTGTGATATACGACACCTTGTAAGAGTTGAAAAAAAAATACATACGGCTTTTCTTTCTTAATTATTTATTAAGTAATTGCGGTTTCGATTGCAAATCCTCTACTTTCTAACGAATTTATGTGAAAATGTACACCGCAAATAGCCTAAAATCCAGTGCAATGCGTTGTCTATTCAACTCACTACTCTGGGTTCTTGATTTACTTTACAAATCGCCGGGGTAGATTACACGGCGATAGTTCGACCGATTGTGTGCGATACGGAAGGGTGTCGTTCTATTAGCTAAAGCACTCGCCTGCAAAATGGCTCGATCGTTATTTTGAGATAATGTTTCTCGGTTGCCGAATCGAACGGTTGGATGTACTATCGAAACAATAGGAATTTGGATAAAATCAACAATTTATTATGACGTTTGAAAGAAGTAATTTAGGACGGTAACTATTATTTGCCCATATTTTATGTTTATTGGTAAATCAAGTAAAGTACGGTATTTTGATGTCCCTATATGCAAATTTCAATATGGACAATGTCAATTGGATAAGTTGGGACTGAGATCTAGGTATGATCAATACGTATAAAAATTTTCAAAACATTATTTCAATGAACACATCATTTTTCTTATCAGAAAACTTCAGTTGTATTTTTTACCACTTATTCCATTTAACCAACCCAAAACAAACGAGTCTTCGCGTTCCCAACATCATGCTCATAACAAAGATCCCATTTGTTTGTAGCTCCTTTATAAAAACACGCCGTGACTTTTCCATTATTTTTCATATTACAGGTATCCCTCATACCCCGCGCGAGATAGAGTATTATTATTTCAGTGTCTCTACGGGGAAACATTTTTTAACTGAATCGAGTAAAGGGAACGGTTGAATCCTAGCTTTGTGCTCTATCAAAAATAAATGGACCGATAGTAAAAATTCAAAATGCAGTGATGACTAAATATTTATTTATTTCAAACTTCATGCACAAGCAACCTGTACATAATATGTTGAACTTAATTAAAGCATTCTTTACCATTTTCAAACAAGGTACCAGGTAAACAGAGAAAATACAGACGGGTAGAAGAAATTGATGAAGAGACAATAGAAAGAGCGTGACGATAATAATTTAAAGGTATGTGAAACAACTAAAAGCATAATTAAAATTTTTCACATAAATACCATAGTACGTAATATAGATCTACTAGCTCCAGTTACTTTCTCAGCACGTTTTGGTTTTACTTCGTTCTCTTATGTTTAAGGTCGTAGCGTAGCGTAATGTTTTATAGCATACAGCCTACAGCCACTCTACTGTCTACGAAAATGTATTAAATAGCCTTCCCCGATAGATAAGCTATCTACACGACACACATTATTTTTCTTATCCGGACCTTACTTATAACTCCACCAGACATGATTGAATTAAAATACTTATTAAAACTAAACTCTTAAGAAATTGACGTGTATCATGGCAAAAAGGTCTAATAAGGTATATGAAAATAAAATGCAAAAATGTGTAAGATTTATCAATGATGTCATTTGTTCCTTTTTAAAACATGCACCGAGTAGACTCATCTGAGCCTATTCCACAGACTTTAGGAATCAGATCACAAACTCTCCTTTTACGTCCTCCTTGAAAACCCTTCTGAAACTACGTTAAATCTCATTAGCATTGATAATGTCGAAGCCAAAGCGCCGCATCCTGAAAACGCATCATTAAAATGTAAGCCCCGAAGCGATGTAAATAAACTCCGACCTACGCCTTTAATTCTTTAATTATAAAATGCAAATTCCCGAAATCTGCGACGGCAATCAATGGGTCCCCCGGGACTTTTATGGGGTGGAAAGTTGATAGAACCACTACAGTCTGAAGGAAGTGTCGCTGGAATTAGTCCGGGGACTCGGGCACTGATGCTATCTGCAAGAATGTACATTGAGTACCACGTCAACCTTTTACGGGAAGTCAAAATTTGCCAAGCGTATTTCGCCTTTGAAGTTTATCAAAATAGGGCTTGGTTTCGATTGGAGAAGTTTGAGGGTTTGTGCTAGTTTTGATGTGTCAGTATGTGTACACTTTGCTGTTTCTTGGAAGATGAATCTTAAACGTCAGGAAATTTTCGTCTAGTTTTATGTAAATTGCTGCTTAGTAGTGGAATACTTTGTATTTTATGTTTACAGAAAACTGATTTTATGTAAAAAAAATATTAAAATACCGTCAGTTCTGAGAAAAAGTGTAGTTTAAATCTAATACTATCGTATTTTCGACTTTGAGTGTACGAATAACTTCATTTAAATCTCAGTTAAGTAAAGTTTTTCATGTACATAATTCTAGCAAAGGCATTAAAATAATTAGATTATAGAACGTCGGCACTGTAAAAACAATGTTTACCTTTTAAATAAGTGTATCGTTGCATTAAATCCTGTGGGTTGATTAGTATTAGTACGATATGCAACCAAATTTTTCAATCATAATTAGATGACAGGTTCAAAAATGTTAATATATCCTCCTCTCATCTAAAATGTCTGGATTGCGGCTATCAGCCAAAAACGTTCAATATCCATAAAATTATTTCTCAATAACAGTATTTAAAACTAAAATAGAGTTTAGCTCCATTGCCTTTTGCGGTTTGCTCTGCGGCGAGGCCTGAAGCTATTTTAATATTTCACTGTTCCACCGCGGACTAGCCGCTTATCTGCCGCGAATATCTGAAATTAATACCTCATAATGCTGCCAGTCAAAAATAACATTAAAAAAACTGGTTAAAAATATATAAAAAAACAGTGCAGCAGGGCCAGCAGGTATATTTTCAGATTATCAGTACTCTTCGCCAGTTCTCCATATAAACTTATCAGGCTTTTTATAGAAACTCAAATATAAATCTATCAAGTTTAACGGTTTTTATAACCATTTGAATCTAGATTTATATTTTTATGGTAATCGTACATCATCCATACGTTATGAATATAAATATAAATATACGCCAGACAACACACCAATTGTCTGGTTTCGTGGTAAGGAATTTTCTTTCTTGTGTTACAAAGTACCAGACAACGATTATGACGAGGGCGTCTTCCATACATACTTAAATACATATAACATCCATGACAAAGGTACAAATGTTCTTGCTCATTACAAAAACATTTTTCTGCGGGATACGAACCCGCGACGGCCGGCGTAATATTCAGGAGCGTTATCCAATACACCAAACGCGTCGTCAAAACGAAGATTTGTTAAAATAGCCAACACGCAACACTCGATTTTTAGCACTCTGTAACCGACATTCCGTTCAGCTCGCTCGAATAAGCAAAATACTCAAAGGAATGTAGAACGAAAAAAAACACGCCATCACCACAAAACATCACACATTTGCTCTCTAAGCGCCGGAACGCGAGCGCGCGAGAGAAAATCTCTCGTTCAGTCTATAAAGAATTGCTATTTCCGCATGATTTGCGGGACCCAAGTTTTAATCCCAATGATGAATTTTTCTCTTTGAACCTAGGACAGTACTTAGTGCTGTGATGAAGTATAATGGAGCGTATCGAGAGCCTCGCTGGAGCATTGATGAAATCCTCGCATGACGGATTTGTTTGACGAAGATGACGAAATTGTGTGGAGGTGGCATGGGACTTACCCATATACTGTCCCGATGCGTATAACCTGCACTTAAAATAAACAGAAACAGTTAAGTGTAAAAAATATCACTCATAAAACTCAAGGCGTAAATCACACAGAACAGAAAAGGCAAATTAATTAAATTAATTGGTATACCGGTTAATAATAACATTTTCTCTCCTTCTAGTTGCCGCCACGGTTATAAGATAAGATACTATTGGAATTTCTTTGAAAGGAGGTATTCACATTAACCCCAGTAGCTATCAGTTGCACTGCGTTTCCCTGAAACAATTCTCTTGTTTCTGCACATAAGATCTTTTTAGCATCCTTGGCGATGCAGAGCGAACATTGATTTGGTTTTATTAAAGCGACATCTGCTCGCGCCAACTTCGCAAGTTACACACACATTTGCGAACACGGTCATTTATAACAAGACGAAGTTTACGTGTTAGATGATTGTTAGATATTCAAGCTTCAAACTTATTAAAAAAAACTTGTAAATTGGCTTGCTATTGATATCAAAACCTATACATCCGTGCTTTATAAAATAAAATATTAGGAAAAATGCAACATCACTTATCAAATAACTTAAGTTTTTTTTTTATATTTAAACTTAATTGCACTGTTGAAGCCCAGTTGCGCGATTGAAAGTTGAATATTTACGATTTTGCGTATTTTAAAGAAAACATACCTTTGCCATTTATATTTAGTTGACCATTGTACATTGGTGAAAGTTTATTTTAAAACCAATTTTTGTACAGTCTTTTTTTGTAATAGATTTTTTTTTAATCCCGAGTGTTCTAGGCCATGTTTCATGAAAATTGGTTCAGCGGTTTTTTTAATTTTTTTTAAATAAAAACGTATTTTTTTGATTACCTTTTATCCAAAATAACTAAAGCAAGACCACCCAAACCGCATGACTTTGCAGTAGAACCAAAACAGCGTTTGCAAGCTCGGTGATATAGATAATGGCGTGCTTATATTAACAGTACCAACAAGCGCGCCGGTCAGGTGTGGGCAAATGTTTGCCTTGGAAGTGACTAGTCATCGCCCGTACTGAAGTACGATCGAGGAGCGTTCGAGTTTAACTCGTCAAGTATGTGTGAACGAGACACAATAGAAATTCCATTATTATGCGACTCCCGGCAGTCGTTTGATACCTGACTGATTACAATTATATTACGAACTAGAAGTGTCCCGCGGTATAATCGTATCTTACAAAATAACATTTCATTTAATTTTTCCTGTATTCTAAACTTAATTGATAACGACTCTCTTGAATATGGCTCGTTCTTTTTTACACCCTTTAATATAGTGAAGTTCCAAAATTAAAACCATTTAGTAGTTTTAGCGTGAAGGGGCGTGGATATCCATCCTCACTAACTTTCGCGTTTATAATACGAGAAGGATAGTTATTCGTTACATTTTTAAAAATATAGAAAGAGAGAACTCAACTTTGTACATCACGCAGGTTAGTTTTAAATAATTGTACAGAAGTCACAAAATTTGGTCTTACCGCAACAGTTATAAGTCACAAGCAACTCAACATCAAATGAAATAATCATCATCATCAAAAAAAAGTTTACGTAAGGTTTCAATACAACGTTGTAGAAGAGTATTAGAACAAAAAAGATTTTTCTTTATACAAAATATCTCGGAATCTGTTATACCAGTGTACCTTACTGATATTATTATAGTACACAGTTTTTAATTATGCACACGCTTCGTAAACACAATCGTACTTCTATGAGCGCTATAAAATTTGCAGTAAAATTTTAGTAGCCTCAGTCTCGTGGTAGTTTATAAACACAGGCTCTTTACTAACATCAGACAATTCAGGCAAAGTGGGAGTAGCCTGGTCTTTTAACATTTATGAGTTTACTTCATTTTCATACTTAGATAGCATTCAATTAATATTTTTGGAAATAATTGCCTCTCATCAAATGGCACTGAGCTTGCATAACTTTATTTTTACACGGAACATTTTGAGTTTGCAGTGCCATTAAAGCATGGCAAACCGTAATAATGTATTTGCCTGAAAGATCGACATCTTAAAAGGTGCTTTTAGTCATCTGTATTTCAAAATTACCCCGAAAAAAAGTTAGTGCGGGAAATCTGGATTGGCGCGTAGGCGTAAAAAGGTGTAAAAAAACTATAGAAACTTCGTCATTGTTAAATTTAATTAATCAGTCAGGTATCAAGCGACTGCCGGGAGTCGCATAATAATGGAATTTCTATTGTGTCTCGTTCACACATACTTGACGAGTTAAACTCATGTTTTGTCTAATGTACTGTGTTTGTAACTAGGCATCTCACTCCCACTGTCAGCTCCGTTGCGTTATTAGTTTATGCTTAACATGCATTAGTTACGTGATCCGCCTGATTAAGTGACTCCTAATTGGTTAAGTCGCTAATTGTGTAACTGCGCAGCCTACGGGGAGTTTCCATTAGATGAGCGGAATTAGCGGTAGTGGATGAAAATACGGTAATTCGATTTTAGACTAAAATACAGGATCCTGAAATTTGACCATAAAGCTGCAAATTTTCTGGAAATTTATTTAAGAATTATAAAAACTCTTATTTTATTTTATTCATTTTTATTATTTAATTTTAATGATTATTTTTTGATTTTTTTTATTTATTTTACTCGTATTTATTTATTTCAAATTTATTTTTTAAATCATGGTGTACAAAGGTTAAATCGTAAAAAGATGAATAATTACCCTATCTCCTAAACTATAAATCTTTAGTAAGTGAAAGTAAGCTTCAATAGGTAGCAAATGACCTCCTCTATACAAGATTTTTAAAGATCTCTATACAAGATTATGGCGGGTCAAGTACCAGGCACTGTATATAGGTATACATTTCTTGACTCGAGCCATTCCACTTAGTCACAATGCCATGACTGATAAGGACCTACAATAATGGGTAAATTGTCTTGTATTCAGTCATGAATACACTAGCGACCATATTTTGATTTTCGTTTATAGTAAGGTAGACTTGGTTGTAAATTGCATGATTTTATGCACAACAATTTCACGCACGAACGACTATTATCTAGTGGAAATGGACATGCGTGAATCGTTAATGAGACGTAAAACATCTTCATATCAACACCTATCATCTTCAAGCTACTCATGTCGTTTACACTTGATTACAGAGTGATAGTGACACTTCAATGAAACATTAATGATTCCGCTATGCTTCGTCACTATTGTATACTTAGTTGAATTTTGTTTGTGGCTCTTTAGGTGAGACATGTTTCCGCAGATTTAGCCATATTGCCATTTTATAATTTATTTTATATTACCCGCTCAGTTATTGCAAACGTTCCGCCACTGATTAAATTTTCTGCATTCCCAAGCGGTTGACTGGTAGAGAATGCCCTAAGGCATTAAGTCCGCCAATTGTACAATATACAGTGCAATAAAGTTTAAATAAATATATATATTTGTTTTCCCTACTTAATCAAAATGCAAAATGTAAGAGCAAATGTGTGCACTAAGGATTTTTCAGTGCTGCCATGCGAATGTTTAGGAGCATTCGATTGAATTTTATGATAACTAATAATGCGATACGAAAGCGAAGGAGTTTGGTAGAAGTTCTGTTGTGACTGACCCATAATATATGTATTTGTAACTTTGTAACTTTACACCGTCCGATGCTCACGTTCAGAAATACAAACAAACTAAAAGACACAATTGAAAATAAAACAAAAGACTCTCCTCAGTTCATTTTCAACAGAGCCCCAAAATTCTTATTTATTTCAAAATCTGCAACGTAAAACTAAAAGGAAAACCTTTTAAATGACCATGTTCAATATTTTGTTTAGCACGTTGCTCTAGGTTCACATCATAATTTCCAAATTCCTCAGACATGCTATTATAAGTAATCACCAACGCTTCCGAAAAATCTTTTTGCTTTCATTTAATAAAATATGATGAGTTTTCTTTTCCTTCGTCTACTGTGTATCGCACGTGTCTTATCGCAGCGAGGGCGGAATCGTCGCCGAATAAAAGCGAGTGTTACGCAACAATCATTAACTGGCTCATACAATTCATACAAATTGGCTCAGGAGGCCCGGTGCGGCGGCCCCTGGGAGTTTACACAGTGCGAGGTAAGCACTGTTTTTATTATAAAGGCCGTGTTACACTGTGCGATTCTTACGATTTCCCTGTGCAGTAAAATACATGATTCAATGTTTAGTAAATCAGCACTACTTCTTTTTATAACATGAAAAAAAGTGCATTTGATTGAAAAAAAAATATTATTTATGATCTTCTTCTGTCACATTTATTGCGGTCTTGTCCTAGCTTTCTATCGCCGGGATCGTCAGTAACATTTTTAATGTTTCTTAACATACTATTAATACTTTGCGTATAGTAGTACATCAAGAGTTATCTACTGCTATAGCAAGTGCCTATTAATATAATACATCATCATCATCATATATTAGTCCACTGCTGGACATAGGCCTCCCCAATGAGCGCCATAGCGCCCTGTCTTCGTCTTGGCGCATCCAGCATCTGCCTGCAGTCTTCCGCAGATCGTCATCCCATCTGGCCGGAGGGCGTCCCACACTACGTTTGCCGAGTAGCGGTCTCCACTCAAGAACTCGTTTAACCCAGCGGTTGTCGGTTCATCGCGAGATATGACCGGCCCATTGCCACTTCAGCTTGCTTATTCTTTGAGCTATGTCGATAACTTTGGTTCTCTGTCGGATGTATTCGTTACGAATTATTCCTTCAGAGAGACTCCGAGCATAGCTCTTTCCATAGCTCGCTGAGCGACTTTGAACTGGCGGATCAGTCCTATCGTGAGTGCCCACGTCTCAGCTCCGTATAATACATATCTCGTAAATATTAAAACGTAAGGTGTAAACGCCATACGCACTCCCCGGGCGTTGCGACTGGCCATTAATATTTTAAACTTCATTTTATTTTATGAGTCAGAATAAAAAAAATGTGAAGCGTGAGCTTTTTGAATATTTGACCGCAAAATATTGAATATGAAGGAAGTTCCTGCATCGTGTAAATGTAATAATACCCATTTAAAAATTCCGATAAAAGAGACAAGAATATTGTGCCATTTATCATGAAGTAATTTCTGTTCATAATAATTCTATACCTAAATTATTGCGTTTGCATGTATGGTGAATGCCTTTTTTCCTATTTCCGTCTACTAATACTATTAAATGCTTTTACGGCCATGGTTTCAGTTGCTTATTTTCAGTTATGGCTTTATAAAGTACTGATTGAAGCATGTGCTATGGTATATTATTACCGTTGCTATAGTTTGCATATAAATTGATTTATTAAGTTTATTACTTTAGTAGATTGCTCGGTTATACCATCACAATTATTATACAATTATTGTTTTAAGTAATGCCTTATTATGGCATTATTCTCTTCTCTTGGCTCTTCACATGTTATTTTGTGCTCTTTGCGCTCAGAATCAAAGTCCATGCGACATTATTCTTCCATCGAAAATATCATCGTTTTAAAAGAATAAACGATGCAAAGCTTTACTTCTAGCACTGAAATAAAATCCATTTAATACTTACTGCAGATGACTACTAAACGGCAGAAGTGTGGAAGTCTTAAAGAACATAAATAAAGTGGATCGTGTGAAAGTCCCTTAATGACGAGTTAAATAGGTTAGCTCCACTTCCATGGTTTCGTTTTGAAATTGTACCAATCAAAAAATGACATTTAATGTAGTATAAGATACCTTTTAAATATTCAATTATTAAGTATATATAGACCGCGAAATTCAGATCTTGCTTGCACAGGGGCGCGGGGGGAGGCGAGAGCGGGTTACGTGAGGGGTGCGGGTGGCCTGATCACACCCGTCCGAGGGGCGCGGGCGGGTTAGGTTAGGCGCATTGCGGCTGGGGTGCTTTGGTGGGATACCTCCTCGTGGTGCATCCTGGGCAACGGACGTGTGCACTGTGGTGCGCGCGGACGGCCGAATTCCTGCCATGCGCGGCGTGGCCTGCCCATAGGCGCCTGCGGCGTCTGGTGGGCCCGCCGGGCGACCCGTTAACCCCCATGGAGGGGGATCGGGGACCGTCGGGGCATTTGCCCGGGTCGCGTGGAGATAACCACATCAAAAATCAGGGCGGCGTCCCTTCCGAAGGGACGAGAGGCAGAGTCTGCGGTTGGACTTTGCGTGGTGGAGGGCCATAGTAGTGGCCCCGATGGAGTTTTCCAGGTTTACCTTACCAAACTGGCCGCGTGTTATTGCCGTGCGTGGGAACCCGATAGCTGGGAAGAGGGGAACCTGGGAGTTGAGCCTGAGGCAGACCACCCAGGCAACACGCTCCTTTGGCCCCAATTTCCGGTGAACAAGGGTGGTCCCGGTTTTAGCCGAGCTGGGATCAATCGGCTGCAGGAGACCGGCTTCACCGTCTCCTTAATGGCTAGTGGAGGGTGCGGGGGGTAGGGCAGGCGGCGGGCTCGGTGTTGCGTAAGTTTTGGTCGACTTTTCGCTAACCTTGCCCCAACCGTCGCGTCAAGGATCCCGCACTTCGCGTAGGCGTTAACTTCACTATATCCGGTGGGCAGCTCTGGGTCGCACGATGCGGCTCCCCTCATGCGGGCTCCAAGGTGGGTGGAGACCCCACTGGATGAACAATAAACCCCCCCTTTATAAGACCATGGAAGACACACAATTCAAAAATCGACCTAACCCCGGGCGCGAGGCGTCCAACAATATACCGGAGAATCAGAAGGCCAAAATGGCAGCCAATCTCGGAAACATGACCGAGAAAGATGATAGTACACCGAAGAGTGACTTAGTAGACGTTAGACTGCAGCTGTCGGAAGGACAGGAGATAGAGCCCAGGAGTGTAGAATCCAACCGCAACTGCACCGCTGAAGCTCTGCCCCTGAACATCGGTAGCTGCCCAGATGAGGCGGAAGAACTGGCGAATACCCCAGCAACCTACAACCTGCGCCAGCGTACCATACCACCGCAGTCGCTTATGACGGCTTGCAAGAGGTCAAGGGAAGGTGACGAGGAAGATGATGGAGAGATCCAAAATGTGGAAGGTGTTGCTGCTCGCCCGAAAATTAGGGCGACGTATGCTTGCAGAAAGAGCAGAGGCCGTGGTCGCTGTACTGCAACTGGCGAATCCGTGGGAACCCGTGAGAAAAAGGCAGGTGCCAAGGCGGCCTTGAAGGCAAAACTCCGAGAAGACACGGTAGACATAGAAATAGAGCAATCTGCTCTCAATTTTACAGAGAAGATGGAACTGGCGCGCAACCGCACTAAGTTCATGGCTCGAGAGCTTACCGCAGAGGAGCTTGGGAGAAACACTCGTGTTGCAACCGAGGCAATAACCCTTGTCTCCAAGAAATGCGGCCACATCAAAGGCACTATGCAACGGTGCCTTAATCTCGCCGCTGAGACGATTTCCACTGCGGTAGACACTATCCTCAATAGAACAGTAGATGAAGAAGTAAAGAGGCTGAGCTTTGCAAATGCCAAATTACAGAAGGAGTTGGACGAACTCAGAAGAGAATTTTCTCTGTTCAAGGCGCAGAGAACCCTGACTGGGGCACAGCACTTAATCTCTGACCCATCAGGGATGCCACTGTCGCTAGACACTGAAGAGGCAAGGAGAGACATAAATATTTCAGAGACACAGAGGATTCCTATGACTGCAGGTCAGAAGAACGAGAGGCTAAGGGAGACGCAACTTTCGCTCCCAGAGAAGACGCCTGTGCCACCACGAAACAAGCGCAAGCAGGCAAAGCAGGCCGCAAAGATGGTGATCCCAATGGTCTCATCTACTCCGGAACCTGAAAATGAAACAGAGGCAGTGGTTACAGAACCACCCACGAGCAGCCATAGCCAAAAAGGTAAGAAGAAAAAGAAGCCTAAATCTACGACAGAGGAGGCAAATAAAGTGCAAGCGAACCAACAAAGCGCATGTGCTGCCGAAGAGACGGCACCGAGGGACTCTTCCCTAAAGCAACCGTCAGCCAATCGGCGGGCAAAGGGGAAAAAAACAGCTCAACTCGCTCACCTACGGGACCACGCTCCAATGCGATCTGAACCCCGACCAAATCCGCCACCTGCGAACATGGAGGGTGAGTGGACCACTGTGGTGAAGCGAGGTCAAAAGAAGAAAACTGACGGCCAGCAACAAAAGACACACCCTAACCAACAACAAGGAAACAAACATGGTACCCCGAAGCTCCGCCCACCTCGTACAGCAGCTATTCTGCTCACCTTGCAACCAGGAGCGGCGGAGAAAGGAGCGACATATAAATCCTTAATTGCCAGAGCTCGCGCGGAAATAGATTTAGGCAGTCTGGGTATAGATGGGGTTCGATTTAAAGAATCGAGATCAGGCGGTAAACTTCTGGAAATACCTGGCACCACTAGTGGAGGGAAAGCAGATGCTCTAGCAGCTAAGATAAGAGAAACCTTGCCCACGGAACTGATAAAAGTGTCTAGGCCTGTAAAGATGGTTGACGTCCGAATATCAGGATTAGACGACTCAGTTGAGGCTGATGAGGTGGCGGCAGTTATTTCCAAGGTGGGAGGTTGTGCTATAGACACCATAAAAGTTGGCCAAATTCGCCAACTAAGGTTCGGAAGTGCGACGATTGCAAAGATGCCTATTGAAGCCGCCAAAAAGATAGCCAAAAGCCGTCTCCTTATAGGGTGGGTGTCAGCCCAGGTGAAGATACTAGCGCCGAAACCACTTAGGTGCTATCGCTGCCAAGAAGGCGGCCACATTGGAGCGCAGTGCCACGCTGAAGTGGACTGCAGTGATCTCTGTTATCGCTGCGGTCAGCCTGGCCACATTCGACGCGGCTGTACTGCTGCACTGCACTGCCCACTGTGCGCGGCAGCTGACAAGTAGGCAGATCACAGATTAGGCAGCAGTACCTGCTACCAAGTTTCTGGAAAGAAGGGGAGCAAGGACTGTACCGACGAAAGGACTTCCAACAGCCAGCTCCTACCATCGATTGGTAGGGTAGAGGCGGATTCCATAAATTCTGCGAGTTAAAATGGCTCTCCATGTCATTCAGGCGAACGTGAACCACTGCACGGCTGCTCAAGACATGCTGTTGCAACATATGGCTGAGTGGGCAGCTAACGTTGCGCTTGTATCAGAGCCGTATAGGGTTCCTCCTAATCGCAACGACTGGGCTGCTGACCAAAAAGGACTTGTGGCTATTGTTGTTTCTGGTGGGCTGCAGCTAGAACCTAAGGTAAGAGGCGATGGTTTTGTGGTTGCTTTGTGCGGGGGTCTACTGCTAGTAGGTGTTTACTGCCCACCTAGCAGAAGTGCTGCTACATTTGAAAGTGACCTCGACAGGTTGAGCGCCATCTTACAACAGCTTGCTCTTCCAACACTTGTTTGTGGAGATTTTAACGCCAAGTCAACAGAGTGGGGCTCTCCTGCAACCGATGTTAGAGGAGAGATAGTGCTGGAGTGGGCAGCAGTCCTGGGGCTCGTACTTCAAAACCGCGGGACAGTCTCCACATGTGTGCGGCCGCAGAGTGAATCCATAGTGGATTTGTCATTCGCCAGTCCCAGTGTCGCCGCCTGCATTAGGGGGTGGAAAGTGGTTACCGATGCGGAATCTATGTCGGATCACCGATATATCACGTTCAACGTCGCTGCCCCACAGCTTACTACTGAGCGGAGAACCCACAATATTTTCCCACACTGGAGAGTCAAATGTTTAAACAGGGACGTGGCTGAGGAAGCCGCCGAGGTTGAAGCCTGGTTGCCTATTCCTGAAGGGCCGGTCGACGTCGAAGAGGAGGCGCAGTGGTGGCGGAAGGCCATGACACATATTTGTGATGCGGCCATGCCCCGCGCTGGACCCATGCCACCAAAACGCGCAGTCTACTGGTGGTAGGAAGATATCGCACAGCTACGGCGGGCGTGCATCGCAGCACGTCGCGAATCTTCACGACATCGCCGTCGACGGCAACGCGATCAAGCCCTCGATGTTCCGCTCTACGAGGCATACAGACAGGCGAAAAACGAATTGAAAGTGGCTATAGCCCGGGCCAAAAAAAGAGCCAGACAGGAACTTTTGGAGACTCTTAACAAAGATCCTTGGGGGCGTCCCTACCGCACAGCCAGGGGTAAACTCCGCCCTTGGGCGCCTCCTGTGGTAGAAAGTCTAGAGCCATCGCTGCTCTGTAGAATAGTCGGGGCTCTCTTCCCTACTAGAGCGGAGCATACTCCGCCATCAATGCGGCTTCAGTCTACGCCTGCAACGGAGGCGCCAGAGCCTGTTACTGAAGGGGAGTTAGGCGCGGCCATGATGCGTCTTAAGGCCAAGAACAAAGCTCCAGGACCAGACGGAATCCCGGGCAAGGTATGGGTCCTCTCTGAAGAAGCCCTTGGAGAACGTCTGCGACGCTTATACAGCGCCTGTTGCGAGCAGGGACGGTTTCCCAAATTATGGAAGAGTGGCCGACTTGTACTACTCAGGAAAGAAGGCAGGCCACCTGACTCACCGTCAGGATACCGCCCGATAGTGCTACTGGACGAGGCCGGAAAGCTCTTCGAGCGGATTATCTCCGTACGCCTCGTTCGGCACCTCGAACAGATCGGGCCGGATCTTTCGGACACTCAGTTCGGATTTAGACGAGAGCGCAGCACGGTGGACGCCATACTACGAGTCAAAGTGCTAGCCAGGACAGCAGTTGAAAGCGGTGGGATGCTGTTGGCGGTATCTCTGGACATCGCCAACGCGTTTAACTCTCTGCCGTGGTCCTGTATCAGGCAAGCTCTTCGCTTCCACGGCGTCCCGTATTATATGCAGCGGCTCATAGCGGACTACTTGGCAGAGCGCGAAGTCATGTGTGTTGATAGGGACGGCACACTTCTGCGCCAAAGAGCGACCTGCGGTGTTCCACAGGGGTCGGTTCTCGGACCTCTCTTGTGGAACATCGGTTATGACTGGGTCCTCCGCGGAGAGCTTGACAGGGGGGTTAGTCTGACCTGCTACGCAGACGACACGCTGATTACCGCGAGTGGCACCAATCTGTCGGAGGCGTCGGCCTGAGCAACGGTGGGGGTCGCTATAGTGGTAAAGCGGATCCAGGAGCTAGGACTAAAGGTGGCACTAGAAAAATGACTGACACGGGGGTGCCAGTCGTTCGCTAAAGGAGGCCCGATGCGGTGATGCGATGCGTTCCGCGCACCGTTGACATCAGCAAGGAAGGGCGACCTCTGTCCCCCTGCACCCGGGTGGAGCTCGCTCCAAAGAGTGAGCTATAGCCAGAGACAAGAACTGCGGACGAATGCTCAGGGCTCATGCCTAGGGCGTAACCCGTCAGTTCTTGCCTCACTTAATGGCACGGGAGAACGCCGTCAGGTTTTAGTGGGTAGGCAGGCTGAAGTCTGGAGTCCCACATAACCCCCAACTGCCCCCGCGGTCGGTGGGTATGCAAAACTGCATTTCCTGACGAAAAAAAAAAAAAAAAGGCGCATTGCGGCTTACCGTAAATAAAATAAAATTTGTAGTATTTAAAACGTTAGGAACATAACTCTTACTAAAAATACTAACAAAATTTTAAGTAACTGTACAATCGACATCACACATGTTGAGTTAATCCTAAAAGCCTAATAAGAAATTGAACATAGTTTTCCGAAAAACTAAAAAAAGTTACCTGCCTACTTTTGCTGGATAAGTTTACATTTATTTATTCCATATAAATGTATATTTTATGAATCCACACGAACTATTTTCATTCACATTCTCTTATTTTACAAACTGCGCTTTTGTTGAATTCAAAAGATTGATGCACTTGGATATTCTTTTGTAGATATCCTACTTACTATTTATGCTTCTTTCTGAGATTCGGTGTGCTATTTTCCCTATTTTAAAATGACAATATATGTTTCCCTTTTGTCATAGATAGGACACTGAGCTTGCAATAACTATTAGACATGACGGGTCTAAACGCGAATAAAACTTATGTGTTACTATTACTCACTGCTAGACAAGTAATAGTTATAGTGAGTAATAGCAACTCATAAGTTTTAATCACGTTTAGACCCGTCATGTCTAATAGTTTTTGCAATTTGAGTTCACAATATGATACAGTAAGGCTAAGGAACGAATTTCACTACCAACTATTTAAGTGACTAATACATTTTTTATTAATTAATTATTAAGTAAATCTTAAATGGACTGGTCCATCTTCAGTTGCATCACATGACAGGTATGTTATAATGGTTGGCCAATAAATCCCAAAAGAAAGGTTAATTAAAAAGGTGTTATCAGCCAGCTTGTCCATGGAACAAGTTCGTATACAATAGGGAACATTGTAAACTTAATCATGAACCGTTTTCAAAGTAAAAACATCTGCAAAGAACAATCTCGTAATAGAGTTGGTAACAATATCAAATGCTCGTTTATCAAGTCGTTTTCCTTAAGTAGTTAAGCAGTTTCATAAAAGGGAGGTTTGATTATTCATCGATAAATTAACGGATTATAATATAAGTAATCAAGTTTCCTTTGATTGAAATTGTCATAGATTATAATTATAAATTGTAATATTTTGTTAACCCTTTCACACTTCAATTTTTAAGATAAATACAATGGTGTACTTTTCCTACTCATAAAAAATTTTCTTTATTTAATCTTCTGATAAATAGTAGGTATATTATTTTGGTTTAGCTATGACCTTTATAAGCGTACATTACCTGTTCCGATAGCAAATATCGATACTCCTACAATATATCGAGATATTGGAATTAATTCTTGAAATATCAGGCTTCATTACGGTAAACAGGAGGAGATTCACAATTGATTAAACAGAGTATTCGATATGCCCCTTTTGATTAAATTAGTATATATTAACTTAATAATATACAAAATGTAAGTAAGCTTAGTAGAATTGAAAATGCATTTGCAATCTCAATGGTCATCAATAATGATAGGTTTAATAATAGGTTTAATAATAGGTTGGTCAATAGGTTTCGATCTACATTTCTCATGCGCACGGCTATGGAGTGGATTTCGCTGCCGGCTGAAGTGTTTCCTAGACATTACCTCTTGGGCGAATTCGAGAAAAGAGTGAATAGGCTATTACTAGTCAGGCATGATCCATCCTAGGCTACATCATCACTTACCATCAGGTGAGATTGTGGCCAAATGTCTGCCGAGATACTATAACAAACTTAATAAAAAATCCATCAATAGTTTTTTTGTACATATTTTACAAAATCACTGAGCCCGCGTTGTAGAGTATGGCTCACTACCTCATACACTTAAGTTAAGGCCTTTGTTCAACAGTGGGGTGTTTGCAAGCTAACTTTACTTCACTTTTGTTAATAATCAGTTATTTTGCTGAATAACCTTTTTAGCCAGTATTTTTTTTTAACATCAGTGCTTAGTTTTAGGAGACACCATAATATGACTGACGTGATAACGTGCCTAGAAGCACGGACACATACTTTTTTTACCTGACTAGCAAAAAATGATATCAGAGTCAAAGGCAACTTTATTATGAATAATACGAAAGGGATAATTTTCCATATGTTATGGAGATACATAGTTAAACAAAGCTTTACCTGGTTGTGAAGCTCACGCTCTAATTCTCTCATCACGAAATACTCGATCTTCAAACTTGTAATTGCAGACTGTAATTAAGCACTTTATATCTCTACAATCTAGAAGGAAAATGTTGATCTAATTGGAATTATGGAAACATAAAAGCATAAATTACGAGTCACCGAATAAAATCTTTAAATTGTCAGTATTTTGTTTTAATTATTCTAATTATTTTCTTTTTTGAACTGTAAACGAAGTGTAATCGGAAAGCACGCCAAACTTACGGGCCTAAGCCAAGTGAGCTGTGTTTGTAGTGTAGAAGAGGTAGAGTCGTTCTGCAAAAACTTTCTGGCAATGCGGCAGGTGTTCAGTATGGCCGCCTATAAAAAAACATATTATTATAATTTAATAAATCGGACAACAATATTGTCTAAATATACTGAAGTGACTATTATTTACATTAATCATAATAATTCTACTACGTTAGCTTCATAGTACGTGCTACGAATTGCTACGGTTGCTACGATTCACTATGACTTGCTCCGTAGCATTTGCTTACAGCATGCTACGAAAATACGATTGCGTCTAACATTTACAAATTAACATTGTCATTGAAATATCTATGCAACACTTTAAAAAAATTAGTGAATTTGTAACTTCACTTATTTTGTGTGCAATAAAGAGTTATCTATCTATCTTAAAATCATTAGCATGAGTTCTTTGGTAGGAACGTAACCGTATTCACGCTACGATTCTTCTATGCTATGACGCTACTTTTTCGTATTATTTTTATAACACATTTAATAGCATAAAACCATCCCTTTGAACTGAAAAGATCGAGTTATATTACTAAGCCAACGTAAACCTAACTGTGGGACCGATTACAAATCCATATCCGTCGCAAATACGCTCTCTGAAGTGCATAGAGATGTACATTAATCCATAGTTCATTACTCCGTGATTCGAAAATGTAAGATTTCAAATCGTAGGTTTTTCAAAACGTTTTCAAGCATTGATTATCAATTTCTGACTATCGTTTCAAGATAAAAATGAGATTCTATTGATTTAAAAAACCTACTAAGTAGTTAACTCTCCTTTACTTTACATTTTGTACACCAAATCTTTATAAAAATAAAGTCGTGTTATGACACGACTTATAACTAGAGAGCTGGTAGACCGATTTTTATGATTTTAACTTTGTTTGGATTCGTTTTGATCCTTAGTCGAGAAACAATAAGTTCGCTGAGTCTGCTAGTTAAAATTGCATCGATAACCAATGCATTTTAAGAAAATTTTACTCTTTACTTGTTTAACTGTCATAAAACAACTAACTTACATCAAATTCATTGTCACAATAATGCACACTTTTTAATAAACCCTAGACAATGACAAACAATATATCGATATGTCAAAAACATCGACAGCTTCCATCCTTAGCCGTCGAAAAGAAACCCAAACGTCATTAGTAGCCAAATTGGATCGAGCATTAGCGTAATTTACATTTTGAGCGAACGCGACTGAACGGAACGGAGCGGCTGTGGGCGACATATGCATAATTGTTTGATTTTAATGCGTTGTCTTCAGTCGTCTGCTGAACCACTTGTAGAACGGATTGACTAATTTATACCAAAGTTGTACGTTGCCTTACGTAACAAAACTCTAGCTGTATTATTTCTAAAAATGTCTTCATTAAATAGTGGGGTTATTCACCAACTGGACACAAGCGACTGAACACACGAGTGTCCAGTTGGTGAAACTTAAAGATATATATTACTACTTAATATTTTGTTATCTGGACACGCCAAGATGTTTAGGTACGCGTGTCAACATAGAACAAATTAATTTAACTTGACCTATGTGTACACGTAAAAATCTTGTTGTGTCCAGATGACGAAATAATAAGTCATAATATTTTTAAGTTTTGTCAACTGGTCACGTGTCGTGTCCAGTTGGTGAATAACCCAAATAGTGTCACAAAATTACATAACGCAGTCAAAAAGGTTCATGACAAGTAGTGATGTCCGATTCACGATGTTTATTATCCGCTTACCAGAACATGACACAATATTTTGCGTATGTTTTGAGGGTTTTGTAGCCGAATGGCTAAAATCTGTACCGATACAGATTCGTCACGACTGTCTGTCCGTCCGTATGTCATAGTCACTTTATTTTAATACACACATGTTGGGACTTTAAATTGGCACTGTACAGTGTAATATCTCATCACGAATTCACAGGATTTGCTTAGCTCCAATTTTTTATGTGCTTAAAGCAGTGTTCGTGAATAAACAAATTCCCTGAGAGTCCCGAAGAAGCATTCAGACACTTCTTGGAAATGTCACAAGGAGTGCGTTACTAGTAGTCATAAAGGCGAATATATGAAAATAGGATTAGAATCCACATTTTCATATATTAGACTTTAGGTTCCCAAGAAAAAAAACTTGTCTGGCTTATAATAATATGCTAGAGGTAAATAAAAGTTGTAAATACATTTTTGAAAATATTGATACTTTATTTCATTATTATTTTTAGAACAATACATAATTTAGTACCTATAAGGTGAAATATGATAGGTCAATTTGAAAACAAAAATATCGTCTATTATTTGGCAAAAAAAGATATGAAATGAAACGTGGTTAGTAATAATAATAATAACAGCACTAATTGTACGACAAAATTAAATTTTGCCCGTATAAATATTATGTTTACAAATTTTAAAAATTAAGTTCCTTCAGGAATAGCATACTTTTGCTGGATTTTGTATAAGTTTTTACTGCTCAAATTTATTATTTTCCATTTTATCCTTTGTTGCAATATAAGTCCAGTCAGTAGGTATTTATGCTCTACAAAAGGTGGCGTAGAAAATGTTTTGAAACAATATTGTTTAGGTATGACAGGTTAATAAAAATCCAAGTTTTCGACCTTGAAGGACCCAGGCGTTAGCCGCCATCATGAATTAAAGGTTCCAAAATTAGGTATATTTTAAATTACAAATATATACAAATTTACACCCATTGATGTAAAAGTGCCTTTTTTGTTATTTTAATACAACATAACTTTGTTAACGAGACTACTGTGTAACTATACAATGGGCGATTATCGTGATTGTACAGCGGGTCTTAAAAAGTCGCAAGCGATGAGCAAAAATGCTGTACATGTTTAGCAGGTAAGTTTTAAGTCCATAGCTCACCTCAGTTCTATTAGATCACGCAGGTAGAGCTACATGAGCTATTCATTCTCATGTTTTCTTTACCTGCGTGATCTAATAGAACCTTGTTGGACGTTATTATAAGGATAAATATGGTGAGCTATGGACTTAAAAAATACCATTAAACAATTAGATACTAATCAAACAACTATTTTAAGGTTACTTGAAGTCAAAGCTACAAGTTGACGCCAACTCGGCGAGAAAAGGTCGTGTAACCGAAACAATTTCAATAAGCCTTTAGAGACGTTTTAACCCACCTTATGCGGGTTGCCAACTCCTGCTGACGCCGAGTTTTAATTACCCTCGGTTGTTGAGGTTACAAATATATCGATAACAGTAGTAGCAATGTAAAGGAATATATCGGAGATGCGACAACTAGTTAAATTATTATTTGTAGTTCAACTATCTTCATTATTTTTGAAGAGACGAAAGGTAGCTAGAATTTTCTTTTTTGATGATATTTAAAAAAAAGTCAACAAATATTTTATTCATTTATTCAATATAACTTAGTTTTAATTTTAATATTTACTTGACTATGGTCCTATGATAATGGAGAGAGAAAAAATCAAATTTGCTATTACATCTTAAAAAAACCCTACAACAGTCATGCCGCAGTCCCGTTTGTTTTAAAAAGAGGAGTAAGTACACAAGTTATTAAAGATTTAAAATGTATTTTCTTAGTCCCCCTTTAAAAGTACTCTCATTCAATGATCTGTAGTTTTATTTGCCATAACTAATTATTGCTAAATATTCAAAACATTTATCTAAATAGAAATAAACCTGCAAACAGTGATATTTGACATTTCAGAGTCCTCAAGCTACACAAGCGCCCCTAGGCTCCATTGAACATGATTTCTATGACTGAAACACTCAGCGTATCGATACTGGTGTAACGAACACAATATCGATATCACTGTTGTTCTGAATCTCCGTAGACTACATTTCACGTTCATTAATTAAACAAATTCCAAAACAGGCCGCCACGTAAGAAATTAATTGCCTAACTTCAAATTAAAAGCGATGAATCGCTTCGTATGAGAGGGTTTTTCGCCGAATATTTTATATACTGTATAAATAAAGTTTACTAGAATATACTCGAATAATCTGATTATTAATTAGAAACTCGTGTTTGGGTTATCTAAATAACATGTATTTTATCTCAAGAATACTCTAGCTAGACATTTACATTTATTTCACAAATAAACAAATTCGTGAAAGCTTTTACAAACATTCTTAGTTACAGTGGTGAGTGAAATTAGTATTTGCATGCAATAATGTTTATTGCGAGGTTCTAAATACGAGCGACACTTGGGAATATATTTTAGTGTGAATTGAAACGAGTATTTATGAAACCCATGTTCTACCAAATATTAATAAAACTAAATTCTAGTAGCTACTAAGTAATTAGTATTCAAACATTATTAACCATAGGATCTCAATGCAACGGCATCAGACTTAATCTTTTGTTTTAACTATTTGTTTTTATGACCTACAAAAAATTCGTTTGTGATAGGACTGGAATGGATCATGGCTAACTAGTAGTAACCTTCTGTGTGTTATAGGCCTAGTTGCAATATCGATAGTTAACTCAACTAATCGTTAAATGTCGTTACCAGCGGTTGAATATTTACGATGCGTGAAACGTATACCTTAACTTCACAATTTAACGGGATTTTATGCAACTTTCACTTGTTTAAAAGGTAAAAATAGTGTTTACCTTCCCGACGTTTCGACCCGGTTAAACGAGTCATGGTCTCGGGGCGACTGTTGAAGCTCGGCGTCGTCTGCCTGTGCGCGAAGAAATATTTTCTTCTACCCGCACACTTTGAATATTTATTGCACTAGTACAGTCAGCTCGACAAACAACACTAACAGTATCTGGATTATTTACTGACGGCACAACACGCGATTTTCACTTTGTTATTACTGGATTCCAGGTAGGTGACAAATGAAAACCATCATCCCGATTGAAATTTGAATATTTTTTAAATTGAGACCATGACTCGTGTAACCGGGTCGAAACGTCGGGAAGGTAAACACCATTTTTACCTTTTAAACAAGTGAAAGTTGCATACAATACCGTTAAATTGTGAAGTTTAGTTTAAAAATGCAACAAAGTTTAAAATCTTACGTATACCTTAACCAAATATCAGAATGGCTATTTCAATGACCAGTGTTTAAAGTAATTTTACGTCATGCGCGCAAAATCGAAAATATTCAACCGCTGGTAACAAAATTTAACCATTAGTTAACTATTGATCACGCAATCGGGCCAACAAATACTTCGCCACTCAGTACATCATATTCCTCAAACAGGAAAAAAAATAGTAAAATAGTTGAACACATTTTACCAAGTAGGTACTTGGTGCTTGTTCATGGCTTAACTCGTCAAGTATGTGTGAACGAGACACAATAGAAATTCCATTATTATGCGACTCCCGGCAGTCGTTTGATACCTGACTGATTAACAGTCGTGTCACGGCGAAGATCATTTCAGCAAGTTAGATGGAGTTACCGCACTTTGAGAGGGCCTCAAGAACTGAGCAAGGATTACTATGGTAATAAAACCATGATCACGATAAAATACAAATTAAGGGGATAAAATGTTAGATAGAAAGAAAACCCATTCTTAACGGCACAATTAAGGTAATGATTACGCAAAACGTGGGTAACAATGTGTGTGTAATATTTACTAATCTGCAAGAAAAAAATACTCAAGTCAATTATTTTTATTATAACGATTCAAAATTATTAATAAAAAAAATGAAAATGGTAAATTAACAAATTATGGTAAACAAGAGTATTTAGTCTTTGTCGAATACAAATTAATATTAAAAAAGCTTCTTATAACAGTTTTATCCTGAAACACAGGTGTCTATAAGAAGGAATGATTAAAAGTTTGTACCTTCAAGCTGCGCTACTTTCCGAAGCATAATAGAAGAAGTTCGCAGAAAAAGAGCGAGCAGAGCGTAAATTAAACTAGGTACCAATGAAAAACAACATCATTATGCACAAATGGAACAGCTTCTTGGTAAGGCCGGTGCTGTGATGCTAGCTAAGCTAGCACGGCGGTAATTTTAGAATTTGTATGAGATAAGAATTGTTTGGAAATGGTAGCACATGGGTAGCTTAAAGTTTTAGGAGTTTCTGATATCAATCCGGAAGCAAACCCGCATCTAATGATGATGCTGTTAAAACAATATATCTACCTATTAGGTACACATTGAGTGCACAAAATTGTACATGAAACAAATTTTCATACACGAATCCAAAACTAATGTGACGGGGAGAGAAGAAGTTGAACAAATTCATTATTTTAATTATTAAAAAATATGCTTAGATAGGTCTAAAATACTGGAAACCGAACCTTATTTACCTAGCACATAAAGAATGGGGAAGAAGTTGTGCCATTAAGATAAGACAAATAGTTTGTTAGTTATTACAAATGTATTTTTAATGTCGCGATAGATATGTTTGCAAACGAAAACTTACTTCTGTAATTAAATATTAGGCCAAGTTGATTTATTCGTTTTGTTCGTTTCCGTGTAACGAGGTTGTTTACTTCAGAATTTGTTTACGGATTGATTAATGGGATTCAGGTTTATTTTCATAACACTTTCTCGTTCCACATTAACTCCAATTAAATGAGGTTAATTCACATCTTTAGGTAAATCCCCATTAGATAAGCTGATGTATGATTGCTTATTAAAGTGTCACTTATATTTCGACTATTTTTTCCTTCATGATACTTTTGTTATGGGAACGAGATTTAATTATTAGTATCTAATTGAATGGTCAAATAAAATACAACAGAAAACCCAAGCAGTAACCCTGAATTAAATAAAGCTTGGCAATTTAGGAAACAATAAATAAGGTATTTTACCATAAACCAAACTTGAGTTACGATAGTCGGAAGCAACGGGCAGGGTTCCAAACCACCAGATATATTGTCTCACAAAGACATGGGTTTCGTAAACATTTTGCATGTAAAAGGTACACACGATTCTCTTTCTTAAAGCATGGAAACAAATATTCTAAGAGGAGTTATGAATCTTGAGTCTGAAACTTGTACTCAATCGTAAAATTTCTCTTCGCATTTTTCCTAACATTGAGAATATTATTTGTTTTTTTTACAAGAAAGCAATAAGCGGATTCAAAGTTGAAAGGTACCATTAAACTAAAATATTTAAATATCTTTTAATTTGTATTTTATTCTCCAGATCGTATTCTCTAGCCGCGGCGTCAGAACAAAACAATGACAAAATCAAAGCTGTTTGGATTTAGGCCTAACGGGGACTTCTTAAATTATATCCGGATATTATCCGGGTTCCCGCTTTTAAGCACGTCTGCATGTTACAAAGACGTTTATCGGTACAAACAAATTTAACTTGGCGGTTGATGCTTTTGGCTCATCAAAACAATGGACTACTTCTTCGCCCAAAAACAATTTGAAGTTCCCATCACTTCGCCATCAGTGTTTGCGCCAAGTTCAGCCCACCTTTGCTTTACATTTATTTGGAGCGCGTTTTCAATGTTATGTCGGGCCCGAGTAAAAATCGAGTTGACGTAGTAGAAGTTGGCAAAAGATGTTGCAGATGCAGAAATTCTTTTTTATTAGGCTTTATGGTTTACCAGTTATTTTTATTGATTTTCTCCAACTAACAAAATAAACCAGTTGTCTCGAGCCTTTCAGTCCAGTTCTCTTAAAACTTCCCAAAAAATAGCCCTTGTTTCACCTCAAATCTGTAGCAATTTTATTCTGCAATTGTAGAAGCAAACGAAATTACAAAATATTACGCCTTCAAAAAATTTACGCACACACATAAATTCACATTACACATATACTGTCGTTGCTTAAATCTAAAATTATCAAAATTCTGCTATTTGTTTAGGGATTTGTAAGAATATTGAATGGCAACCTCCTGAAATTCAATTAGCTGTATTCTGAGAATGGAACCAATCTCCTATCATATCGTCCTTACTTAGGAGTCCTCTTTAACGAGAAATTAAATGAGAAAGTTCGTTAATTATAAGCCTTTGTTTATGTCGGCTTTTAGAATGAATACGATAATTATACAAACCAGAGGCGCTATCTTGTAACGACTCGTAAATATTTTCGACTCAGTCCATCACGCTCTCTTGCGGTCATGCTAGTAGGAAAGACAAGGACGGCGAGAATCGACATATGCAATTATTAGTTGAGATAGAAAACCTAACTAACTACTAGAATTAGATATTTTAATTGAAGTAAATTTTCGTAAATACGTAGCTAATTATTGTTAGTGCTTAAATTAAAAGGGGACAAATTTAAAGAAAAAATAATTTCATTTTCCATTAAAGCTTTAGTTCTCATGGTCGTATCCAACTACGGAGGTCAATTTCAATTGAGATTGGCCATCGGCGCGGGACATTGTTTATAGTGGTCAAGTGTGTGCGCAATACACAAGAGCACTCCCTGTTCCTTCACCCTCATTATTCGCTGAGACGGCAGATTCAACATTGTGTCGGTGGGGGTACTCAAGTAGCGCAGACGCTAGCTGTGAATGTGGAGAACCCCTGCAAACCATGGCCCACCTCACTAACTGTCCCGCGTGCCCGACCGCCTGCTCGCGTGAGGACTTACTTGTAAGTAACCAGAGGGCTACCACGGTAGCCGCTTTCTGGGCAAGTAAGATTTAGCCCGTATTCCTGCCGACACGAAAGAAGAAGAAGAAGAAGAACATGACCGTTGAGAGATCCGGCGCAGGGCCAACGGCTTATCGTGCTTTCTAAGGCATGAAGGTGAGAACACTACTAACTTTCGGCAGAAACAAATTTTGGCACGACCAGGCAGCTACCACTAGTAACCACTTACTACGCTAGTGACAGAAGAAACAATATTTTTCACAATATCGGCTCTCAAAAGCAGACTTGTACCATACGATAAGTAATACCTATAACAAAACTACCCAGGTATAGACATCTGCAACAATAATGGATGGATGCACATTCAGAACAGATTAGAGCTAACATTCTTCGATACGAAATAATGAGAACAACCTCATCTTTGTTGGAAACGTTAAAGAATGATAGGGTATGTTCTCTATCATGGCGGATTGGTTGCTAATAAATAAAATCGATTGATACAGAAGCGCTGTCATAACGAGAATCACACCGCGTACCGTAATTTTTTTAATGTTTTTTTTCTATATTTAATGATATTTGCTATGCGTGATCCTGTGTTTACAAAAACGATACAAATCGTAAATTTATGTCAAATTTCATACTGAAAACCCCAGTAACCGAACTTTAGAATATTACTGAACACAATCTTGTTCTCCTTCCGAGAGATAGGGCTTCCTCGTTAAGTAGTAATTTTTAACGGCCTCTTGATACTTCTTTTTCTCATTTTTGTGTATTATCTATATTATTCGTCAATCGCTCGCAGTAAGCACACGCCCCAACTGCAGATTCCTCGGCCAAGCACGGCATCGGTTTGATTCTTGTTTTTCTTTGCTCATCCAATCGGAATGTTGCTTCTAGTGAAGAGTTTGCGCTAAACAAAACATGTTTACACCGCGGTCGGCGTTCATGCTGAATGCAATCCGATTCCGCAATTTTTTTTTGTACTTTTCAGGCTTTGTAGGTTTTTAGGGTTCCGTACTCAGATGATAAAAACAATTTACTTAAAATAAAACCTATTACTAAGACTTCACTGTCTATCCGTCTGTCTGTCTTCAATAAAATTCGCCAAAAATGATCCAAAATTTGTAATAACGAAATCAGTTGAATCAGTCGTAGTTGATACTTACTATGATGCCATTCCTTATTTTAATTCCTGAAATTTCATATGTGAAGTCTAACTAAAGTAAAAATAATAATCCTTTCACTGAATTCTATTTCTGAAAATATGACGGGATTAAAGCCGTGAATGAATCGCAATTTTTGCGAAATGAAAGCATTTGGTCCGGTGCAAAAATTTTTTGCAAATGCAGCATTGTTTTTTTAGAATTTAGCAAAAACTGCTCTGGTTATAAATTTAAATAGACCGCATATTATTGCTTTGTGGTAAAAGTTCAACACAATAAAGTACTCTTTTCACATTGATATAAATCTTATTTATTTTTGTTCAATTCCATGTGCAAAATAGTATAGAATTTTTATAAAATCATCAACTATCTGAGGTTAGATTTTTTTCTCCAACGTTCTTCGAATACTAAAACGTATTACTATTGACGGGTAATAATGGTTTGAAATCTCCAGACACTCATTGCTGGAAAGGATTTTGCGATTCAAGTGGAATGTTAGTTTTGTTTGGAAGTGACATCTGATCATCAGGGAGGAATAAATAAGAAAGAGTTACAAGTATAATATCATGAATCATGCTATTATAAGGCTGAATGCCCGGGACTCACGCTATCATTATCAACTGATGTATTTGATTACTGTATTCTTGCAAATAAAACATTTGACTTTGACTTTGTAGTATGGCTCATACTACCTCACATTTGAGGTAAGGCCTTTTTCCCGCATTGGAATGCTTACAGGCTAACTTTACTTTACAAATATATCAGAGTCATAGACAAAGCAAACTCTATCAAAGCAGTCTTATCAGTCTGGGCGTCAAAGTGTGATGTGCAAAAATAAAACGCTTTTTTGCGTTCTTAAAATAAAGAGAAACATGTTACTGGCGCACTATTTGAATAAAATGGCATTTTTTCCACCGCCAAGCCAATTTTGTGATATTTACACGAGTAAAAAGCAAACCCATCTGACGTTTTATCGCTGGGAAATACAAAAAGCCAATATTTAACTACACGTAGTATGTCCTTGTTGCGTCGCCTGTCAAAACAGTTTTGTTACAAAACATCTGGTGTACGTTTTTTTGCGATTGTCGCATATAGATACGGTCTCCTGTTTAGGGTTCCCTCGAATGAGATACAAAACGTCTAAGTTCGAAATGGTTACAATATTTGATTTATCTTAGATTGAGTCGATGCATCAATGACGAGGTACGTTTATGCTTAACGGTCTACAATTAGTAAAACCATGGTGGAAAACAAACGTGGCAATATTCATGAAAACTTCTCATAGAAAAGCTTTACCTCATAAATAACCTTATAATGTTTATAGCATACAACTATACAGAATGTGGCCTTAACAGGAGCAAAAAATTAAAATGTAGGCCCTTTAAGTTATCCATATTAAATGGTTTTAATTTATTAAATTGAAAAATAAAGTTATTGTTATTTTCTAACAAAGTAAATCGAACCAGCAATGTATTGCAAACATATGAGTCCAGTCATAGAACTTGACATTGTCATTTACTACAACGAGTTAGCGATTTCGATATACATTGACTAGAGATTATAACTTTGGTTTACTATATCTTTTCGTCAAAGCATTTTGGAGCACTATGACCAGGTCAATGTAACTACGAATACTCTGTAGAATCATTGATTAAATTTTTTGCTCCTATTACAGGCCACACGCTGTATATGTGCCGTTGCCAGCAACATAGCCGTGGAAGTATGAAAGCAACATTGTTTAAGTTGCCGGCACCTTTGGCATTTTTATAAAATATATAGGTACTATTTATGAAATGGGTTCGATCTTGCCTTGAGACTAGACCAGACGTAGAATAGATAAATAAACAATTTAAATCAACATATTTTCTTTCATAATATTTTAGATTAAAATTTGAAAACTAAATAAAAATTTTAATTAAAAGAAGATAAGCTTTATAATGTATCCTAATAATGCCAAATTTGCAACATCAATGGCACGGCAACGGTTCATCATTATTAGCCGACTCACACTTGACAGCTTTTAATATTTTTTATCTGCGTGTCGGCCATTTTTATGGGAAATATCGTAGTATGCAGGAAAACAGACACGAGTTTTTGGAAATGAAATTGAATGAAATACGGGAAGTCGTGAGAATGTTTTTCCAAATGATTGTAGGTTTTCATTGGCCAAGATTAATATCAATAGACATAGAGGTAATATCGCTCGATTGTACGAAACGTCAACTTTTTTTTTATAAATTGTGAACTCATCCGAAAAATTAAATCTGGGAGATTAAATTACTCTAACAGAAATTGTAATCTGTAATTCATGGCACTTTAAAAGTTTAAACCATTAAATTATTTTTTATACTGGGAAAGGCAGTAAAGGAATGAAGAGATTTGTACATTGGTATTTCATGTATTTCTGGCATTATTAATAGCTGATGCCAAAATTACCAACCTTCAAATAAACAACAACAGGAAAATGTCTTGTCACATCAAATAAAACGAAACTAAAGGTAAACCTAGTACCTAGCCTGGGAGTATGAACAGTAGATTTCTGAGAAGCTGACAATTCTTTTATGATTATGCCCCAAATGTGCACATCCGACCTTCGACCTTACGGCAGTTACAATAAAAACAAAAGTGTATTCTGGTTTTATCTGTTACATCATATGGCCCAGGATTTTTCACGTTGCAAAAGAGTACAGTAGTATCACAATACTTTAATAAACTAAAAAGATACTGTCGTTTATTTAAAGCTGACTACTTTTGTTACATAAGTATTAAAATTCCAAAAGATATCATGTATTTTTCAGTAGCAGATAATCATATTTTTATTAAGTCAATCATTTAAGCTTCAACAAAGGCGCTTTTCATCAGACTTCAACTGTTTAATAGTAGTTCCACACATTCCTAATCAACATTCTCTGTTGCTTAAGAAGCCTCTGCCATCGTCCTTTCGGCATAGAAAGTAATTTCATTAGTAATTTCTTTAAAAAAAGTATAAATACTCTATATCTATCACTTATAATCAGATATGACTGCGAAGATGCAGACATTTATCATTTTCTGACAGGTGAGATAAATACCAAATATGTGACAGTAAATTTATTGAAAGGCAATGATGCTACTGATCATTATTAGATTGTGACTCCCGCGACTCGCTTTCCACGCGGACCTCAATATTTTATTCAGTAGTTTGTTCTGAAGGCTCTGATTTTTTGATGGCGTTCCCTTGTTTCTGGTATCTTCTTATTTGCTTGCTAGTTGAAAGGGTAGACGTTTTGTTGTTACGCTTACACTTACTGTCGGCGTCGTTAGTGTTTCTTTTTAGACTGCACACTTTAAATAGTGAGCTATAATGAGACTTTTGTTCTAATTTTCGCAGTAACAAGAATATAAAAGCTGTAAGGAATAAATAACGGATTTAATTTTAGAATATCCTGTTTCTGGATTGCTTGGCAAAATGTTGTTTTTGTTAATTAACAAATGCTTAGCTGCAAATAGTTTAAGTGCTGAAAAGGACCATTGTTAACTTTGCTGATGCACAAATAAAATAAATTTATTTTTACATAAGATAGCTGCCTCGTGTTATTTCCATACAGACACTTTTATTCCCCTTTTCAATAAGGTGCCCAATACTCAATAATGTATCAAGACAATAAGCAACTGAAAAAGCTCTAAATAATTCAGCACTGAAAGGACGGCCCACCACTCGGCAGGGGTATTACCTAACTTGTAGGCAAACTAAGGTACCTAGGTACGGCTTTATGCTTCAAGCGCTTGCAATTGTACGCTTGACGAGTTTCGATAATAATAATAATGTCGACGCTGCTAACTGTTTTCAGAGCTTCTGAAATACTGTTGTGGACAAGTGGCAAATGATATGAAGCTTATCACCGCTACCCTAAAATTAGACACTTTTATAAATCGTTATACACTTTTTTGCTAAGAGATCTTTCTTAGGTTTCATTTATTTGTTTCGCAGTCGTTTGCAATAAAGTGCTGCTATAGTAGTATTAAACACTTGCCTCCACTGCGGCAATCAATTATAAATATAAATAAATAATTATGCGTCAGGCAACACACCAACTGTCAGGTTTCGTGGTAAGGAATTATCTTCCTTGTGTTACGAAGCACCAGACAACGATTATGACGGGGGCGTCTCCCATAAATACTTAAATACATAAAACATCCATGACTTAGGTACAAATGTTCGTGCTCATCATACAAACATTTACCCCTTGCGGGATTCAAACCCGCGACGGCTGGCGCAATAGTCAGGAGCGCTAACCAATACACCAAACGCGTCGTAAATTATGGGACTGCCACAGCTCATTCTTATCCCTTATTACACTCACAGGCCTTATGGGGAGGAGTAGTGCTGCACTGCATCGTTATCGATAAACGCGTGCAAGCACTGCTCACTCCACTAGGTCATGAATGATTTATGGCCACAGAAGAAGATTGATTTTCTTTCTAGCAGGCCTGCTGCTATCAAGACTATCGCAACTTTTCTTAAAAAAATATTTAAAAAAATACTAGTATTGATACTAAGTAGTGTACGCCTTGAAGGCAGTTTATAGTGTTTGAATTATTTTAAGCTTAAGATCTACTAAATGTACTTACCTAAAAAGATAAAATATTTTTACTACCAAGCTTAATACTAGAACAATGCTTGTTATTGAGACTACCTAGTAAGTATTAAAATAACACATGTGGCTGGTAGCCCCGCTCTTTCATATCAATAATTACATCAAGATTTGAAACGAAATAATCAAAGTTCCAAATTAGAAGATACATAAAACTTATCCATATTAACTAATTACACAATATACCTATAACTACATAATAAATGATTGATTGATTGAATGAATGAATGCATTAGCGATCGCGTTAAGTAATACCCCTGGTGGAATGAAAGTCATAGCGGTGTGTCGCAGGATGTATATTTCATGACATCGCCGCTGCAGCCCAACACTTACTTTAAAACGTTCACGTTGAATGCAGTAATACTTCTGGATACTGTGACAAAGCAACGCCAATAATGCACTTTTCTTTTATTTAAAGATCTATGTTAGAAATAAAACACGCGCAACTAATTTTATAAACGGGCAACAGATCCAGAGTTCAAGTGATTCCTTTATATTGCTTTTTAGAGGAAAAAAGTTAAGAATTACTTTAAAAACGAATCAATTTTAATTATACCTTAATTAAAATTAATTCTACTTACTACTACTAAGCTACCTTTAAAATATATATTTATTATGATTAAAAAAAAACATTTTAGATAAAGCATATCGTTATAAGAAATTTAAGATAACGTTATCTAAAATGTTTTTTTTATCGATGTAATATTAGTAAGTATGTGTTTTTTATGTTATTGATTAAAACAATATTTTTGTTTGGTACTTTTATATATTCGCTACTGATTAAACTCTCTGCATTCCTAAGCCAATTGTTCAACATAAAGTGCAATAAAGTTTCATTAAAAAATATATTTTTTATTTAAGAATTAAGGCTGCTGTCACCTACCTTCTAACAAAGTTCAAATGAAAATTTCTCCCCAAAAATGACTAAACTGACTACTTTTTTTGAATGAATTGTGTAGAAATGAACTATCTCCATAAGATGTCGACTCTGAATTTTTGATTCAATCTTTAAAATGTCTGTAATTTGCAATCATAGAAGCCAAATTGACGGTTTTTCTGGCGCACTCTTCTAGATCACTTGTTGACATCAGCTATCGAAATAACATAAACTTGAAGGAAATTACGTTAGTTTACAAGGTGTCGACTCTGTTTTTTTATTTATCGCTCTGGTTATTCCAAATGAAGACAAAATTGAAACCATGTTTTGGCATAAAATACGCACCTAAAGACAGGCGATTATCTCTGAGATACATTGCACTTATTCTGTGTTATTTGATAAAACAATGTTATAGAGGTTCCTATCTTTGACTTAGCATCTAAATTCTTGATTTTATCTTGTGCAATATATTCAAAATATCTTACTAAAGTAACCTATAAATTTGAGATTTGGAGCTGTCACGAACATTCATCTTCGATCGAAATTTGACAGACAGCGCCGAGCGCTCGGAGGGGAAGGGTGTGTCGCTCGTTGTCTTCGCTGCTAGTCTTTTATTTCGTGTATGATACTCATTCCAAATTTGAAAATATCACGCTTTGCACAATTTTTATACGGCGACCAATTCGCTTTGAGGCTTTATGCAACAGGCATAAAGCCATAGTGCATTTGGATCGTCGATGGTCTCTAATTATAACAAAAAAGTATTCGTTCTTTTGTATCGATTAGTAGTTGTATTTAAATGATTAATCAATGTTATGTAAACTTGCATAGAAAGGAATCCTTATTAATACTATAAACAAGAAAGATTTGTATGTATGGCGACTATTTCAAGAGGTTCATGAGTTATAACGAAGATCTTTTATCATATAAAAGATCTTCGTCGCCTCGCGCTCCAAAGAGATCTCAACACCGTGGCTGAATGGTGCTTAGATAACAAAATGAATTTTAATGTGGGCAAGTGTTGCGCTATTTCCTTCACTGCGAAAACAAACAGGCACATTTACACGTATAGCATAAAAGATAACCCTTTAAGTCGGAAAGAGGTAGTGAGGGATTTGGGTGTTTTATTCGACGAACAACTGACCTTTCGTCCTCATTACGATCAAATTATAAATAAGAGTAATAGGTTATTAGGATTTATAATGAGAACCATAAAAGATTTCAAAAAGCCTCAAAGCTCCCTTCTTCTTTTCTACAGCCTTGTCAGAAGCGTGCTGGAGTACTGCAGCCCGATATGGTCACCGTATTACAATAAACATGTGGACAGCCTAGAGAGAATCCAAAAAAGATGCTTACGTTATATGTCCCGCAGACACAACTTAGGTCGCTCCCTCCAAAACTATAGCGAACGGTTGTCTAAATTCGATGTTATGTCCCTAAAAACCCGACGTAAAAGGTACGACCTTTTGTATCTCCATAAAATTATCCACTCTACTGTTGATGCGCCAGGTCTTTTATCGTCAATTAATATTAACACTCGACACAGATCCAGGAACCCTAATATATTTGACATTCAAGTGTATAAAAATAACACATCTTTTTACAACCCGTTAGTTAGAATGTGCCGCACGTATAACGAGCTGATCCAGGGTGGCAAAGACATAGATGTTTTCAATATCAGTTTCTCTACTTACAAAAAAGCTATATCCAACACCCTGAGGGGCGAAGGTCATGCGTGGACCTGATGTCATACAGTTTTCAACACATTTTTATCATTTATAGTTGTTTAGATTTAATAACAGTTCACTATTAGCGTATGGTATAAAATCATGTTGTGTATACTTTTCATGGGCTATGGTCCAGCTATGTATTTTAGTTCTTAATTTTATATAAGTTAAGCATAGACCATATCCTGTTTGTATACCTAAGTAAAATAAAAAATAAAAAATAAATATACAATTTGTATTTTCGAAACTTGATCAAACAAAATGTGCAGATACTAGGACCAAAATTGTCGACAAAAATAATAATAATAAAAAATTGTCTACAAAATAAAATTGTGGTATATGATGACCAAACTGTTTCTATCACCAAACAGTTAAATGTCAATTTTAGACAAATACTGAATTAATAAGGCCAAGAATAGGCAATAGTACCAATTCTATTGCATATGTATGGGGTTGCAAATAATAACCTTATTTATATAAAATAAAGTAATATCAGTAACACTACTTTATAGTTCAACAACGGTAGACCGATTTTCATGATATTTACTTTGTTGAATTGGTATTTACCTCTTACCCCTTAAGTTATTATAAAACAGGGCTGGGGCGCGCCAAGGCTGGATATGAAGCAAAGTTTTCTGTGGTTGAAGTTTTTTTTTTCACTAAAAAGTCTAAAACTCTTCAAAGGACTCCAATTTAGGCAAACCATTTCTTTTTGAAGTCTCCAAAAAGAAATGGTTTGCCTAAAATGGAGTCCTTTCAAGAGTTTATTTAAGGCTTTTTAATGTGTTTTGTTTTTGAAGTCGGTTTTATTGAAATAGTATGGTGGTGAAGTGACCATTAACCCAACAAAATTGAAGACAAATAAGGGCTTTTGTTTTAAGTATTTGACTTTGAGTAGTAAACAAGTAAGTTTATAAATTATCTTACATCATTCGTGCTTTGGATTTTGAATAAGAATAAACGGACGACAAAAAGTAAAAGGTCAGTTTTTCCTAATATAAACCGTAAACCGTATATAGGCGTTATTTAGTTCCACAACCTTTGATACGCACTTGTACGTACATACCATTGGCCATTGGCGTCAATTCCATACTGTGTGGGACTTGTTCATGGCATTAATTCCATACGCTAGTAACAGTGTTTCAATGGTTTAAACCTAAATAAATAGGGCAATATTTTGCTTATTTAACATTACTTTTCTTTCTACCACAATCTACAACCACAACCTAACTATATACTTGTATAGTAAAACGCTTGTTTAAATAGAAGCGTTTCATGTGATGTGTATGTAGTTAATATGAACCTGTATTCAAATTGTACGCAAATGCCATGATGTTCCATGGTTCTATTCAAGTCCATATTCATATAATATTTCATTATTGAAAAATGTATATGGACAAAATGATATAATACCGGTGTAAACCAAATAATTAAATAAAAATTATCTTGTTTATCATCTGTTATAAATGAAATACTTGAAATCTTGATCGAAATTTTCTTAACTACATTTTCTGAATGTCAGCTATAATAACTTGTGACATATTTCATATATCAAAATACAAATCATATCAAAGAACAGCGTTACATTAACAAGCATTTATGTGTAAATAAATCCTCATAGCATCCAGCTGGTATGACACGTGGTAGATCAAGCGCAGAACCAATGGCATCATCCACCAATAACCCTTAGTCCCCGTTTCTCGTGGAGTTTACATTCGTAAAAAAATACCTACTCTGAGAAGTCACGATTTCGGTGAAGACATAAAGAGGCAGATAACCGGTACCAAACTGTACCGACTGACTAGTGATGTGCCAAGTTATCTATTTTTAATCTCGAAATATTTAAGAAATTCGTTACAACAATCCAAATGAGGACCGACTGACACTAGAATTTTTTTTTAAAACAAGATTCAAATCAAGACTTGAGACGGAAAAGTCTCTATAAAGCATTTCAATTCCATGAAATAGCCAACACGGCACAACACTGGTTAGTCGTTGCAGGTCAGTGCGTGTTAGAAAGAAAGAAAGAAAGAAACATTTATTTGACACACAACAATACATACATAATAAAAATTATAATGTAAAAAACATGATTGTGTATCAAAAAGGCTCCCGCCCAGCACTAGTCGTGATAACCATGTGTAATGTACCCGCCTCTATATGTCTTCACCCATTGGATGCATTTCGTTTTTTCTATGCTGTAAGTTTTTTACGTTATTATAACTGTACGTTTGTGTTTAAATCTGTGAATTTAATTATATAATTATCAAAAGGAAAATGTTCGCGAACGGAATTGACGCGAGCCCTGATTCCGAACTGTATTCACTGTATTCGTAATAGGTATTTTAAATACAAAAAAACTGGTATAACATTAATTTATCACATCGACTTTTATAAGACCATCATTTTCTGTGTTCATCATACGCATAGCCTACTACCTAGAGATAAAGTATCAAAATTGTTTAATTACAGTTAACATTTTTTTGTGTCTCGGACATATAAAATCGCACACACACATTGATAAATTCGGTAAAATCTGAGAATCTCCAGACTGTCATATGGCTCTTAAGTTGAACAATAGAGTTAATAGTTGAACATATGAAGCGCGTTTGCTTTGTCTATGGAAGAACTGAATAGAGAACTAACAAAATCAATGACTATAGATTTAGTTAAATCTTTGTTTTAGATTTATGCTTCAATTTTTTTCTCACTCTTCTTTCTTCAATAAAACAAAACGCGGTGCCCAAACAAATACAAAACTAAACTGTACTTATAACATCCACGCGTGTCACGCACAGTGGTCCGGGTTCACGTCATGTCTTACATAATAAAACTAAGGCAAGTGAATGCGTGCATGATGTAGTAGCGCAGTTTGTAGGCCCCCATCTTCGTGAATACGAGATACGGGACACGATGATAGTGTGGCCTACATAGAAAAGATAGCTAGAGCGGGCTAAGGAATATATATTTAGAAATCATTATATAGGACTTAACACATTAAGCGCCATGGTGATTACTGGCAAAGTCAAAGCCTAATGTTAAAAAGGTGGTATCATGTACCTTGTTTGTTTTGTGTAACGTGTTTGGCATGTTTTTTTTTATAGTGTCTAGGCAGACATTATACATGTTGAACATTTTATAAATAAGAACCATCTTGAAACGAGTATCCAATAAATTATTTCCTAAGTAATGCAGATAAAGATAGAGCATTGCTAGAAATACTCTAATAAATTGCTATTTTATTTGCAGGTATCCTGTAGCGCCGTTATCGGTAAGTGGCTTTAAAAATAGTTTACACTTTTTTGCATAATTATTATGTTACATAAAAAACTAAAATCATCAGATCTTGATTTCCATCTAGCACCAAAGTATCAAGACAAATTATACCAGCCCAAACTTGATGGGGTTGCGTCTTTTAATTACCGGGGCCCCATAGCTTCCTGCTCCATTATCTGATCCTGGTGCCCATCAAGTACCAAAGTACTCATCAAGACAAATCATACGAATCCAAACTTGGGGGGGTTGTGCCAATTTTTCTACCGACTATTTATACCTTCCGGTTTCATCATCAGATCACCTCCATGTCATAAAAATATAGCAATACCTACAGCTTAATTAGTAACCAGAAAGTAAATCAAATTGAACTTGCAAGATTTGATTTCAGACAAACAAACAAACATCGAGACATGTGAATATAAATAAATCTTGTAAAAACATTTAGCAGATCTTAGTAACGTTAGCGAATCTGTTTGTTTGCATTCGATTACACAGTCCCGGGTCTCTCTGGCTGAATAATTAACGCATCAATCTCGATCCGATATGTTCACTCGCTCGCGTACTATCTACTAACTAATCAAACAATGATCTTCTCAAATATATTCTGTTGTATAGTTATTTTATTATCCTTTATTTCATCACCGTATAATCCTTTCCAGGACTTCCACGAATATTTTAAGACTAAAATCAGCTCGGTTCAATAGAAACTATATTATGTCACCTTGGAATAATCAGTCAACTAAAGAAGTTAGAGTCTTAAGAAAGTTATAATAGACTATAAATCTTAAACCTATAAATCGTTTGCACAATAGATCGTTACTTAGACTTAAAGCATGTTTCACAATGTCCTAATAATAAGCTCTGGTAAGCGTTATCTGTCCAATACTTCGTAAAAAGTTACATTCTACATTTAATTTAGTCGTTTGTAGTCGTAATACTTTAATTAAAGCCAATATTTTACGTTACTTTGCGAGATTACTCGTTTTTTGCAGCAATAAGCTGGTCTCTATGCTAATATCTTTGTATGCATTGATCTCAGCCACTCGGTGGGCTTAAAATTTACTATTATAAATTTATTTTGCAAAAAACCCCCTGACACTATCGGGCGACAAAAAGTCTGCAGTCTGCGTAGGGTCTAACGAAACAATAGGCCAGTTGACTAAATTTCAAAAACTAGATAACACCTTACCTTTGTAAATATTATTGATCAAATACCTCGATATTTTTCAAAATATTCAACATTTACATGATTTAAAATTTTATTTTAATCAGTCAGGTATCAAACGACTGCCGGGAGTCGCATAGTCATGGAATTTCTATTGTGTCTCGTTCACACATACTTGACGAGTTAAAAATTAAGTTTTAATGGGTCTCAAAAACGCTCGAACTGTCATGGCGTACTAAACGACATCACTGGCGGAAGTTCGAAGTCTTTTGACACCAAAATACTATGAAGAGTTGTCAATGACAGCAAAAAAAGCTCGTCATCACGAAAGGCATGACGTCACTTCCTCTGATAGGCGTTTGGACATGACCAAATGTGCGTTTTAGACAAACTAAATTATGTAAAATATTAATAATCCTTATTTAAATTCATAAATTATTTCGTTTATGCGTATATATATTCTTTGTTTATGCTATCTTCAAACCATAATAAATCAATAGAAACTCCCAACATTGTGATTTGTTTGTTCTTAGTGGAAACAAGCCTATTGAGAGATCAAAATCTATCATCCACAATCCACATGCAAAAAATCCTCCCTTATTGAAAAGCATGCTTCTTAGGTATTTGTTGTAGGTTTGTACTCGTAAAAGGCCGGTGTAGCTTTGTTTGCATTCGATCACAGCCCGCTCGGTGGCTGAATAATTTAGAACCCAATTCTGTTCGCTCACTGTTTTATTCAGCCGGCCCTTGTAGTTATAGCCGCGATTATGTAGCTCAGGCGGAACGGTTTAAAGCGTGCGAATTCTCCGTTACTCTATCCCAAGTGTTACGTGCAGGTAATGTTATAAAAAATTCAATGGCATAATATACTTACATGAGGAATTATAAAGGGATAAAATAACAATGCAAAGACAATTCAATTTGGTAAAAAAGCGAGGGTAACTTTATCTCTCATGTTTTCACGGCAAACCACGGAGCCGATTTTAACCATCATGAAAAGACAAGATGATACAGTTTTCATTTCGTTAGGAATCGCCTGACAGAAGTGAAAAGGAGGGTGATAGATTGATAGGGGAAATTAATTTGCAAAAACATGAGTAAAAACGTAACAAGTTTGAAAGAGCGCATTGATTCATTTGATACAAAAACTGTTTGAAAAGTTATTGCTCATTTATACACTGAATTTGATACAAAAACCGTTTGATTATTTACCGGTTTCAATCTGGTTCTGCTTTCAGTTTGCAATTCATTTTGCGATCATCAAAAAAACTGTGTGAATATTTTATTTTTATTTTCAGTATGTAAGCACGAATAATCATTGTGCGGTATATTAATGGGTTGTTTACCAATGTAAACAGAACTAGAAAAATTTGATAACAGAAGGTTGAAGCATCTATCTACCCCTATAGGAAACAGCTTTGTATCGTCATTAACCAGGCGTCAACCATACGGAAACACGCTACGTAAAGGGATCAGCAACGCCTCGGCATGGAATCGGCACTGGATAGCAAACGCCTCGCCTCGAATCGCGTTTGCTACAACTTATGATACTTCTTCTTGTGCATGACAGCCCGTTTGACATGGTAGGCGGATTTGAACATCGGACGACTAGTCGTAAGCGCGTTACAACGCATGCGCCGCTGGTCGATATTGGGTCCCGAGTTAATCTCGATCTGAGATGGTTACGCTACAAAGTTGAAAACGTGCGTGGAAGTGTGGAGTTTTATACAAAGAATTCTAAAAGGCTCGAGTTGTTACGGTGCTATTACCGTTAACGAACGAAGTTGTGCTTTGATAATACAAGTCAAGTTGAAGTATAAACGTTCTTCCATGGGTAGCCGCTATTAAATCACCAATTATAATGACTGTGTCAGTCGTGGCATTTCTTTGGCGAGCATCTGGCTTACGGCCGTATATCGGTGGCTCTCCGCCAAGCAGTTGTCTCTGTATAAACGCAAACAGCAACCCTGTAAAACTTTAACACCCTTATCAACTAGGATTAAAGATATTTTTTGCTTGGCACAGATGGACCACCAGATTATAACCATACATAACCCTCAAAGATTTATCCGGCCGTTCAACGATGTTGAGTGTTCATATGCGTAGCGTGTGATACGGTTTGGTGAAGTTTGATGAATTAAAATCAATATTATAAGATTAAATAAGAAACCGAAAATTCCTCACGAGTGGGATTTGAACCCACGACCTCTGGCGAACCAGGTTCACGCTCTTACCAACCAAGCTACCGTGCAGTTAATCCTCTTGGGCGAAATTTCTGATCTCTTATGAACACGTCATTACGCGTGACGTCAGCGCCATCTTATTTTTTCTTTTTTTTAAAATAAATTTGCGCCAGACAACACACCAATTGTCTGGTTTCGTGGTAAGGAATTATATTCCTTGTGTTACGAAGTACCAGACAACGATTATGACGGGGGCGTCTCCCATTAATACCTAAATACAAATAACATCCATGACTTAGGTACAAATGTTTGTGCTCATCACACTAACATTTGCCCCTTGCGGGATTCGAACCCGGATTCTACCCAGTCTATAACCATAATTATACTTAGGTCTGGTTTCGCGATCCATTGTTAGCTCAACTAATGGTTTAAGAGTTATTACCATTAGTTGAATAATAACGATGATGTGCTTTAAAAATAAAAATAAACCTTAACCAATAGTCTTTAAATAGCCATTCTGTCAATTGCTCAGTAGGCCGGTCACTTTGAGATCTGATTATTTAATTATTCCTTTTCCTGTTCTGTTTAAGTAATTTATTCATTCTTAGCTATGAATAGAAAAGTAAGATAGTGCTTTTATCTAGAGAAGACCTCATAGATGGACAGTCGATCATAGTCACATTACAACAGACTGAAGATGGGATAGGATTATCCTAAGAAAAGGATCATCGTTTTGATGTCTTCAATAACGTTTTCCTTTATATATATTCAGAAATGCTAACAAAAGATCCATTAGTTAATATTGCTACACTACTGCAGCGGTCTTATTAATTTGTACTGGAGGTATTTCATCTGTGCTCCCCTAGGATGCGGTATTTGCATACACCGGCCGCGGCCGGGAGATTAACAGATGTATTCTGAATTACTTACCAGAACTGCAGTGGTGTGAATGGCATTGGGCAAATTTAAACTTAAGGACCGACGGCAGGTTACCGATAAGATATGCTGGCTACCAGCGACATGGCGTCGAGATGCCTTCAATTTGTCGTCGAGTCACCGAAGACATGCAGTCAACTTGACAAAGACGCACGTTAAATATTTTTGGCAACAGCGGTTTGTCATCTCTAGTTTTTTTTAATATTAACTGGTGTCAAACAACCTAAGACAGAATGTCCTGGCGCCATAGAACGAGGAGGGCTGACCCCAAAAATAAAAGGAGAAGGCAAGGAAGAAGATGAAGAAGAAGGAGTTGTGAAAGAAATAAAAAAAGTATAACATAAAAAACTTAAAAAGAGACCAAAAAAATACACTAGGATGAATACGTATCCATCCTAGCTAGCCGTGTGTTATATTTTTTAGATATATGACTTTTCAATTAAATTTTCACACATCTCATAGCCCGCGAAAGATTTCATGCCTATGTTAACTACAATTTTAATATGTATTTTCATCGTAGTTTTTTATAGCACAACGCCCAGCTTGGTTATTAGATAGAGCCACAGAGGTTACTTAAGCATTCAAACATGCCATAATCAAAAACCATATCATTCACCGTATGCCACAGATTCCAGCTAACAGCCCCGGCAATAGAGGCGAGTGCAATACGTCATCGGTATGCATTCAATAAATCACGGCAACCGTCGCCGCCCGTCGCTGCGAGATGACAAACGCCGCACGTGCACCCAATTGATGACTGACCGGTCGTTGCGTGAGCCGAAAAATACGTCAACACGCGTCATAATCACAACCTGTTTGGGGCGACGCACACCTGCGCCACATTTGTGTCAAGACATTTGTGGCGCCACTTTTGTAACGCGCTACATTTCAGTGGCGTCGCGCACCTACACCACATGTTGTGTTATGTAAATTTCGTCGCCACATATTTTGAAACGTACCATTTTTAACGACTTAATACATTTCAATGCAAGCACGCACACCTAGAAAGTGCAGGGTGATCCGATACATTTCAATTTCAAATGTGGAACTCTCTACCCGCATCAGTGTTTCCAATGGATTATAACCCTAAAATTTTCAAAGTTAGAGTGAACAGGCTTTTTCTGGGTAAGCTTGCTCCATCGTCGTCTCTGTCTATGCCACTGGTCTAGCCTGGAGACAAGAGCGAACCCATTTTAAATAATAAAAAAAAATATGCAAAATTCACTTATTTATTACAAATGTGTTCTAGTGTGCGTGCTTGCATTGAAATGTACGGGATCGTTAAATGTGGCGCGATTCAAATGTGGCGACGAAATTGTCGTACCTAACACAAATGTGGGGCAGGTGTGTGGCGTTACTTAAGAAGTTTTCGTACTCACCCGTAAGAGTTATCAACTAACTAATATAATAATAAGCAAAATATTATTATACAATCAGATTTAAGGATTTTGATTCGACACGATATAAGATTTTAACATTTAAGTAATAGAGCTGACACAGGTTATTATAAATTGCCCGTCTACCTTGATTATTAACCCTGTTTCAAAATTTTACCCCGAAATGATGCTTTACTTTTTGGACTTTTTAACTAAAACCTATCTGTTTTAATTACAAAACCGTATTTTTAAGTTGTATCGAGTTCACTGGAATTTTATTATGAATAAATACAAACAAATAAATGTCAATATTCGAGATTGCCATTTAATATGTATGAATGCTCAAAGCAATCCCTTTATGAAATAATATTAAATGTATTGTGATGATTTTTGTATTTATATTTAATCAGTTGGACCTGTAGTAATATTAACTCAATGCAATAACCGTTAACGTTATTAATATTTGTATAAGAATGAGTATTGTTACTTTACCAAATACCGTTATCGTATAAAGTGGCAACACAGGCTGCCCCTTCCCTTCCTACTTTCTTACTTGCGAGGCGCACTCGGAAAGCGAGGCAGTCTAGTGCTAACCGCCGAAGCGAAAGGTTGTGGAAAGAAACCTATGTTGAAGTGCTGTTATAATTATTATGGTTGGAAATAATGATTTGTATAAAAGATAAGTGTGGTGATCGAATAAAGAAATTTATAAAATTGTGATGGTGTTTGACTTGTGATAAGTCAGAAGCGAGAAGAAATCTACAGCCCACAAAAGGTATGTACTAATTATTATTTTAAAATAAGAGCATGAATAAAATATTGTTTATGAAATATTCCTGTAAACGTGACCATTACACCATAAATACCAGGATAGTATTAGGATAGCATCGGTTGGGATAATATTCTGCTGCGGTTAAACTGTAGCAATATTATCCTGATTAAATCGTGTTAAGTTTCCAACTGACCGTTTGGTCAAGGCTACTCCTTGATAATGATCTGTGGTGACTAATACACGAGTATGCTCGTTGTCAATAACGAAGTAGATAGGTAACAAATTTTCGGGCTAGCACTAGGTTGTTCTGGATATGAACCGTGCCTATGCTAACTCGACGCAGTCGTGCTAAGCTATCATCAAATCATTTGGGCAAGGCTACCCTTTGCTAATGGTGTGTGAAAGCTAAATGCGCGATTTATTTAATTAAGGGCAACTACATAGCTATGTTTAATAAAATATTATAATAAAGTTTCTCGAACATCGCAATATAGTTATCAGGATAGTGGTAGGAAAGCATTGGTTGGGATAATATTCTGCTGCGGTTGAACTGTTGCACTATTATCCTGATTAAATCGTGTTAAGTTTCCAACTGACCATTTGGTCAAGGCAACTCCTTGATAGTGTTCAGTGGTTACGAATACACAAGCATACTTGATACCTAAGTAGGTAATAATAATTGTCCGGCTAGCACTAGGTTTGTTCTTAACATGACGTAGTTGTGCTGTGCTATCATTAAATCATTTGGGCAAGGCTACTCTTTGCCAATGGCTAATGAGAACACAATGCGCGATTTATGTGCATTATTGGTACAACTAAATAGCTAAATTTAATATAAACTACTATGATCCTTTCTCAATCCAAATAGGAAATACAAAGCGAAATAGGTACCTACTCATTATTATTATATTATTTATTTTGTAGCTATGTTTAGTAGATTTAGAACAAATTTTTTAACCTATAACTGTTGTAGGGCTATTATTTTGGTTTTTATAAATAAATAAATAAAAAAAAACATACCACTCCATTTATGGTTCGACAGTCGTAAAAAAAAAGACAATAGCGAGTTCTTAATTGGATTCAATTTAAACCAATTCAATTCAATCCATCAATTTAATTTCATTTGTTTTCAATTCAATTTAATTCCATACATGCTTGAAAAGAAGGTCTTTAAAGGAAATACAAGTTAAATTCAATTAATGATTTAAATTATTTTTAATACAATTCAAGTTCATTTTAATGTGTGTTCGATTTGATTCAATAATTAACTTTCAATTAAGGCCACTGTGCCGACCCAATTTTACTAGGTAGATAAAGCGGCCAGGTGTGTCATGTGGGCCAGGTGTGTCCTTAAGAAGCGGCCAGGTGAGTCGCGAGGGCCAAGTGTGTCCTTAAGCAGCGGCCAGGTGAGTCGCGAGGGCCAAGTGTGTCCTTAAGCAGCGGCCAGGTGTGTCGCGAGGGCTAAGTGTGTCCTTAAGTAGCGACCAGGTGTGTCGCGTAGGCCAAGTGTGTCCTTTAGTAGATAACAAATATTTTCTTATCAATTAAAAAAAACGCATGATCTGTAACAGTAGACAATAACAGGCAATATAGGCATAGGTTAATTAGTTACATTATGACATCAGCGAAGTATTCACGAAATATAATTATTAAATAATAAATTCATCATTAATATGTACCTAAATATCATTTAAGTAGTTATGTAATAATATTGCGAAAAAGTATGTCGCTTGGGCAGAGTATTTCCTTTTACTTTTATTTTATATACTTTTTTTTAGTTTTAGTAAACGTAGGTACAACGGTTAGATGAGAATTCTCTCTTTGGGGCGTATTGCGATTCAACTTAATCCATTCAATTTCCAGGCTGTTCAATTCCACTTCGTGTAAACGAATACTATCAATAAACATTAAAATAATACTACAAAGTATGAATCAATATTAATGTTTATGTTATTATAATATGATAATCAATTTAATTTGAGAACACAATACTAATTACTGATTTGACAGCAAATCAGAGCTGATTAACCATCAAAGCTGCATCGCAATACACACTCTCATTCTGATGGTTGAATATTGTATTTGAAGCTAGTATTAACAGATTAGTTATCACAAAATATATCGCGCATTATTATAAATTGTGCCTACAGAAGAGAAGCATTGAATACAATATTCATTTATCCTTATTTACGTATCCTGTATATTATATAGAAACACTTCTAATACAGATTTACTTTTTCCGAGGCAATGAAAACGAAGCTGTCGAGATGGCGGACGCCACTGCACACTCGGCACTGGAGCGAGGCCGCGGCGCCCCGCCTATGCGTCGGAGGACTAGGATGTCCACGGCATAGGGGTGCTTTGCTGGCATGACAGGCGAACCTCCCGGACCTCAGAGGACTAAGGTATTAAGACTGAGGACTACGAGGTCAGACCAGGTCGGTTGGGTCGAAATAGAAGACTGAGCTCGAGATCAAGGCCGAGGACATCGACGTCTTTCAATAGTAGTCTGAAAATAATAAAGACCCCTATGCGTCGTAGACGGTAAGGTCCCGTTTCACACAATTTATATTGACTCCTTTAGCTCCGTTCGCAAAAAGTAAAAAAAAAGGTCTACTCCTATTATTTTAACTGTAGTAGGTATTCACTGTATATTCATCGATCGTAAATAATGTGTATGTATATTCGCCGAATATGTCTTTGTAAATACAATTTACAGATATTTTTCGCTGAAATCTTGTAATTTTAGATCCCGACATTTCGAAAAACTTATAGTAGATGTTCGTGGTTGCGAGTAGACTGAGATGTCAAACTATAAAATTAAAGAAACAAACGTTTATTGTACCACTTCAATAACAATAATAGTAGTTCATAGTACGTTACAACAATCAGCCGTCTACCATCGAGCTAGTACTTAACCTGTACTGAGGTAGTAGGCATCGCGAGAATTTTCTTATTTATTATTTTGTCTAGTTGGTAAATACAGTAAAGATGTAGTATAAAAAAAAAGTATATAAAAACAAAAGGAGATGAGTACACTAATTTCCAAATTAGAAATATGTATTTTGGCAATCCATAATTTTACTAAACTTGTAGAATCAGAGTGCACTCTCATATTTATAAATATTAAAAGTGAACATAAAAAGTAAATTCTGAAAAGTTTGCTTCTCTATTTGTCATTTACAGAGTAATCATTACTCATTTAACTATAATATTACCGTTTCTATCCATGCAGAAAGGTAGAATAGAATCCTATGCTGATTGTAAATTGTTTTGAGCGAAAAGTATTCACGTATCACGTCAGAATCAAATATCCCTCTGTAAATACATTCAAAGGCACAAAGATCACAAACGTTAAGGGTTATTTTTTGGAACACTTTCTCTGCGTCATCTACATGGCAAATAAAAGTATTTTAAAATTTTACGATTTAAAAAAAAAACCTGACTGAAAGTATCCGTCAATTTATTACAACAAATTCAGCTTAATCCATAAAAATTGGCTTGGGACCAACGTAGATATTTCATTTAGTTAGAAAACTTGGAACTAAAATATCATTTACATTTTATATTTAATAAGTAAAATAGGGGGGATTATTTTGCTGCAATTGAGTGATAATAGCTTAATTGTAAATTGGACCATGCCCTATTAGGTCATGACGAATAAATTGGTAAATAATGCTGAAAGGCTTTAAAGTTCGTTTTTTTTTTAAATTCTTCTCTAATATTTTTCTGCAACTCTTTGAAATGGATCTACTTTATATTTTCTTTTCAAACGTATACAAAATATCTATTGTTTTAGTCAAATTTGTACAGCCTATCTAGATTTTACGGGGAGTTGGTTCAGTAAATCATTAAAAACGATAAGAAATGATTTATTTATTTACGTAAACATGTACACAGTAGCAGTAGATGTTAACATAATAAATTATACTCATTGTGATTGTGTAATTTATATCAAATGTATGGTTTTTTTTAAAAAAATATTTTCCAAAATTCTATTCTCCCAGTAAAAGAAAATGTCTTTAATGTTCCATTACATTATTTCTGTGCCACTATCTTATAAAACAGTTTGAGATCAGACAATTTAAGCACCAAGTTATTCGAACACTACCAACAAGTTATCATAATATAGTAGTTATCAACAAGTTATCATAGTATAGTTTAGCCAAACCTTATGCTCCATAATTCATAACATTTATGGGCACTGGAAGACGAAACTTGCGCCATGTAAGTTACAAAATTATCAATTTTAAAAAAGTAATAAAAGCTCAAATATTGTTTTTTTTAGATTGACCTTATGTTAGATAAATTTTGATTATTTTATTTCTTTTAGACACTTTGTTTAACCTAAACATTACACAAAAAAACATGCAGGTGTATTTTCTTTAATCATCTTTTTTTTTAAGAAGCATTATTGCACAAATGACAGTATACAAATGGTGACTTGTTGTTGGAAATATTCACTCCCCGTCGTACTTTTGAGTCATTCAAAAATTTTAATGGATGCTGTTGTTAATAAAAATTTAAATACTCAACAAAATATTGTAATGGAGTATTATATAATGATGTTATTTATAGTAATGAGGCATTAATTTGTCTTCCACTGATGTTTTATTACGTTTGAAACGAGCTGTTGTTCCTGTAGTTAAGTAAGGTTTCTTTACAGATCGTTTATATGCCACATTCTTAAAACTACAAAAAAATGTTCCTCATGATTTTATAGTCAATTTAGTTAAAGAGGTACATTGTTTTCTTACAATCTCGAAAAATGCCTCTAAGCATCCGCTGTAGATTACTCATTATTATTACAATTGTAATTGTAACCGAAGTAACTTATTAGCCCCTACAATAAAATTAAATTTAAACTACCGATACATAGACGTGATGTACTCGGGTTTCATCAAAGATTATAGCTAAGATGTTTTAAACTTTTGTTGCCGCAAGTCGTATAAGGGCACTGAATTTAATACTTTAGCCTTGGCTAGTTAGTCAAAATTTCAGTAAACCTTCTTTATATTCAATAGATCAATCTATATTTGCCAGAGCTGCGGCAACTCAAAGTAAACCAAAAATAATATAATTATAAAAAGTACTAGCAAGCAACATGGTTATCGTTATTTATATGTATTTTTGTGATTGATTTATATATGCTGTGTATTACAAAGTGAGCTCAACAGTATTATTGTAGCATAATCTTTATTTCTCGAAGGTCGTACTAATTTTGTAGTGCTAATATAAATACCGAATGTGATGATTGTTTTAATAAGTACAATTTGTAATGTTTTTGATGTGGTGAGCTCAACAGTAAAATTTTAACATAATCTTTATTGCTCATAATTTGTAAAACGTAGTATACTGTAGTAGTATTGATATAGATGCCCCATTGTAAATATATGTAGAGACAAATGCACCAGGAGGTGCACTAGGTAGGATGGCCGAATGTGATGATTTTTGTATTTAGATTTAATCAGTTGGACCTGTAGTAATATTAACTCAATGCAATAACCGTTAACGTTATTAATATTTGTATAAGAATGAGTATTGTTACTTTACCAAATACCGTTATCGTATAAAGTGGCAACACAGGCTGCCCCTTCCCCTCCTACTTTCTTACTTGCGAGGCGCACTCGGAAAGCGAGGCAGTCTAGTGCTAACCGCCGAAGCGAAAGGTTGTGGAAAGAAACCTATGTTGAAGTGCTGTTATAATTATTATGGTTGGAAATAATGATTTGTATAAAAGAAAAGTGTGGTGATCGAATAAAGAACTTTATAAAATTGTGATGGTGTTTGACTTGTGATAGTATTATATAACAGAAATACATTTATCATTCCGCTTTCAACTACTAAATGCCTTTGTCAACAAAATAAACAATATCAGATAACTTTTTTGTCTGAAATTGTTTATTTCTGGTTTAAATCAAGCTCAATGTCAATACCAACTATCAAATAAGTTTTTAATAAAAAAACTGTTATCTAGTAGAGTGCAACTAGTAAAATATGAATAAATCAGCTGTATAACTTTATAAAATAAAATAGCAAGAGCGATTAGACATACAGTTGATATACAGACAAATTTCGTCGTTGTTAGCATCAGAATCATCACTCACCAGATAGTACTATAATTATAGTCCCTCTAGCCGATTTTCGACTACGGTGGCCAGTCACAATGACTATCGACTGCGCGGGACATATTATAGTGCCCAAGTGTGTGCGCAAACACATGTGCACTCTCAATTCCTTTCACTCTCATAGCCCGATGGGACAGCAATCTGACACGACCGGAGACAATTTTGTCTCAGTGTTTTTCTGCAGGGAAATTATGACTTCCACAACTGTGTGAATCGCAGCCTTGTATCAATACTAATATTATAAAGCTGAAGAGTTTGTTTGTTTGTTTGTTTGAACTCGCTAATCTCCGAAACTACTGGTTCGAATTGAATAATTATTTTTGTGTTGGATAGTCCAGTTATCGAGGAAGGCTATAGGCTATATAACATCACGCTACGACCAATAGGAGCAAAGATATAGTGGTAAATGTGTAAAAAACGGGAGAAAGTCACTATTCCACGCGGACGAAGTCGCAGGCAAAAGCTAGTATTTTATATGTTTCAAAAAAACTGCTTAGTGACAAACTACCAAAGTAATAAATTTTTAAAAGTAATTTCTCAAAATAATTTCTAAATATTTATATTTCACTTTAATCCTTACGATTATTGTACTGATGGATTATTTCAGGCACCTGCCTGTCAAGTAGACGCAATGTTATTAATTGCTTATGTTTACATTGCTTGCTTGGAATGCTATCAAATATTAAAATGCTACGCCCTTCAATCATATTTGACGTAAGCCCAAGTTTAGATGAAGGATCTGCAAATGGTATGCCATTAATAAGTCTGCTTTCGTACTCGAATAATGTACATGCATAAATAAAATAGCAGTAAGTACGTATACAAATAAACAAATGGTACAGCGAAATAATGCTTTTATTTCAGAGCTTCGGAGCGTGTTTTTTTTGGTAGGTATTAATCTTGTGAGTTTTTTTTTATTATTAGGTTTTTCAACTGTTGATACAATATTTCTTGATTAACTTAACAGTTTATTTAGTTATATGTTAATTGATTCACAGATTTATAGATAAACTCATCTAGCTTAGTTATAAACACTAGTACACATACGTTTAGATGCTTATAAATACAATTAAGTACACTTAGAATATAATTTCTTATTTAACTATATTAAATAACTTAACTAGTTTTGGAAAAAATATGTTTCCGATAAACTTGTAAGAAGTCAAAGTTGACACGTTTTGATTTTATTCCCTCCCCTCCCGACGCAGCGTGCTGTATGTTGCAGCCTAAGGCCTTTTCCGATAACATAAGCTATCCAACACAAAAAAATAATTAAAATCGGTCCAGTAGTTCTTAAGATTAGCGCGTACAAAAAGCTTTCAGCTATATAATAAAAATAAAAAAATATATCCTTGGACATTTCACACAGCGCCATCTGGTCCCAAACTAAGCAAAGCTTGTACTATGGTAACCAGACAACGGTTATAAACATACTTAAATACTTTTTTTTTGTAAATACATACATATTATACATAGAAAACACCCAGACCAATACAAACAGACATGTTCATGCACACAAATGTTTGTAATGTGCGGGGATCGAACCCGCGACCTCTGGCCTCTAATATAAGTATGAATGTAAAAAAAGATAATAATAGTAAGTATATTGTTTATAAAACATTTTTTTTCAAACAATATTTGCACAGTTAAAAATGTTTATTTAGTGCTAAGATTTACACCCTTACCACAAATCACTTAAACAAAGTTTTAGGCACTGTTTAACAAGATTTTAAGAAAATCCTTACCACAAATCAGTTTTTGGCGCTAAAACACTCTTTTAAACAGTGTTTTAGTTAAACACCCTCCCCCCTATTTTATCTAGTGTTTAACCTCAAAAAATTGACAGATTGACATTTGACAACTTGACTTTCGTTTCGCGGTAAATCAAATTCGTGCTTTCCTATAGAAAATATTATGGATGATTGATTTCACAACAATTAATTTATTGATCACACAATTAATTTATAAATCAAAAAACCAACAAAACAAGTCCGCGCACCGGTACTTTATATACATTAGACACTATTTTAGACATACTTTTGTAAAATCAAATTCCACTCAGCAACTCTATGACGGTTTGTGTTGGTATCCGTGTTTCTGTGTTTTACCACGTCTTTCGAACTTTCTATAAGCTGTATAAGGATATCCTGAAATAAAATAAACAATTACAATGCTATCACGTTTTCAAACCCCACATACGGCGACTATGCGGTAGTTATTATTATTTATTTGATTTACCTTTTCGTTTTTTGTCCAATTATCCTAGCGATCTTTCTTTTTTTGATTCATGTTGAAAACAAATTAGTCAATACACAACAAAATACGACTTTTTACAAATGAATTGAAAACGCGCTCTTTCTTTACAAACTCCTTTAGAAAAGTCAAAACAAATCAGATTCTTCTCATTCTGCTGTCATCTGGGTTTTGATACTATTCAGCCATCATTTCAAGAAGCTTTTGTTCATTTACTCTGCAGTTTGTTGAATGCAACCTGCGTACTAGGAAATGTAATGAATGAACTGAGAGTGAATGAATGAATGTTTGTATCTAAAACTGGTGTTTAGCTAAACACTACCCAAAAACCTATTTGTGGTACAAAATGTTAAACACTGTTTTAAACCCTTTTTAAATTTAAAACAGTTTTTAACTAAACATGACTTAAAACCAGTTTTAACGGATGATTTGTAGTAAGACTGTTAATCTCTCAATTATAATAATAATATAATATGCGCCAGACAAATACACTAATCGTCTGGTTTCGCGGTAAGGAATTTTCTTCCTTGTGATACGAAGAACCAGACAACGATTTTGACGAGGACGTCTCCCATAAATACTTAAATACATATCATATAAACATCCATGACTTAGGTACAAATGTTCGTGCTCATCACACAAACATTTGCCCCTTGCGGGATTCGAACCCGCGACGGCCGGCGTAATATTCAGGAACGCTAGGCAATACACCAAACGCGTCGTCAATTAGCGTTCATAAGCAGAAACTGTTCAAAAATCCTTTATTTTTCAACAATGAACTAAAATTCGCTAGAGATTCTAACGTGATCTTAAACATTACATGCAAACTCGGTATGGTTATGAATAACTAATTTGTATGCTAAAGTAATGCAACCTTTATTATCTCGACCACAGAACGGGATGAAAAGATATAAGCTCGCCGCAATTATGTATGGAGATTTTTAAGTCGCTCGGCCTCATAGCTTAACCGCTATTATGAAGGCCGTTCGGAATTTTCAGAATGATACCATCTTCATGATGCTGATATTTTTTATCGAACTCGCAACTAGTCACTACACATTGTATTTTTGATGAAATCTCAAAAAAATACACCTATGTCTATAGATAGGTCTTTTAAAATGATGTTGAGGTTTCTACAACATTTTTTTCTAAAAGTCTAAGGTTTGAGATATAGGCGCTTCCAAAGTGGTAAAATGGAGGTCCCCCCCCCCCTCCCATCTAACTTTTAAACTAAGAAATTGAAAATATAGAAAATATTATATGATGTAGATCTCAATAAAAAAAACAGTTGTTAATTTTTTTAAAGCAATAATGAGATTTTACAACCGTAATTTACTCCCCAAAAGCGATAATGAAGTAATTTCAGCGTTCCCTTTTAATTTATGAGGTGTAGATTAAAGTGCATGAATACTCTTGCTCATCAGGGAGTTGGTTAACTAGCATACATTATTTATTGCCTTATATTTTGTATAGCTCATTTCATTGCATTATAATTTTAATATTGTAAATAAGAAGATAACAAAATAATGTTTTAATTACAAAAAGATAAATTTTTTTTCGTACCGTTAATCTAGGTATGTGAACCAGTTTAAAAGAAAAATAATATGTTATGTAAGATGACGCATTGATACTTTTGTGATAATCAGGTGTACATTATGTTGTGTCGGACTTTGTAATTAAACCACACACGAAACAAACAAAAAAACAAAAAACTTTAAACCAAATAAACTTTCATCAATATTTTTTACCTAATAAATGAAACTTTTGTGTATATAGGTATGAGCATAAAATGATAGTACACGACATTTTAAAATGGCTTCTTTTCAGAGGGATGAGGGGATTCACGCAATTCAACAGATAATACATAGGTAAAGTATCGGAAATCCGAAACGATATACACTTCATGTTAATAAAAGTTTGCTATGCGTTAAATTACTGTAATTATATAAGGTTTTTATATTTAGTACTTTTTATGCTTCCGCATGAACAGATAAGTAATTTATATATATAAAAGAAAGTCGTGTTAGCTGAAAATTGGCAGGGAGGTAGTTTAGAGCCAGGAAAAGGACATAGGATCCTTTTTATCCCGTTCAACGGGGCCGGGGCTGGGGCGGGACGGGGCCGGGGCGAAACAAAGTTCGCTGGGATACGCATGATATACTCTAGCAATGAATCATTAAAACCCAAGTCAATTAATGGCCACTGACTCAAAACGACGCGCACATATGGAGCTGCTACGTCGTTTTGATGAAAGTCTTGAAGTAGATTTGTAATAAATAGGCAATATCTTGATTGCATTCTAGAAAATGTACTATTAAAGTTGATTGGGTTTTTCTTTATATTTCATTTTCGTTAATTAAAAATATTTTAATTTAATGAGTTTCTTTTGTTTTGGGTATATTTCATTTATTAGGTCTTGGTAGACAGGTACATCAATGAATTCTAATGCAGTGTGTTTATCTTCATATAAAACAACAATAAAATGTTTACATACTTATATTTATTCGTACAAGTAATCAAATAAATATTATTATTATCAGATTATTATAATTTGATTGATAACTGTCAAATCAAATAAAATTTTATAAGACTAAAAAAAGCGATTTAGCACAATTTCACCCAGAAACACGATTAAAGATAACGCCACACCACACAAATACAAAGCAAAAACCACCATCATTTTTTTCATGCCTAGCACCACAGCTTTCTGGCGATAGAACTTCATTAACATTCTTATAAAATTTTCTCTGTCTCCTTCATTCACATAGTAGTTCAGTAATCCCATCTCAGCTAACAACAGGCCACGCAGTCGGACAATCTCAATCAAAGGATCGCCTTGACGAAAGTAGCACGCGATAGGGATCAAAAGTGGTTTATCAAAAATAACTGTGAAAGGACTGTTGCCTTCCTCATCTTTGTAGTCCGGCCACTCAAAAGTTGCGATTCTTAGGTCCATGAAAACCACATTTTTGTCCGAACGATGTTTGAACATGTAATCTAATGGTTTTTCTATTAACATATGCTCTCGTGGCATGTAACAACCAGTCGACGCATTCACTCCTCCACCAAGCGAGGTTAGCTTTGAGCCCGACAATAAAACTGTATAGTTGTTCTCGCAAATATAATCCATTGTTTTTGGCGTTTCAACCGCTCCCTCCACATATTCCAAATGCTTAATCAAATGTGTGAAATAGCAACACCTCAGTATAATAGCAGACAGAATACAACCTAAACAAACAAATCTCCAAGGTTTTTTCAATGACACTGGTTGAGATATTAGGATTCGAAACTGATTAAATACAATATCTGCGACACTACGATTCTTTTTATTCTGTAAAACCATTGTAGTGTATATTATTATTACTATGAGTATGTTCACAAATAGAATGCACAGCCATATTTTATTATTGAACACTCGAAACATGCTAAAGTTGTCGATGTAGTCGATGTTTGCTTGTGGGACTGGCACTACAGCAAAAACCTGGCCTGGAATCAGCGGGTAGCCAGCTACAATGTCCTTGAACGACTGTCCAAAAACTAAGCCTCCAAAGACAATATCTACTTTGTTATCAACTAGATCTGCGATCAAATCAACACTATTATTGACTTGTTCATCGTAATTCCCTAACACATGATTGTCTGTGATACTAAGCTCATTTTCTCTGAAAATATCTCTAATTATACTCATTTCAATACCTAAGTAGTCTTTGGTGTTATTCATAAAGATAGTGTATGGAGGGAACAAGTTCACACCAAGTCGAATGTGGCAGGAAGAATAGTAACGTATGAAATCATACGTCGATACTGGATCGTGAGTCCTGGAGCAATCAAAAGAACGCTTGTTTTGGGTGTATTTTACCGTGTTGCATCTAGGCTTCGAGTTGTAGTATGAGAGGGAATTATTTGTTATGATTGTACTAACGATGGACACATTATAGACGAAGTTCTTTTTCAAAACCCGTCGGAGATCTGAGACTCTGGTATTGGGGTTGTAAATGACAATGAAACTAGATTCACCGGACCATCCTAAACAGAGACAATGTGTGAAGAAAAAATCAAGGGCACTTAGTGAGCTGATGTAGATCAGATACTGTTGATTTTGCAGTGGTACTTTCATAATGTTGCAATCCTTTTCTTTTAGTTGATGAGATTCAACGGTATACTTTCTCGTTAGAAGCAAGTAACTGAGCAGAGTATTCATAGTATTTTCAGTCAAAATGTCTGGATATTCGCTGTGGTAATATGCGACGTTGTTTCGAGAAAACCTGTGACTGATAAAATCCACGATACATTTTTCCATGTTCGAGATAGTTTTATTGTTGATATATGTTTTAATCTCGATAGAACACTTAACACATGCTATTAAGACAGCAAAAGGAAATATTTTCATGGTAACTTGACTTTTTTATATTGAACTTACAAATCAGAAACATGAAACAGATCCAACAGTCAAAGGAGGAGTGTTATGTAAAAAACGGTACGTTCCAAAACTACTTAATTGATATTTTCATTAATTATTTAAATTCAATTTTTTAGGTCCTCACACATATGGAAATTAAGTATCAGCTTACGTGCCTTTTGACTTTAAAAAAATATTGTTTGACAAGCAAAAGGCGTACATTACAGTGTTCGTAACAAAACAAATTTCCCTTAATTTATCTTCAAATCATTATAGCTATGGTGATAATAATGGTAACAAACTTTTTAAACTAGACAATTTTGAAAATATTTTCTATTTTGTTTATTCTTAGTCCTTGGATGCAAATAAAGAAAAAGGAGTTCCACGTTAAAAATGAGTGTCTTCCTATACGTGGAATATGAAACAAGTAAAATCCATAATATACGTTCAAGACCACATTTTGATAGATTCTACATTTGTCTACATTTTGCAGATGAAATAGGCCGTTCGGCAGTACAGATGGCATCCATTACTGCGATGCGTCAAACATCGAACGCGCAATAACTCAGCGAGACACGACCGGTAACTCACACGGGATCTAGGGCGGTGGGTTACCTTACTTTCTGCACCATGAGTGAAGCAGGGTTAGTGAAATTGTGTTGGTTCAGAGTCATGAAAATAAAATTGGTTACTAATCTCGAAGCGCCTATCCCTCAAACGTGACACTTTTAAAGAAAATGGTTTTAAACACCTCTATGTCATTTTAAAAGACCTGCCCATAGACATTCCCCACACGCATAGGTTTAACCTAAAATATTTTTTTTTGCGGACGGACAGACAGACAGACAGACTTGACGAAACTATAAGGGTTTCGTTTTTTGCCATTCGGCTACGGAACCCTAAAAACGTAGGACGTATTTGATTTCATCTGTGTCAAACACTGATTTAGTAAGAAGTTGCTAGAGTCTTAAGACGAAATCTGACGTTCTCGATTTTAAACTAAAGAGCACTCTAACAATTTAACAAGCTTTACGGGTGTTCGGTTGTTTCTCCTGCAACCTTCACTCAATCTTTATCCTGAACAAGCATTGCACTTGCAGTGACGTATGGCAGTGGTCGCACCTTTTTAAGCTGGGTTTACACGCACAGTATGTCCCATTTTAGTTAAGTCTGACATGAGTGATGACTGATGACAGTTTTAGCTCACAATTCACTGCACGTGACTGAAGAAATAAACTAACCTTTGACAAGGCAGCGTGGTCCGAAGACCTTAGCCTATTCCATAAGGAATAAAAAAAAACAAAAAAAACACTGCACGTTTATTTGTAATTACATTATCATATAACTTAGCAGCGGATGCAACGAACTTATCGCAAAATCGGTGTAATTAATGTCACCACACGCGCTGCTTTTACTGATCCGTACTGCTTCTGTCTACGATATCATTTATAAATCACTTAGAAAATCATATTTTTCATCATTGAACTACCATTTCTAGTATAAGGAACTGACACCACGAACAAATCTTGTGCAACATGAATTGACGCTACTTGTTATAAACAAACGGTTTAATATTTGAAATTTAATCAGTCAGGTATCAAACGACTCCCGGGAGTCGCATAATAATGGAATTTCTATTGTGTCTCGTTCACACATACTTGACGAGTTAAAGGAGAAAACCGGTTCCCATAGAAGCTTGGGCCTGGCGTTACAGAGCTGAAACTTGGCCTATATACACCGTGCTTTCTTAACCGTCTTACAGCCGAAGGCCACTTAAAGTATCCAATAACTACATGTCATTCGTTAAATGTCTTAGATTGGCTACGGTGCGGAACGCGTGGAGGCGGCAAGGTCAAGGAATGCATTGTTGAAAACTTAAACATTATGAACAGGATGATACATTACGTAACATTACTATTAGATATTTTTAACACCAAAATTATGTGGAGTGTAATAAAAAAAATAACATGTCCTAGAGGTTTATTAAGATGGTTACATTACGTGGGCTTCGGGTGTAAGACGGTTAAAAAAGCACGGTGTATAGGTCAACTATAGTTTTCTCACGAGGCCCATTTTCACCACCACTATCAATGGCTAAATCAGTAAAATAATTTACATAAAATGTTTAAGGTGTATATGTACAGTCTTCTTCAGATATTTTGTAGCAGACAAGGTAAAATGAAACAGTTAAAATATCAATAAATGCCAACACTACAAGTTACCACTAACCAATTAAAAAAAAGTGCGAGTAGACATTGACAGTTGACAGATCATTTTTTATATCAGTTTAACGGCCTCTAGACGTATCCATGCAGCCAAAGATGACAGGGCAGACCATAAACGTATCCTACTAATGATACAACATAAAATAGGTTTATTTATGCCGTTGGCCATTACCATTTCGGGTAAGATTTAAACAAGGTGATCTAGCAAAAATATTCATTCTTTTGGTATATGTTTTATGCCTGTAACCGTCAGGCCCAAAAACGGGTTTCTCCTTTCAATGAATACGTCACAATCTTGTCGTCGTATTTGCGACACATTTTTTGCTTGTCATAGCTTCTCTATATATAGTAATAACAATTTTCTGGTTATCACTGTCGTCTCTCGCGCTGCTATTGCCCATCTGTACTGCTTTCGTCTACGATATCATTAATTACTTTGTAAATCATATGTTTCACTAAACATCTTTAACAGTGCGGTCACAAAACATATAGGTAGACCGCGAAATTGCAAACTCGCCTGCAGGGCACATGGGTGCGGGGGGAGACGAAAGCGCGGCTAGTTAGCGGCGCAGGCGGGTGATTCCGCGCCGCCCTATCCTCTCGCGCGACCCGCTCGCCTCCCCCCGCGCCCCTGTGCCCCGCAGGCGAAGTCTCATTGAAGCGGTTTACCTATAGTTAAGAACATACACATAAGTAATTGTAAAAATCTAAAATGTATCCTCAGCCTTAGTTGTGCCATATTTCACGCCAGCAGCCCACCTCGTGCATTTGTTAAACGTTAGAGCTACAACTACCCTCCGAACAGCTTGTTTTCTCGCAACGACCTTATAAAATATTCTTAAGAGTAATACCCACAATCTCGCTGTTGAAAACTACTATGGATATAAATGGCACAGGATTTATAAAAGTTTATTGCGCTTTAAATTTAAAATGACTTATGGGAAATTATCTTTATTGTAATTACTTGAGAAAATATCATGTGGGTTGGCAGAATATTGAAACGTTTTAAGTTTAATCTGCCACATGTAAAATATTTTGTCCGTACAAAAACCGAGAGAGATCAGGCGCAGGACCAACGGCTTTACGTGCTTTCCGAGGTACGGGGGTGAAACATCGCCAACTTCCAAAAAAAAACCAGGTACATATTTTTGGCCCGACCCGGGTATCGCAACCGGGACCTCTGGCGCAGCCGTCGCTTTAAAATGGGACCCCCTAACCGCTGCGCCACCCAGGCAGTTCATAATACTGTCAGGTTGCACGGATAGGATTTTTTCCAGTTGTACCAAAAAAATACAAATAATTATTTATATTGAATGAATGAATGGAAGTAATTTATTTCAGACCGTGGTCCATATTCCTCGTTCATTCCGTTGTCGTTTTCATTACGGACGTTACATTGTATTTATGTGATATAAATTCTAAGATATCAAATATTTCTTCAATGATAAAATATCAAACATTAGCAATCTTTATCCATTGCAATTGGTATATTCTCTAGAAACCGTCAATCGAGTAAATACCGATATAGTACCTACCCGCAAATCTTGTTATAATACATTTACTGGAATTTCAAAGTTACTGCATTCACTTTAGTTAGAAAGTGAGATATCGATATATTGTAGAGTGTTAAAAAAAGTCAATGGACGACCATGACTTTGCTTTTCGAAATAAAGATTATAATTTGTCGAAAACTAGACGTCACTTCATATTATTTGTTAGGGGAATCAATATTTTAAATTCTAGTACCGACTAATAAACTTCTAATACTGACGAATACGATAAAAGCCGAACGACTTTCGTAGGAACTACTGATAGAAGTGATGTTTATTTTTTCAATAAACTGAGATCAATCATGCAGCCTGTTTTGAATATATCTCAGTTACTACGAGTATTTTAACTTGAAAACTCTGCTTATGTGAAATGACATAATATAGATAATGCCATCCACCGAAGTCGCGCGCCACCTTTCGTCATAATCATTTATAGTACATTTTGTGCAAGCTATTTCCAATATTTGATGATGTAATATTATTATATTTATTAAATGTTTATTATTTAATATTTTATTTAATATTTGCTAACCACCATTCAACCCGCGCTTACCTTATTCAAAAATGAAACGTCGCGCGTCTTCGTGGATGGCACTATTTGTAACGAGACTATAAAAGTTTTGCAGGTTCAAACATCGATATTCAGCTACTGAAAACACTACTCGTAACTTGATTGCAAACTCTGACGCTCGACATTTTGACCTTCTGAGTGACAATAAAAGGATTGACACGAGAAGCGCATCAGGTTAAGTAAATAGCTGTGTATCGCTCGTCTCTCGAACCTCTGTGAAGACAGACTGATATGCGAGACGAGTATTTGAATGTAAACGTAATAACTGAGACAAGTAGTCTTATTATTGATTTGACTTCTGATTAAAATAGTAATTTAACTTTAAGGTACCAAGTACAATCTTCAAATAGTGCGTCTTGGTAATGCATGCAGTGTTATGCCCATGCCATAGTAAACTCGCTCCCACCAGAAATATTGACAGAAATAATAAGGCTAGCATCGGACTGTTGTGTGCGACTGTACCGGCTAAAATTAAGACATGCGTACAGGAAAATAACCAAAATCTGATGACAAATTTAAGCTTATAACGTCAGATTCACTCAGTGGTACGGTCACATTAGATGGCATCAAACACTTCTGGAGGCCTACCACGAAAATCTAAATCCGTCAAATTTGCGAATCCGAAGCATTTCGTACGATGATCGTAGAAACGGATTTGGATTTTTCATAGAAAACTCTAAGACCACAACTAATATTATATCAACGATGATGGCAACCTTAGGCTTATGTGCGCTACTGTACCGGAAAATATGTTGCAGCAACAAAAAATCGCACTATTTGAAGACAAATTTTGCGTACACTGCCAGCTTCAGTCAGATCCAACCACATTAGATGACGCCACACACTTCTAGCAAATATTTACAGTAATGATAATGCGAGCCTTCAGGCTTATGTGTGCGACTGTACTGGCGCTAAGACGTGACCCGCGCCTCGCAGCCGCGACAACGAAACACGTACGTTTACCAGAGCTGCTAAAATGGATCCTAGATAAATAAGAAACCGATCCCTTCCACAAATCTAGTGATAGGCCCTGTTTATTTCGGCACTCGCGACTGCGTCAGCGCGATTTGTGTTTGCTTCCTTCCCAACCGTTGCAGCGTATTGTCTTAAACTAACTTAGCTTAAAACCGTCCTCGATAAATATGCTATCCAACACAATTTTTTTTGTTTAAATAAGTCAAAATTTCCTAAAATTAGTGAGTTCAAACAAACAAACTCTTCGCTTTATAATATTAAGTATAGATTAATGATCATGTCTTTCTATCTTGTTTTTTCAACTTACTTAACTTAAGTTTTGCATTGAAACCATGTGTTGAAAGACAAATGGACATCAAAGTGAAGGAAATGATAACAAGAGTTTCGTCTTCCTCCTGGCTCAGTAATACTTATTTACTAAGTATATGGCAATCCCAGAAAAAAATGACATATTAAGATTAAAACTAGCAGCATTTTACCAGCAGCGAACTCAGTAAACTCTCTTATAGCGTCACTAACAGCAAACAACTCGGGGGACGGACGTGCAGGGCACAAATAAAAACTGCGCGCTCAACTTTGATAGTGCGAAATTGTTTTAAGCAACATCAAGTGGAGATTTCGTATGGACTCGCTCCCCCGGGACGCACTCCGTGAACTGCGAAAGGCTTTTTTGTTCGCGCCTACGTGACGCTGCGTGTTTTCAAGAGTTTATATTGTTTTAACGTCCACGGCAGAACTAGAACTTTGGGTTTTACGAGTATAAAACTACGAATTGTGTTTTGTTACGGCTAAACGTGCTTTTCGAGGCACGTCGGTGTCACATCCCAACTTCTTGAGTTCAGGCGATTTTGACCAATTTCAACGGCAAAACGTAAAAAATTGGCCCGACCTAAGGTTGAAAACTTTTTGGGTGGCGACTATTGCAATCAGCGAAAGGTCAAGCAGGCAGTTGCAACACATTACTTTCTTAATGATGATAGAGATATTTATAGCGAACACATAACTTTATCCAAAGATCTTTTATTGGAATGTTAAAGGTGGGAGGGCTTTTATCTCCATAATTGCTTTAGAAAGCATCAACCGTTGCAGTATCTATGTATAGATACATGAAATAATTTGTAGACTAAGTTCTTTTTAGCAAATGGCAATAAATTACTTATTGCGCCATTAAGCCATTATACAATTAAAAGTTTTTTTTTCGAAAATAGTCCTCACGTGTTTGCCCAGGAAATAACATAACATTACTTTTCTTTCTTCTTCATATTCTAACGCTGTCATTGTGTACCCCTTTGCATCCGCTCTCAAACATTGGTGGTCCTACTCTAAAAGTAAACCGACAGTTTCTACTCGGCCGTCTCTGTTTAGGGATAAAAATAAAGTTAAGATAATCTCATCACAAACACAAGCGCGCACAAGTTCAATAAAAATACAAACATATCATTTAGGAAAGGTTACAAAATAAATCACAAATCAAGAATGCAAATTTCAATAACACCACATACATACAGGTCAAATTGCGATCCAACCTTGAGGCGTATTGCGATCCAACTTAATCCGTCCAATTTCGAGGCAGTTCAATTCCCACTCAGTGTACACGAATTTGCCAATACTCGCCACGATTGCCAGGCGGGTTGGCGAGCGCAAAGGCCTGCGTCTTATTGTAGCTGTGACGCTGCTGCCCGTCACAGTTCAACATTTAACTGCGCCTTTTGTTGTATGGTTATCCCGCCATTCCGTCGGTCACCAGAGCCTCGTCTGTTGAAGCAGGACGCACCACGTGAGGGTGAGGTTGGTTTGGAGCTTTGGGTCTTGGTTAAGCTCCCTTACGTCCCACTTACGTTCTTTACCTAAATATTATTTTGAAGTCGGTAAAAATAAAAAGACAAAAACTACTGATTTGTTCACAAGTTGCTACACACTTCATGAGTGTCTTGGAACAGGTGAAAAAAAGAAATTGGCTGGAAGATTGAGAGTAGTCCGACCTGCGTTCGAATTCGTCTCGCATCTGATAAGCATATTATTATTGCGACGCTGTATCGTCTCACATTGGACAATTCAATTTCCCGAAACGTGAATCCAGCGACAGAGGTACCAATATTGTTACAAGGTATGTTGTGTACATACATGTTCCGGCGACAACCTACTTGTACTCAATCTGATGAAACAAAATTACTTTTTAACAAAATAGTAAAACCGATTTCGAATAACAAAAAGCACAAGTCTCAAATAAAGGATTTACTCCTAAGGTTTAAAAGCACCGACTTCAAAAAGAATTGATTGAGAATTGCGTTAAAAGCATGGTAAAGTAAAGTAAAGTTAGCCTGTAAGCATCCCACTGCTGGGCAAAGGCCTTACCTCAAATATGAGGTAGTACGAGCCATACTCCACCACGCGGGCTCAGTGCGGATTGGTGGAGGGGTGTTTGCAAGGCAAGCGACCAACCTTGCTGTCAGATTTTATCAAGCCGCCCATAGGGCCTCTGACTAGGCTTAACGACTAATATCAACGATAATAGCCGGGACCAACTGCTTAACGTGCCTTCCGAAGCACGGAGATGCTCGTGATATACGTCACTTATATGGTCAGAATGGTCACCCATCCAAACACCGACCGCGCCGTAAGTAGCTTAATTTCGGTATCACTACCAAAGCGCTGCCACCACTGCGCTACGAGCACCCCAAAAAGCATGGTGTATGACCAAAAATCGCGTGTAAGTTTTCCTTGTCAACGCAGTTTTTTTAATGAGTCAATATTCATTAAGCTCTGATAAAATGTTTGATTCTGGCAACTTCGATTTCATTTTGAGTGGTAAAAGAATTGTATACAACTCTGGGAAATAGCAATACATACGTTTCGATTTTAATTCATTGAGGTATATGTGTTCTTTGAGTAGCAAAAGTTACGAATTCTATAATTAAATATTACAAATTCCAGGTAAAAATACATTACTCTAGTCATTTTGCTTTATTACAAGCTTTTCCATCACGATTCATAGTAAATAATTTATCATAAGTAGTGGCCACCAAAGGCATAGTTTTATTCTCAATAGGCCCAAATTACTAGAAAATTCGTCTACTAAAGCATTTTCTGTCCAGAATTGCTTTTTTAATTACTTAAGAAGGTCTTCATTGGGTCATTTGTAAAGGTTAATTAGTATCGTTTCATAGAATAATAATTTAATAAAGCATTAGTCACTTATTGATGCTCTGAGAAGTGTATGATATTAAAAAGCTTTTAGCTTTAGAGACGATCTCTTTTTTATTGACAAAGTCTCGAGTGTCTATAATTTTACTAATTACGTCTTAGACGCCTAATTTAATTACAATTGTAGAACAGTTATTGCATGAAATATATTTTTTTAATTATATTGTCTTGATAGGAATTTGAACAGAATTTATTTTACAAAGAATGAATAGCGGTAGTAGGGAGTCTAGTGGGATAGGCTTCTCTATTAAAAGCTACAATATTCAGTGACAAACTGCACCATAGCGAGTAAGCGCCGCTATCATTAAAGCGTTCCTTGGGTAGCATCAGTACTAACAGAAAGCTAAAGATATAGCATATCAGGAAGGGCTTTTGATTGGGTATTAAGAGGCGAAAAACCCACGGTTCTTACACTGCAGTGTGAAATGCAAGAGGAAAACCACTTCACTATCTTCATTAATTTGGCGAGTTTTGGAAAAATACTCCACCGACAAGAGCCTAGCTTTTAAATTTGAAGATGATGAGTTTTGCTATAAGATGTTACGTACAATCATGAAGTTCACTGAACTCTACCATTCATGTGGTTTCCCAAAATACCACGTACACTGGGCTCGATTCAAAGATGCTACGAACAAAGATTAAAATACCGATATGTCTCTTTCTCTTCTAAATTAATGAACCAAGGTACTTCAATGATTCAAAAACAACAAATTTAACAGCTGTCAATTGCTTAGAAATTCATAAATCATCTTAATCTTCCCTAATTTGGAGTTTTTATACAGATTAAAGAATACACCTGCAAAGGTAGATCCAAGTGAAACCTGTTTTAGTATAAGACCTTTGTACAACCTTGTTTCAATACGCAATAAATATCATTTCATTTCATTTCATTTCATTTCATTTCAAAAAGCCAAGCTCTTTTTGACGATGATGATAGAGAATGAAGGTGGGACTTCAAACGGTCACAACTAGACTATACTGCGCTTGTTACATCTACTACACAGCTACGAATTACAACGGTACATTTAGTATGACGCTTCTTTATCATTTAGTCAATTTATTTCCGTTTATTTAATAGAGAAGGAGACATTTACCTTAGTCTTAGTCTGTGGCTAATCCGAATTGAGCCCAATGTTAATCGTTTCCCTTTTCAATGTTCTTAATTGGTGTCATCCCGAACACCAATTAATAAGAACCTTCTGGCTCACATTGATATCAAGTTTGTAGATCAAACGAAGGGGAACCAATTACAACAAATCGTGATCCTCATTAAGCTTATTAATTAGGATACTTTGAACAGTTTCGGCTTCATCTGACCGGCACAATCTGATGAGTGGGGTTGCCATATTGAAAGTTATACCTCAACCTGCGCAGATTTTAAGACAATAAATGTTACATTTGAATGTAATGTTCTGCTGGACGTTAGTGTAGGGTGCGTATTTACTGAAATCGTTCTAAGCCAATGATTAGTATTCAGTAAATACGCGTTTTAAGCCACTCTTTATCAATTCACGATTGTAGGAAAGATGACTGAAAGCCGAATGCGTTATATAGAAAGCTCTAGCTTGGTTGTCCCAAATAAAAAGGAGCCAAAGAACGACCACAGGCCACGCGGTGGACAACCATTTCCAGACATGGAACGAGCTCATGTGGAGGAACAGTCAACCCAAAACTGACTTGGCGCCTTTAAATTAGAAGTGCCGACCTCAAATGAAAAGAGAAAGGCAAAGCAGAAGAAGAAGTTGTACAATAATCATTGAAGTTGTACAATTTATGATTATGTATCTTTTGTAGTTAGATGTAAAGTCAGATGTGCTGATAACTGTACATTAAAACGAATAAAAGCTTCGTCAATCAGTATGCATTGCATTCCCAGAATAACATAATGTGAAATTAGATTTATGAATAAAGTGAATTGAATGCGTATTGTACTTCCATGTCGATTCCATATTATATTCTATTTTGAGCAAAAGGGAATAGGAAATGAACTATTGAATCAAATAAATCCATCAATGTGATTTTTATTAAGGGGAACATTATTTATTGAACTGATTTTCGACGACAAATTACATTCGAAAATATTTAATGCACAATTATACCGTTGTTCTCGTTTTTTTTAAATAATACGCTTAATTAGATACTGATTAGATAGCAGTTAGCATTTAAATTTCATAAAAATATGAGTACAATAAACATATAGAGAACAGTCGCCTTAAATGCCTGTCACGAATTTTATAAGCGTTTGAAAATGTAATCCGAATACGACTGCAAAGAAAAATATCTTGTGAAAAATATTCGTTTCATTGACCAATACCTTCTCAAAAGAGAGAACGGCCATTTCTGAGCAGTTTAAAAATAAAATTCAATGGAGTCCCCTTTGCGCATCGCATGTATGACGCCCCACAATAATATCGGGCTTGTGTTATGAAGTGACCATAAGTATGGAGATTTTGTGTACAGTTCACTTGTATCTTTTGAGTATTAGCGATTAACGATAACAATCCAGCTTCAGATTTTTATTGTGGAGCTACAATGGTGTACGCATAGGGAAAGAAAGATTCTTACAAGTCTTATAAAAATAGCACCCCGTAATGGCATAACGATATAGCATATCAGCTGAAAGAAGGCCTCATAAACACCCTTCATTACTCGACCACAGTGAATCCGAAAAGAGGGTAATTTATCATTTCAATACCTTTTTTTTTTCGCGGAGGAAATGCTTTATGCATACCGTGGCAGGTTATGTGGGACTCCTTGGTGGTTAGTCAAGTATACCCACTAAAACCTCCGCGTGGTCCCTCATACCGCTAAGTGGGACGACGAAGGATCGCTGATCATTTCAATACCTGATCATTATTTTGTACAAGACCGATAGCTGTTTCCATGAAATTTATAGTCATCAGTCAAATATAAATTTATTTTTGTAAATAGTTGCAACAAATGAAAAATGTATCTTTTAGTAACATTGAACGTACTTTACGAATTGAATGTGAATGTATTGTATTCTGTACTAAATAATATATGTATTTTGTAAATCTGAGGGTTTGTAATACTAGTAAGATGTTGGTTTAGTAGAGCATTCGTTAAAAGCGTTTGACCTAAACGACAGAAATTGGTAACTAGATAATTTTATATCTAATGTTGCTTTAGTATTAATTAATCAAAAACATTTAATGTAAGCTTTTTTTAATATTTTATATATTAAGGCATACAACAGGATATGGTCTATGCTTAACTTAAATAAAATTAAAGCTAAAATAGATAACTGGACATAGCCCATGACAAATATACACATTATTATTTTATTATTAAAACAGAAATACCTACCTGTATTTAAATAAAAGAGTCTTCAATTTGTTCTAAAAAATCCGGTCGCTTGGTCACCAGACCAACGCGGCGGCCTCTTTGAATCGGACTTGTTGGCAGGGTTCGGCTTTCGCTATCAGCCTGAATTTTAAAATGTATGTAGCATGGCTCTCCGTCCTGGCTTTTAAAAGAATACCATTTTAAACAGAAAATTTGGACATGTAAGACTTTACATTTCACGATGTTAAGTAGTTTTTAAGGTGTTTGGCACTGCTACGTTAATTTCTGTAGTGGATCAAAAAGTGTTTTTAGAAGTTCATACTGATGGACATACGAGTATAAACCACTTTTCGGAAGAGAGTAGCCTCTATTTAAACTCAAACTTTGAATAACACATTTAATCAATGTCGCAATTTATTTTATCTAATTACAAACAGAAGATTTGAAACTAATGTTTGAATTTGATGTCGCCAATTAGAATATTCAACACGCACGTGTTGATTGTACTCCCTACCCTCCCGTTAGCGTGATGCTTATGCTATATCCCATCCTATAGGATTGATATTCCCCGAAACATAAGATATCTAGAACAAAATCATTTATTTGTAAATGTGACCTGTAGTTCCTGACTTTTTTTTATTTGTTGAGGACAACCAACAAAGCATACACCACACATTGACATACTTTATAGTCAGAGATGTGAATTATTTGAAATACTTCTATTTAAAATGCAAATACAAAATGCAAAATACCTATTTTGTATTTTGCATTTAAATACCTTTTATTAAAAACCATTTTGTATTTTATTTGAAATACCTTTTGACACGTATTTTGCATTTTGAATATTCATTTCAAAATGCAAAATACTTTGTGATTAAGTTTAGCCAACATTACCAGTCAAACAAAATGAAAAGAAAGAATGACGCTTGTATTGCCTTGACCGATAGAGGCGTCTGCTATCCATGCGCACCCATTTTTAGGGTTCCATAGTTCAACACCTCCTTGCATCGTGCTCCTCATTGCTGAAGGTCGTGACACCCCTTTATGAGTTTGCTTCTAATAGTGGTCTTCCATCTGTTCCGGTCCTTGGCGTCATGGAGAACAACGTGGAGATTAGCATGCGGTAGGCAGTGCCAGACAGTGCAGTGCGAATCTGGTCGGACCATTTTGTTGGGCTGCGTCCTCTCGGTCTTTTGCCATCTATCTTGCCGGTAACTTGTGTCCGTCTTTTCCCGCAATGTGGCCAAATAATTCCAGGATTCTACGAAGCCAGGTGGTAGAGAGGCTGATCTTTATACCGAGCTCTTGAAGGATGGAATCGCTTGTGCGGAATGCAGTCCAAGGAATCCCCAGCACCCTCCGCCAGCACCATTTTTCGAAGGCATCAATGTGAATTCGGTCGGTCTTCTTCAATGTCGCGTAAGCGCACCTGACATTTGTAGAGCGTTGAAACGGTCCACCATCATGAGTTTGGTTTTGGAATGGATTATTTTGAGTCCAACAAGGAACCCTTAAAGTTTTGCCATGTCCGTCTTTCCGTCTGTCCGCAGTTCAGCGCAGGGACCTGAGATGCTAGAAAACTGGTATTTGGCACGGGTAAGAATTTTAATTTCTCCACTAAAGTGGTAAAATAATTTATTAGAGTACCTCTCATACAAGTAATGTTTTTATCTTGCAAAACCCATCGTGTGGGGTATCGTTGAATAGGTATTTTTAAATGATTATGAGTTTGCTAACATCACGTTTCGATAAAGGCCTGTTTCCGTTTCATTCAGTTTGAAAGGAAGGAGAAATTTTTGTTAGAGTCCAATCCCCATCCTTTTTATTCGTCAGGAAGTGCAGGTTTGCATACCCAACAACCGCGGGGACAGTTGGGGTTTATATGGGACTCCAGACTTCGTAGCCTGCCTACCCACTAAAACCTGACGGTGTTCTCTCGTTAATGGTACGAGAGAACACCGTCAGGAACACCGTGAGGCAAGAACTGACAGTTTACGCTACTTGGCATGAACCCTGAACATTCTTCCGCAGGGGAACAGAGGTCACCCTAGCTTATTGCTGTCAACGGTGCGTGGAACGCATCGCATCACCGCATCGAGCCTCCCTTAGTGAACAACTGACACCCCCGTGTCAGTCGTCCGAGGCCCGCCGAGGAGGTTTGCATGGTGGTCATAGGCCCTCCTGCGCTGGCTGGTACATCGGTGGCGGAAAAATGGGGCGTCAGCCGAAGCCTCTCGCTCCCTCTCCGCGGCTTCCTTTAGGATTCCTGTAGGTACCTGTATTACATCTTCGCAGAAGGTTCGCACCGCTTGCCAGGCCTCCTCCTTATCTACCATTTGGACGATAACCACCTCGTAAGGACTGGTCTCACCCAACTGCCGTGACGAGAACTTCGCGCTCCCTCGCCCAAGCCGGGCATATCTCGAGGGTGTGTTGCGCTGTATTCTCATCAGCGGTACAGTGGTGATACTTAATGATACTTAATCGTCTCTTCTCGGCCAATTCAGCACAAGAAGGCACCAAAACATCCGTGGCCTGTCAGTACCTGGGTCAGTCTATACGTCAGGCGACCGTGCTGGCGCCTCATCCAATCTTTTAGGACAGGGTGAATTGCCTCGAGAGTCCGGCGCCTTGCATGATTGACGGCCACTCTCCTCAACCACACTTCTAGAGCCGTCTCTTCTATGTGAAGCTTCACCGTCTCGATCTCCCGCGCTGCAGGTCGTTGCCCTTGAGTCATTGGTCTCCTCGCCACTAGTAGACTGCAGCGAGAACCATGGCGTCAAGATCCCAAGGCAGACATCCCACTAACACGATGGCGGCATCGGTCAAAACCGTGCTCCTGATTACTCGGATTCGATTCACGGATTGATTGTTTGATGGTGCTGGTGAAGTGCTTCATTATTATTATAAACATAACAGAATTTATTGTAACACGTACTGATAAATATAACAAAAATGCCATGCAAATGGAAGGTGCCATTTTATTAGACAGTCACTATTTCTCAAAAAAAGGTATTTTATTTTGAAAAAAGTATTTTGAAAATACCTATTTTGCATTTAGCATTTGAAATACAAAAAGGAAAACTATTTAGTATTTTGCATTTGAAATAGTAAATCCGAAAAGCATTTTGCATTTTGCATTTAAATGCATTTTTTAAACCATTTTGTACATCTCTGTTTATAGTGGAACACAGTGTTGCCTTACTTATAGGCTGCCACAACATTCACAACAATACTGCTGAAAACAGATATATAGCTTAAGTTAATTGGAAGAAACTGTGAACAAAATGTCTTGAACATTTTTAACTCGTCAAGTATGTGTGAACGAGACACAATAGAAATTCCATTGTTATGCGACTCCCGGGAGTCGTTTCATACCTGACTGATTAAACAATTTACCACCCCTCAAATTTAAATAAATCCATGAGTGAGGACTTTAATTAGCGCGTACAAACAAACAAACACATACATGGTCCAAAAGCCAGCTAAAGGTTTCGTCAGTGGTATATCGTCATTCAAATAAGCATAAGGGTCAATTTCAACAAAGTCGATTTTTTTATCACTTCGGTGAACTTTTTTATTTTTAACATTTTTCGAATTTAAACTATGGTTTATGATACTTCTTGATGTTGTTTAGATCAATACGTAACGCCATCAAAATATCTTAATAAACTAAAAAGATACATTACTTCAAAGTTTTGATGCCACCGAAATGAAAAAACGATTAATCGAAATGAAATAACTCGCCCACCGAAATGACAACACTTATCCACCCACCGAAAACCTTTAACAAAATTACTTCTATACACTAAAACACGTAGTTCGTCGTGACTGCATCCGTGCGTTTTGATTTCACTCCATTCCCGTAGGTCGTAGCGTGATGTTTTACAGTATCCCGTATGTAGAAGTTAACCTTCTTTCAGGACTCATATATTATTATTATTATAACGGAAAAACAGCAATTCTCCCCGCGAAATTTAAGCGCCGTGCGCTGCACACAATACGGGTAATAAGCTAGACTACTGTGACTACAAATTTTCCCTTTTTTATTTACTATTTATTATTAAATGTAACCTGATTTACAAATAAAATTGGCCTTCGGCTATATAAACTCGCATCGCAAAATAAACAAGTAAAAAAAGTATTTGTATTAACAGTAGTCGAAAACCCATCACGAGATGACAATTTGGTAGATTTTCTAATGTACACAACTTGAAAAGGACATAACTTACATTTTTTTATATATTTTCTAATGACTGACATTGTCTAGCCTATCACCTATTTTAGGCTGGACCTCTATTTAAAGGACACCAAGTATAGCCAATAACCTTTTCCGATAAATGAGCTATCTAACCCTTTTTTTTTAAATCGGAGTATTAGTTCCTGAGATTAGCGCGTTTAAAAAGTTTTCGAACTAAGCGCTTCTCGTCAACTTTCATAAAGCGCACATCAAAAGAGTGGAACTCTCTACCCGCATATGTGTTTCCATAGGTCTACAACCCTGTTATTTTCAGAAAAAGAGTGAACAGGCTTCTTCTGGGTGAGCTCGCTTCATCGTCGTCCCTGTCTGTGCCTCGTCTGGTATAGTCTAGAGTCAAAAGTAATATCATATTAAAAAAACTTTTTAGCTTAACAACACTACTAGCGGTCCTCTTCGACATTTTCTGTGCGTTTTGCCTTTACTTCGTTCCCGTAGGTTCCAGCGTGATGTTGGCATGCCTTAAAGCAGTTGCAAAACCTGAATCTGGTGCTTGGCTGCATGCTTTGCCGTCTTCACAGTTGGGTCTGCTTCTCGACAACAATTCCTTAAGAATTGCAGTAGCTTTAAAACTGGGCAGCAAAGTTTGTGAACCTCATCGCTGTATTTGTGGTGTGATGGTAGATGAAAGCGGCCACCATGGACTGAGTTGCCAAAGATGTGCGGGGCGGTTCCCGAAGCACCATTCTATTATAGTTTATTTTGATTTAGTAACTAATTCGTCAAGTACAAATAAAGTTCCAATTGGTCAAGCGTGTTTTAACCGCACATTTTGGTTCTAATTGGTCAATCAATGCAAAAGTTTTAATTCGTCAAATCTTAATTTTGTTTCAGTTTGCCAAACCTTGTTTTTGTTCCAATTGGTCAAGTCAATGAAAAGTTCTGATTCGTCAAATGCTGTAATATTTGATGTAAACTAGCGGTCGCGGCATACTGCGGCCCCGTTCCTGTTTCCTATATTTTATCACCGTTTAAACCTTCTCTGCGAGCGTAGTCTGAAGCATCATTTTTGATATTTCGCGTAGACAATTTTGAGACAAAATTGGTTATTTCGTGTATTTATAGATTAAGAAGAATTTTTGAATGTATTTAAGATTGTATTTTTTTGAGATTTATTAAACATACTTAAGTTAAAAGTATATTTGATGCCGCAGCCAATCAGAAAATTGTAAAATTTAGCTTCAGACTACTTACGCCTGCTGGACTTTCGCGAATATTTCAAGACCAAAATCAGCCAAATCGGATCAGCCTTTCTCGAGTTTTAGCGAGACTAACACAAATAGCAATTCGTATATAGGTACAAGAAAGATGAGTAAAAAACAATATCTGTTGAACTGTTTATTAATGAAATAGGCTTATTGATTAATAATATTGAAATTCAGTTTTCTTAATGAATTTAAACATTGATAGGCGGATACGTTTCCATTCAAAATTTTTTTAACTATTTTTCTTATTCTGCCTTCTTTCGTTAAATATTTTTGTAATCTTTTGTTACTTTGAAGCTTGCTTAAATTAAGTTGTCTAATTTTGAAGTCTTGAATAGATAACTCCGTATTCATGATTTCCATAAAGTGAAATAAGTTTGGCTTCTTGAAAATTTTTTTGTTCAGACGGCAGTGCCACCCTTCAACCGGGTTCGTAGTTTTGTGTTTTTGAAGGTAGCAACTGATAGGTATGGATTTTGAAGAAAGCCACTGGCGAACGAAATACCTTTTAAATTTTCTGATATTAATTCCATCGGTTACTGATTCGGAAATCGCTCTCCATCCTTGCCAAATACACTCCTGGGGAAGGTGAGGTAATTGGAGACATTAATATAAAAACTTCTTGCTTTTAGAAGAATCTCTTAATTTTAATTCCTTAGCTTTTTTCATTATGCCTTTGGTGTAATGAAAGTAACAACCGGTTGTGTGAGTTTCAGGGAAAACTGTTTTTATTGCGTTGAACATAGCCAGTTCAAAATCAATTTTGAACGATGCAGGATTAAAATCCGGCAAGTGTTCTTTTAATAGCATAAGAAATCGTGTATACGTATGTTCAGTTTTGTCGGGTAGGAGGGCAAATATCAAAGGAATTACATTTGTGGAATTTACTGATTCGCCAACATCTGCATGGAGGCTATAAAGTTGCATAACAGGTTTAGGTGCACTTTTGAACGTGCCATCCCCAAAATATTTTTTATATTTTTGCACAGCAGCCCTGGCCTCATCATTAACAAAAATCAAAATTTTCTTGTCAGTACCATCTTCACAAAGCAAATTGTGTTTCAACTTATCCGGGATCTCCACATCGTGCAATGATGAAAACTTTGATTTTCTTATATTATGCTCTTTGTAACGCCATCTATACAATTTCGGTTTAACGTTTTTAAATTCAGGTATATTTCCAACCAAATCAATGCCTTGGTCCTTCAAATATCATTATCATTATCAGCCAAAGACGTCCACTGCTGAACATAGGCTTCCCTTACGGTTTTCCACAGCGACCGGTTGTGAGCGGTCTGCATTTGGTCGCAGGGTCTCCAATCTAGAACTTTTCTACACTAACGGTCATCCCACTACCACTTGAGCTTACTGTTTCGTAAGGCTATGTCCGTTTAGTTATTTCCATAGCTTGATGTCGTACGGAATTTTATTGTGGGGCTCAGCTGCTGATATAGAATCAATTATCGTATTACAAAAAAGGGCTGTGCGTGCTATTTATGGTCTAAAACTATAATTTAACTGTAGGAATTAGAATATTAACTGTAGCCTCTCAGTATATTTATGAAAATTTAATGTATGTACGCAAAAATTTAGATTAATTTACAAAAAAAAGTTATATACACAAACCGCTAGTTTACATCAAATATTACAGCATTTGACGAATCAGAACTTTTCATTGACTTGACCAATTGAAACAAAAATAAGGTTTGGCAAACTGAAACAAAATTAAGATTTGACGAATTAAAACTTTTGCATTGATTGACCAATTAGAACCAAAATGTGCGGTTAAAACACGCTTGACCAATTGGAACTTTATTTGTACTTGACGAATTAGTTACTAAATCTTTATTTTTGTTTTTATAGTGTTTTGTCACCATACAAACTTAATTGCACGGATTGCGTAAGACACGAGGTTCAATTCCTCGTCTGTCACAGATGCTTTTTACAAGTGCAATTTATACCATTCTATTAATGAATTTGTGCGTCGGGCCACGGTTTTCGTAAATATTCCTTGCGTCCTAGAGCCACCAGGCTTGTCCCGCATGGATGGTAAGAGACCAGATGGCCTAACGTTGGTTCCATGGCGAAGAGGGCGTAGCCTCTTATGGGATGCAACATGCGTTGGACACAAATGTGTCTAACGCATGTGTCAGTAAATACTGAACCTGTTGAAGTTACAGTATGCCTGTTACTTCAGCAGGTTCAGCGGCGGAAAATGCTGCCAAGTTAAAACATACTAAGTATGCTGAGCTAAAGTCTGAGTATGATTTTGTTCCAATCGCTGTGGAGACGGCTGGGCCCTGGGGAGATGAGGCACGCGAGCTTTTCAAAGAGTTGAGACAACGACTGAGGGATAAGGGTAATGATCCCCACTCTGGCTGGTTCAACAGGTTTCCATTGCTATTCAACGAGGCAATGCTGCTAACATAATGGGAACCTTTGGATCGGTCAGAGCGTAGAGTGGGAATCAATAGTAGTTATATGGAAATTTAAAGCGTCTTTTTTTTCTGTGACATTTTATAATAAAATGACGACGCTTTTCGCTGAATTAATAATTTGTATCTTAATTATAGTTCATTATGTATCTCATTGTAATTTTCATTTAACACCTTAACGCGTTCATGAAGAAAGGGGCAGTAAGTTTTGTTTTTATATGATATAACAAAAAAATACAGTTTTCGCAATTATTCCTGTATCTGTACTATAAATGACATTGCTTTGTACCAAATTTCAAGATTCTAAGTTCACGGGAAGTACCCTGTAGGAAGTTTTGATTCCTTTTCGAGTGTTGAAAATTTGCGGAAATTTCCTGATATTTACGGCAATAACGGCTGTATCTTTTTATTGTGTTGGCTTAGAAGTTTGATTTTTTCACAGCTTTAAGGGACCGCAGAGCTTTTGATTAAATTTTAGCTTGATACCTCCACGTGTTCCTGAAAAAAAGGGTAGGGACAGACAAACGGACGAACAACAAAGTGATCCTATAAGGGTTCCGTTTTTTACCTTTCAAGGTACGGAATCCTAAAAAGGAAGGCAAAACAAAAATATTCTTTCAAATTTAACCAGTAGTTCCTGAGATTACCGCGTTCTAATAAAAAACAAACAAACAAACTCTTCAGCTGTATAATATAGAGGTAGTATAGATTTCATCGGAATGATATAATGAAGCCATCGAAATGAGAAAAACAATCACCGACATGAACAATTTACGCACCGGAATGAATAAAATTCACCGAAATGATATTTTTTATCATTTCGGTGAATTTTGTTTCATTTCGGTGGTCAATCTAGGCCACCGAATCAACCGAAATGAAAACACCGATATTAAAATCAACGACATAATTTAACATAACAATAAAAGTTTTAAAGTCACAACGTTATTAATACCACACTAATAAACGTAGTTTGGGAAGGATACCAATAAATATTTAATACATTTTATGGAGAATTGGATGATAATATATTCCAACCTGCGGAAATGAAAAATAAAATGTCCCATGTCACCGAAACCAACTACTTACTTTTTTGGCGGGAACACGGAGCAAGCGGCGCACGTCTATTTACTTTAAGCATTGAGGCGGCACTGGTATGTAGCGTTTTAGCGCGGGGGCAAGAAGCTAGAGTTGTCCCACGCAAAAATATTCTCGACAAACTAAAATTCACCGATATGAAAAGTCTTATTTGACCACATGCATTTTTACTTATAAGTCATTTAATTAAATAGATTAAATTATAAAATTATTATGTGATAGTACTATAACTATTCACGATTTAAATGAAATAAGTAATAATACTAAATAACCAAAAGTTTTTACTATATAAGGGAAATTAAACAGAAAAATGGATTTGACCGCGCAACCGAAATGAAAAATATGGTGCTTTATCATTTTTTATTCCGAATTTAACGTAGTCCTAATCAAAAAATATTTATGGTCTCGTATACGGGATAACGCCTTCTATAAATAAAAAAATAAATAAGCCTCATTGTATCACTCTGCACTGCCGATTTCACTCATGCCGCGTAAAATTTGCTGTTGGGAAATTCACCCATAACCTAAAAAATTCCAAGATGCTTTAAAATCCACGATATCAGATGAACAGCTGGATTTACAATAACCAGACTCCTTTTGCGTCTCTTTTTATTTAAGTTTTAATTGCGTTTTTTACAAGAATACGACTGTCTTTTACAGCTTTGTGATGCTTATTTTTATTCCCTTTTCTGTCTCCCATTGTCCGCTAATTGGATTAATTATTTTGTGCATATTTGAAAAAAATACTGAAAGGTTTTACTATATCTTGAGTCTTCTGCCAGTACTGATGTTGCTGCTACCCAACACCAGGGAAACGCTTATCACATGGCGGTGTTTACTCGCCATGGCTCAGGAGTGTCAAGACGAAACACGTTAAACCATGGAATATGCATTACTAAGGTTATTTTTGTGAATATTGTGAAATTAAAAATAAAATTAGCTATTTGTTTTTTATTACTTTTTGATAAATTTTTGAGTATGATGTTCAACTTAGGCTTTGAAACACGTCTAATGGATTTGTAGTTTTAAAAATTTGGTTAAAAAACTAAAGAGAAAGAAATGAAATAAGCTTTTAGAATTTTAATGCGATTTTAAAGGTGGTTTGATTTTTCTTTCATTTTAAATCGTTTTTCTTTTAAATACCTATACTAATGTAGGTGAGAACAACAAAATGATGATAAATGTCTTCTTTAAGTAAGGGAACATGACCTTCAAGCACTTCTAATTGGGGCCTGGGGCAGTTTTAAGTACAGTTTAGGAATTGAGGTCATTATAACTAAGTTTCTCTAAATGGGATAATCCAGAGTTGCGTAGGACGTAGTTCGTATTTCAGGTTCTAGTAACGATTAAGGCCGATAATAATAGCACTGACGTACCTAAAAATAACTGAGCATTGACGGACAAAGTCTAAAATATAAATAAAGGCTCATAGTAAATTTTTAATATAAATTGCACTTGTAAAAAGCAACTGTGAACCTGTGACAGACGAGGAATTGAACCCCGTGTCTTACGCTATCATAAGACTCACATTTCATATTTCAGATTGCAAATAAAATGCGTCACACAAAAAAACATTTTCCGGAATTTAAATCACAAAACTTTTAGCTGATTTTTACAAATATAATAAAATTATGAGAAAAAATAGTCATGGTTTCTGTTTCCCAAACAACTTTGTTTTTTAGGGTTCCGTACTCAAAGGGTAAAATCGGGAACCTAAAGTTAAAATGTTCAAAAATTATAAATTTTGGTTGCCGCTATAACAACAAATACTAAAAACAAAATAAAATTAATATTTTTAGGGAGGGGCCTCCCTGTTTTTTGCTCGATATAAAAATGGCAAAAACTAGGCACACGAAATATTCACCTACGTTGTTTACCTAGTTATTGACACGGAACTCTTCGTGCATGAGTCCTATTGAGGACCTAAAAGGAAAGACTAATGAACTGTAAAAAACTTTATATCTTTTCTTCCTCTGACAATCATGAACTAACAACAAACTAAAAAACAAAATCTTCTATCAAAATACATGGTCTAAAAAAAGTATAAAAACATAGACAAGTATAAAAAGGTTGATATAGCTATCAGTGCCCAACATTCCACCCTCCTGTGGCGAAAGCCACACTACTGAGTGGACACCGACAACTTTACCAACTTCGTTAACGGTCGGCGCAACGTGCCCCCGACTGTGGAGACCTCAGCTACCCTAACTATCCCGTCCCGCCCAGGGAAAACTTTGGCAACTCGTCCACGGGGCCAGGTGCCTCTGGGTAGAGAGGGGTCCACAATCAGAACCACGTCACCGACGGCCACTGTGCGTTGAGACCTGCCCGATGAACCCCTTGGCAGAAGGGACGGTAAATATTCCCGCACCCACCGACACCAGAACATGTCGGCAAGGCGCTGGGACTTACGCCAATCGCTTCGGCTGAGGAGGTCACCATCGTCAACGCCTAATGGAACTGGGTGATATGGAGATGATGAACCGAGAATAAAATGAAATGGAGTAAGTGCTTCTGGACAATCCGGGTCTTCAGGTAGATTAGTAAGAGGGCGACTATTCACAATTGCTTCAGATTCGAGCAGCACTGTATGCAACAGCTCCTCTTTTGGGGCACGATCTCGCAGCATAGCATATAATGCAGTTTTTACGGTGCGAACGAGTCTCTCCCATACTCCAGACATATGCGGTGCAGCAGGCGGCTGAAACGACCATGTGATTCCGCTATTTGCTCCAGCTCTGGCCATGGCTTCTAAGATGTTATTAGCGCCTGTGAACGCCGTGCCGTTGTCCGAGAATATCTTTGAAGGCGTGCCGCGTCTTGCAATGAAGCGTTTAAGCGCCATCAGTGCGCTGTCTGAGGATAAGCTACTTACAATCTCCAGATGGATTGCCCTTGCGGTCATGCATGTGAATAGAGCTATCCATCGCTTTTCATGCCTCCGGCCGACTGTTATAAGTATCGGCCCCATATAATCTAAACCCACGAATGTGAATGGACGTCGATGGTGTGCTAATCTTTCTGGTGGTAGATCGCCAGTGGGAGGGCTTAAAGGCTTCGATTTGTTCAGTATGCACCAAGCGCAGCGCAGAACTATATATTTTATGGATGCTCGTAGATGCAGGATCCAAAATCGCTGTCTTACTTCATTTATCACCAGTCTGGGATGAGCATGAGCGGCTTTGTAATGATGATGGGTGAGGAGTAGCCGAACTGCGTGATGTCTGCCATCCAAAAGAATAGGGCGCCTGGTTGGAATGCCGACATCTGAGGCATCTATCCGTCCGCGCAGGCGAATCACTCCTTCCGAGTCCAGGTATGGCGACAACTTCCAAATCCGGCTTCGTTTCTCAATAGGAATGGACTTTCGGAGTGCTTCTGATTCTTCTGAAAAAGACTCGATCTGGCTACTTCGAATTATGTGCTGCTCAGCCTTTACTAAATCTTCTGCTTCGAGCGGTCTCAATAGGTTAATGAAATTAAATGAATTTGATGAGCGCTGAATATGTTGATTCGAAAGGTTATCTAAACGCATTCCAGATTTTTTTGAATTTACTCGTTGTCGGAGTATGTGTACAAACTGATGTGCACGGGCAGTTGCACGTATTAATTTAAGCCACGACGAGAACCGGGTGGGATCTGCTATAACCGGCGTAGATGACGAACGCGGTAACGGAACCGAATCATTTGTTGCATGAATAGCTACAGGAGCTTTCAATTCCTGTAGACATTCTGTGGTTGGAGTTGACGGCACCTCAGAGGGCCAGTTATCCGGAGATAAAAGTAAAAAAGGTGGGCCATTCAGCCATCGAAATGAGACGCCCTCGCCTAAACGAGTAGCATCGTCTGCCACGTTGAGTTTGGACGAAACCCAGCGCCACTCATTGATATTTGAACCCTCCAAAATCTCGCCAACTCTATTGGCAACAAACGTTTTCAAACAACGTCCCTCTGTCCGAAGCCAACCGAGGACGTTCATTGAGTCGGTCCAGAAAAATCGTCTATTCGGTTTAAAATTATGTTCTGCGACGATTGTTCCAGCCAGACGTATTGCCAATAGGCATGCTTGCAGTTCGAGACGTGGGATTGATACTGTGTTAGTAGGAGCGACGCGAGCTTTACTGGCGATCAAGGCAATTTGGACTCTGCCTTGGCTGTCAATGAATCGCCAATAAGCGACGCAAGCGTACGCGGACGCACTAGCATCTGCGAAAACGTGAAGTTCTTGTTGTTCTATTTTAAAATCAGGTACCAAAAGCCAACGAGGAATCTTTAAATTTGGAATTTGAACTATAATCTGAAACCATTTTTGCCAAAGCTTAACTTGGTCATCGGGTAAAGCTTCATCCCAACCAATTTTTGAAGCCCACGCCCTCTGTAGGAGGATTCGACCATGAATTGAAATAGGGGATAAAAATCCCAAAGGATCAAAAAGGCGCATTACAAATGAGAGCGTAGAGCGCTTAGTCAAGATAGAAGGAACCTCCTGAGGAAGGTCTGGGCGAAAACTCAAGACATCTTCGGACGCATTCCAAAGCAAGCCTAGAGTTCTCACGTCTGAGGTTGGAGGTAGTACTGAAACTTCCGTAGGTGAAGCAGCTAACAACTCAGGTGGTAAAAATCTCAAAGCCTCCACTTGGTTGGAAATCCACCCCCGCATTTCAAAGTGAGCCATTTTATGGAGCTCAACTATATCTCTAGCTAAATTGCCTGCTTTTTCAACATCCGAACTACTGCTTACGTAATCGTCCATATAGGTGTTCCTTTGGACTTCCACTGAAGCCTCAGGATAAATGTCAGCATAGTCCTGAGCATTCTTATTTAGTAAATGTATGGCTGTGCAAGGACTTGAAGCGGCACCAAAAATCATAGAACTCATTCGATACTCTTTGATAGGAGCGCTACGATCTCCGTTGCGCCACAAAAAGCGTTGCATATCCCTATCGTCTTGCCTTATTTTGATTTGAGGGAACATCTCCTTTATATCAGCTAACAAAGCTATATTACCCTCTCGCCAACGTAACAAAATGCCTAACAGAGACTGTAATAAATCGGGACCAGTTAACAACAAAGAGTTCAAACTCACACCTTCAGTCCTAGCGGCAGCATCGTGAACTACCCTAATCTTACCTTTCTTAGGATGAATCACAGCAAAATGAGGGAGATACCAAAACCGTTTTTTATCTGCTATTAAACGGTCGTGAGGAATTTCACACTCCTCTGCGTAGCCTTTGGTGATCATTGAATTGATGTTCTGACGGTAAGCATCAGCAAATTTCAAATCTTTTGACATCTTTTTCTCTAAAGATATTAGTCTATTAAAAGCTAATGGATAACTATCTGGAATGACCGGCTCATCCTCCCCCCAAGGCAGACCGACTTCGAACTGGCCATTGGGAAGACGATGGGCTGTTTCATCTAAGATTCGAATCGCTCGTTGCTGAGGACCATAGTATGGCGGAGACCTTGTGACTCCTAAAGCTTCTAACTTAAAACTGTCCCTAACAAGCGAATCCAAATCCATATCAAGGGATTGCTCCTCTAGTCGCACATTGTTGACAAAGTTGACCGGCTTAGTCTTACCATGCGTGGCGCCATGTACAACCCAGCCTAAAAGTGTACGAATTGCGACTGGTTGGTTACGCGTTGCAGATTTGATGTCGTGCGCAATGGTAAGATGCCAGTCTCCTATGCCAATCAAGACAGTAGGTGAACCTTCGCTAAAGGTCACCTCTTGAGCGATGTCCGCCAAATGTGTATATTTTGAAATATCTGAAAAGCTTACGGCTTGTTTCGAAAGATTCAAGTTCTTCATTGTTCTGGCGTTTCTAATAGTAAAAGTTTCTTGAGCATACTTGCCTTTAATTTTAAAATCGACGTGACATGTCTTATCTTCCCTAAACATGCCCCCAACTCCTGTAATGGTCATCTTGCTTTCTGGACCGCACAAACCTAAACTATAAGCTACGTCTGCGTCAATCAAAGTTGTGGTGGAACCGTCATCTAACAGTGCTAAGGTTTCAATTTTACCTAACGGGCCACTGATTATGACAGGTAAAACCTTTAATAAAACCTTTTGTTGCTTTTGAGAGCATGCATAACTTACTTTAGTATCGGAATTCTCTACTAATTTTTCAGTCAAAGTTTGTGTTACCGTATCGACATACGAAACTTTTTGATGTGACATCGGTGGTTTACTCTTTGGTGTTATGACAGCGCCGTGTAACAATTGATGATGATAATACTGACAACCGTCAATGTCACATCGTTTGACTTTACACTTACGCCAATTATGACGCTTGTCATTCAAACAATAAAAACAACTTTTGGTTTTTATTAGAAAATTTATTCTTTCGTCTGCGGAAATATTTTTAAATTTTGAGCAAGACTCCAAATTATGTTTTTCAGAACAGAACGCACAGACTCCAGAATTTTCATTGAGTGCATGACAAAAGTGCTTATGTTTTGGAAATGTTTTAGGAATTTGATCACTGGGACTGGAATTTTGGGGTAAAAGGCCAAATCGTGTGTGGTTCCGAGATTCCTCTTGCAAGAAATTACTAAGCATCTCCAGTTTGGTGAATCCCGACGTGTGTTCAGAAGCGTAACGGGTCCAGAGACTACGAAGTAGTGGTGTTAATTTTGATAAAATCGTATTGTATAACTCAGGTGAATAAAGATATTCAACTTTGTTAAGGTGTTTTATAACTGCAATTAAATTATGAGTGTGGCATGAAATAATATTTAAATATTTGTAGTCGCTTTGTAAACGAGGTAGCGCTCGAACTAAAGCCAGCTCCTCAAGCAGGATGACCTCCGGACGCGCGAAGTGGTCCTCGAGAGCTTGCATTAGTTCATCAGGGTCACCGGTAGTGAGCGCTAAAGCTGATACGGCTAGGCTGGCCTCTCCCCTGAGCGCAGACCGTATACGCGCTATATTTTCGTTAGACGAAAACGACTGTCTAGTTTGCAAGTAGGTTTGGTTAAAACATAGCCAATCTCTCGCCTTACCACTGAATATTGGTAGCTCACTCACTCTGGGTCTATGACCAAGGCTAGAAATTGCTTGAGCGAGTTCGTGAACATTTAAGGAACAGTGATGTGACGATGATGGCTTAGGAATCGGAATAGGTATGGAATCGGAGTAACCTTTAAGTATCCCTTCAGGAGCGGTGCAAGAGTATGGAGCTTGCGCGTTGGGAGGGATAACTGAACCTGGGACAAGTTTCTCGGACGCTGGTTCGGGATGACGTGGGACCTCTGGGACTGGGTCCAACCTCACTACTGGGCCCACTGCCTCTGGAACTGGTGGCCGAGCTTGTGAAGTAGTATCGGCCGTAGGTGGGACGGGCATGTGGGTTGGTAAACTGTAAACCCAAGAATGAATAGAATTAATAGAATGATGATCCGACATTCGAGATCTACTACGTGAACCGTGTGAACTTGCGTCGATGGCGGCTAGTTCCGCCGCCAGTGCACGATTCTGTGCATCAATGCGTAACTGAGTTAAACGCGCTTCTTTTTCCTCCTGAACCTGTAGGATGGCAGCGGCATGTCTGGCCTCTGCTGCCAATCGTAGCGCGACCACGGAGCTGGCGCTGCGGTGGGAGGAACTTTTGCTATGTGGATTTGCTGAAGTATTCGCCGCCTCATAATCAATAGCGGGCTCAAAACTTACATCTGCAAAGGAGGGTGCGGCGTCTGGCATCCCTTCTTCAACTACTTGAGTGGGCTGTACATTACCTTCTTTTCCGGGGAGTGCGGAGTCTGGCATCTCCCCTCTTTCTACCAGTAACTTTTTACCTCTGGTTAGCATAGCTCGAAGGATATATTGAGGACCTAAAAGGAAAGACTAATGAACTGTAAAAAACTTTATATCTTTTCTTCCTCTGACAATCATGAACTAACAACAAACTAAAAAACAAAATCTTCTATCAAAATACATGGTCTAAAAAAAGTATAAAAACATAGACAAGTATAAAAAGGTTGATATAGCTATCAGTGCCCAACAAGTCCCTCTCGCACTTGGGCGGTTTTTCGTAATTACGCCTACTCTTGATGGTACAATACTCGAATAAACATCGTATTTTTGTCAACACAAATACTTTAGTTAGGTAGCTAATGGAAAATTGTGTAAACAAGGAATATAATCTGTTTACAATTTTAAATGTACCTATTTTTGGCAGGGTTTGTTCATAAATTGCCGAATCCACCGTTCACCCGGGAATATAATTTTCGAACACATATTAGTTAGACATTATCTTTTCAGGTTTAGTTTAGGGATCATTATGATAATATAATTATTTGCTCTCTATCATAAAATTATAATTAAACTTTGCTCACATTAGTGAAGTCATACATTTAAAAAACTCTAATTAATAAGCCATGAATTGTTCTCTTTTCAAAAAAAAATCCATTTGATTAACTTATGAACCATTACATTATTGATTTCAATCATCAGAAAAATTATCCATACATATAAAATGTTGTCGTCTTGAACGACTGACTGAATGCTTGATCCGTCAACGCATAGCCTAAACCGCTGATCGTAGAGACTTGAAACTTAGAAGGTGTGTTCTTTGTAAAATAAACCCATAAGAAAAGATATCCAAATCTCAACCCCCAAAGGGCGGACGATATCGCGAAGGTCCGCTAGTAGATTATGTAACGCAAGTTTGTGGCTTCTATCCATGCAAATAGTTAAATCCGTAAAATGAATTTGCACCAGTGAACATGATGTTAATATACCGCTGACACTTCGCGCAACTCTGCTTGTATTTACAAAATAAATAAGCCTTTGCATTTCCCTCCATATTCCAACTCGTATAACGCTATTAAAACTTGTGTCCGTGGGTCACACAAGAATATAGGAAAAGCTGGACTCGTCATTTTTTCCTAGAAGCAAGAAATACTTTAGAAGATTTAGTTTGAAAATATTTACTATTTCAGCATGACGTCCACAGAACTTACCACAGAAACAAGTTGAACGCAAGCGGTCTAAAACAGTACCCCAATCACGAATAATTGCGTCAAAGTTTTAGTATAGTAACGTTATCATTTGTATGAGAATTCAAAAGAACTTGAGAATTTAAAGCTATCGGGCGTAAAACAAACTAAAAATTTGACACTCGAATAAAATAATATATTTCAGTATTTTAAATAAATAGATCAAATTGTTTCTGAACATGCCATATTTACGTAAGTATAACGTCATCTGCGGTAATTCTTTAGAGTTTACTACATGACACGGAAGTGCTTCACGCTGCCGACTGACTTAAACTCGCTACGATAACGTACATTTGACAATCACGAGATTGGGGTACTGTTTCAATCTCGTAGGTAAAGCAACACTGGACCTAGCCATCTTCATTGTTCATTGTATGGTATATTACCTAGTATTGTATTGTACCTATGTCTGAGCTTCTTTATAAAACCCATTGTTACATATCAAAGATATATTTTCTTGGAATCCATTTCATGTTCAGCTTTCATACCTCCCCGTTCATCACATCCCCTCTTAGCTGGTAATGTGATATGACACATTTAATTAATTACGCGCGATATTATCGCCGATATACTCCGGGCCCGACTTCACTTTGCGTGTCAGGTGTTGTATAGACGTTTATTATTTACATAATTGGTTAAGGAATTTTGATGAATTGTTTTGATTTTGAGTGGGTTGTATCTTCGACCTATATTATATATTTGGATTTCTGAATCTGCTTTTTTATTGAACTATTTGTTGAAAGATTTAAGTTCGGAAATTAAAAATGTTACAAGATTTTGTAAGGTGTTTAAAAAACTTTCTTTTCAATTAAATCGAAAAGTTTGTTGTGGTTACATTTGATAAGGTGATCGTTTCGTTTTGCGGAAAATCTGGGGCATTATTGTTAGTAGGTGTTCTAGAGTTTGTTTGATAATGTCATCGCAGAGACAAATGTTCACAGTGGATAGTAAAAATCGTTGAGGGTGTTAACTGTGACATATAATAGATTATGTTAAGGTCTATGGGCTACTAGATACTGAACACTGTGAAACAGTTTCTAATAGCTATGAAAGAACTATGAAAGTGTTCAGTTAAATAAATACTGAAACAAAGGACTCAAATTGCAGGGTAATGTTTTTTTCTTGTAAAGATAAACAATTATTTCAAAAACAATCTCAATAAGTAATCACTGTGCAAACTCTCGCCCCATAAAAGTAAGCACCTTTTGATAATGATTCTACAATGAGAATTAATAGATCATTTCTTTGGCTAAGCGGCTGATCCCTTGTCACAATTAATCACAATACTTTAAAACAGCGTGTTTCTTAATTTAACCATCCTTCATAAATAACGATGAAGCGGTCCATAGACTTATAAATATTTAGAACTCTTCAAAATTACAGTCCATATTTGCGGTGGATTATGGCGGAAATAAAACTCAATTTAGGCAAAAAATTGGGGTAATTAAGTATAACGAGTCCCGTAGGGTCCAAGTGGGCATTGTCACAACTCTGGACCGGACCTCTTTGGGGTAGAATATTTCCACTCGTCATGGTTACAAGTGTTGCCAATTTCGAGTGAATTAGGGGAGGTCATGTCAAAAATTGTGGACGCTGGTCCACAATTTCGCGGTCCGCTTTGTGCGAGCAGTTGGAATGTCAAAAACATAGGGATGGTACGCTAGTAGCCTACGCCTGAACCAGGCTAAAAAAATGCTAAATTAGTAGTATTTCTCGTTAGCATTGTGCAACCTACATCAAGAGAAGAAGCATAAGGTTTCATTTACAGTAAATGTAACGACCTAATATCTACAGATGAGTTACTACTAGTGGGCCATGCAGTGAGATTGCAATGTATCAAGACGTCTCAGAAGACCTACTACGAAAAACGAAATCCGTCAATACGATAATCGTTTTGCGAATCCACATTTCGTAGTAATGATTCCATGCTAAAAATGTTTCAGATCCGAAAAATTTATAATTTAATATCGTATTGACGGATTTCGTTTTTCGTAGTAGACCTACTGATCCCTCAATAACATAGCAAATCTAATATCTTACTCGTAGATCATAATACGTACCAGCGGCCACCACGTATTTCGTCGGGTAACTTTTAATTGCATTGGCCAGTCGTCAAAGGCCTTGGTGAGATGAATATGGACCTTGTCTCTAGAGTGTTAAGGTCCGATATTGCATGCTGTAGAGAAGTGCTTTAACAGTTGTGCTCTTGTGGCGTAAACACACTGTGTGCTTGGGAGGTCTTACAGACCTGGGAATGTGTTGCGATCTTGCTTAAATCAGTTCAAGTTCCAGGCAGGTGCAATTTCTACTCAACTAGTTGAGTCGCTAAATTGGCATTGAAATATTAAAAGTATTTGTATTTCACTCACTCGTGTAGTGCTTATCTGCTGAGTGGATTATACGAAATCGCAATACAAATTTGCTAATCTGTTCAAAAGCAAAGCTGCTTTAACTGTCAAAACAACATCGCAATGCGCATCTTGTAAATAAAAATGACAGTGTTACTTAAGTACTTGAAACTTAGAGAAAAACAATAATTACGAACATAAATATAAAAAGTTACAAGATTACATTAATTAGGTAGTACAATCACATTTAGTAAACTCGTAAACATTCAAAATTTTATTTAAAACATTTATTTTATTACATTATAGTATCATATTTCCAATTTAGGGTTTGTGGACTTGGGGCTAAGTCACAGGTGGCGGATAGTGAACGGCCACCAGAAATGGCGGTTGGATGAAAATATGTTGAATAAGCAGTCCCTAACCAAACAGCAGCTGGATTACCAGAACGTAGTGGGGGAGTCTAGTGGGTTGTGCTTCTCTATTAAAAGCTACAATATTCAGTGGCAATCTTCGTGTGATGGCGAATAAACGCCGCCATCAAATAAGCGTCTTCCTGGTGTTGGGTAGCAGCAACATCAGTGCTGGCAGAAGCTGAAAATATATTTTATCAAGAAAGGCCTGGCCCTTGACTGGAAACCCCTGGTACTTAAAACTGCAATGTGGAAGACAAGATATAAAACTCTATCGTCAAAAGCCTAGCTCTTTAATTTGATAATGATGATTGTTATACACCCTAAGTATGGCTTAACTTTATCTATTCCCCAAATGATTGTTTGTTTATTTTAGCTTGTGAGTGTAGTTTGAGTTTTTGATCAACTTGGTCGTAGAGACCGTAACTCACTCAAGGTTTAAATAAACGTCTGCAAATCAGCGTTCAGACCACGAGTTGATGTTTAACATAGTAAGAAGGCTCCACAGATCGCTTAGTGTATTGTCAAGTGTTGGAGAAACGTGAGTAGTTTGAATAATTTACGATTCACGCGTAAAACGCGCGGCTGAGCTAGATTAGTTTTGTAGTTTGATGGCCAGAAATGTAAGTCTTTGAATTGTATTTCGTTTACGAGAGTCATTAAATGGTCACAAAAAAGGTGCTAACCTTAAGCTATATTTTATTTTATTTGCCATGTATTCTTTTTACCTGTGTCTATAATAGTTACCAATATTTGTTATAATATGTATTTGATTACTCATAAGGAGATACCAAAGTAATATTCGAACCACACTGCAAATAAACATTCAATTCAATAATTTTTTAATCAACTCTATATCACCGGCAGGATATCATAATCACGTATAGTGTATAGTGCGAACTGTCGACTGTGTTGTTTCTGAGAAATGTGTCGAGTTTGACCACATTACCAATTCCGTAAGAGAATATCCATGTTCACAATACGTTATCACAATATACCCCTAGTTACAGTAGCTTCATCACAGTATTAGAATTTGGATATAAACTAAACTGCAGTAGGATATGGTAATCTTGTTCTCCGTCCTCGCCTTTTCCCGTTACACGAGGTCGGCTTTCATAATCATGCGGCGCCATTTACTTCGCTGGCTGGTATCCTCTTCCGTTAGTCCGGGGTGCTTCATGTCCCTCTGGACATTGGACAGACAGGTCGTTTGAGGTCTTCCCCTTCCCCTCCTTCTCGTAGCCATAGAAAGACACTTTTTCACGACGTGATCTTCGGGTCTTCTCATGACGTGACCGTTCCACCTGAGCCTTGCTTCACAGATTTTATCACCTATGGGCGCAACCCTAAAACTTCCTCTTACGTATTCGTTGCGTATTTTGTCCTTGAGTGTGACTCCACCTGCCCATCTTAGCATACGCAGCTCAGTGGTGTGCAGCTTATTCTCGTGCTGTCTTACTGCCGTTTGTATACTTTTCCATTCGTTTTTACCGGCATTTTCGTGTCACACAACACCTCTGTAACAGTAGAAAATTGTAATATTAAGTGAAAATGATAAACAGTGCTTGATTTAGCCATATTAAGGCCTTGGATATAGGGATTATTACGCAGCCCTAATGCCGGGCAGGGCTTCGGAAACAGGATTTTTTCAACTTCAAGGCAGAAAGATTATTTAACATTTTAGATGAATCAGAGAGAACAAAATTTGTACTTGATATGTCTAGTTACATTAGAGACTTCTACATCCATGTTAACTGTGATCACACGCAAATCCGGTGGGCGTCTAATTGAAAGCAAACAGAGACACAAAAGCAGCGCTTCAATTGTTAGCGCCGTCTGCGCTGTCCGTGTGCGGATGACCTAAATCACATAGTAAATACATGGTGTGTTTTCTGGGGATCTAAAAGCTGTCTAGGCTTTGTTCTTGGCTTAGTTTTATTTGGGCTTTAACGAAAGTTTAAAATGTATTGTATAAAAGCACCTGAAAAAAACCAACATGTGTCACGCAAGGAATTGTTCCATGCCTATGACATTTAACGTTGACGCAATCAAAAGATACAGGTATAAGCAGCTATATATAAATACCATGAAATTTTAAGGACTAATGACTGTTTTCACAGTCATGCTTGAAGATAATCATAACAAAAAAACACTCAAGATCAAGGGTACTTTAATATTTTGAATATTGTTTTGAAATATCGCCTTTTAGTCATTCAACATCGCTTTTGTTATGATCAACTGTTCATTTAACCAACAGGATGCGGAAAGAGACGAAACACATTGGTTCTAGTAATTAGGTATAATTTACTAGAACAAGGATCTATCTAGATGGCGCTCTTCTAGTAAACCGCGTTAAAATAAGAATATGAATAAATATTTTGAAGCTGCTAATCCGATCTAATAAAGCAAATTAATCAGTGGCGTTAATGATTCAAATGATGAGAGATAGATGTCGCCACAAATAAGTATGTATCGATAATTTTAGATGGCGCTGCTGTGTTAACACAAACTTTGAAACGAGTTGCTAAGTAAAAGTAAAGAACCTAACATCGTTTGCAATGACCACAACTCCTCATCAGACAGCCATGGGGAATCGATTCCCGGCGCCGGAGGCAATGAAACTTTAATTAATGTTGATAATTTTGCAAACAGTGCAGTCGATGCAAAATGCTAGCTTTTTCTGCAAAATGAGAAAATGTTTTACTGAGGTATTCTCTAAAATTATCTATCTTTACACAGCATTGTGTGTTTGGCTGAGAAAAGTGCTTTGGTATACTGCAAGTTCGTAATAACTGAAGTACTAGGTACCGAAGCAATAATCAATTGTGAACATTGATAGTATGAAAAAGATTTCATAAGTTCATTTTGATGCTCGTCTAGTGATTGCTCCGATCAGCAACATTTTCTATTGTGAAAAAAAATAGTATAGTCTTTTCCGTAGTACTTTGGAGCGCTGAATTTGAATTTAGCCTCATCATATTTTTTTTGACAAATCTCAATAATATCGGTAGTTCTAATCTATCATTCGTTACTCCGTTGGCTGATAATGATGATGATGATGATGATTCGTTACTCTAAAAATAAGGAGCGAACTGCCGTTGCAAATATAGAGCAACGGTGTTCATTGAGGTCGTATCTCTAGTTTTTACGGTTGCACTTAAATACCAATCGGACTAAGTACACACGGGCGACATGTCTCCTAAGGGTCGTTTTGTAGAATTTACTTTTATGCGTCCAAGCGATAGGACATTGTAAACGAATTGCATTAAACGTGATGGAAAAAGCATCGACGGTAACGGCCGACGCAATTTGAATTTAAAATAATTCAGCGTAAACTAATTTGTAAATTACACTTGCTGGAAATGCTAAGTCCACCGAAGAAAGGAGTATTTTATTTGCGCTATAAAAGACCATTTCTCCCTTCGGTGGTCATATTTCACGAACGTCATCAACATCAGGTAACACTGTGGCCAAAGGTATTAAAAAGGTTATAGTTTTCTTAGATTTATTAAAAACTAAATGGTTATTCGAATGATAACGAAAAATATATTTGAAACATACTACACATACACACTAAAGTCTAATCACACTAATTCAGCCCTTTCAGAGCACATTTACTTTTTATTTTTTTCACTGTATATTTGACGTTTATAAGTGTCATTTTATGATCTAAATTGAACTATTTTTTTTATTCGTGACCGGAGGGCTATCTAGGCGGGTAATGTATGAAAATTTGGGCAAACCTGTCAAACAAGAAAATATGAAAATCGGGTGCAACATGATTAATTACATCCTAAGAAATGATCTTGCCTAAAGACCCCTCCCCAGCCTACCCCGTCTGTTGTCCTTCCCCGTTTAGTCTATTATTTTCAAACGGTAACTTTACTAGTCCCACTTCTAACGTTTCCTTCATAGACATGTTTAGATTTCTACTAGCACAAACCCACCACAAAATCCGCAGTTCGGTTGGTCCGTCCTTTTTGACTTGCCAATCAATCGGAGCTGAAACCGATGGGCTAAGTATAGGTGCATTAGGCGATTAGCTCTCTCGAGCATACCGAATGATGCCCTATTTGATAGTATGAGGTTTTAGCTGGATGGACCGTCAGCACTCAAAATATACTGTGGATATATGTATCTCTCAAACTCATATGAGGAGCAACGTGTATTGTTACTTTTACTACAGTTCAACAGATGTTTTATCAATCCATCTTTAAGAAAATTCAAAAATTCAAATTCAAAATCTTTATTTCAATTTAGGTCATGAAATAACACTTACGAACGTCAATACAGTGTAAAAATAAATGAAAAAACCGATAGTAAACCTCAGGGGAGGCCTATGTTTAGTTCTTCACAGATTTTGCCATTTGATTTGGTAACTGATTTGATGCAATAAAAATATTTTTATTATTCCTACAAAAAATAACTACCGCTTCTTTGGTACACTACCCTTATCTCTCAAGCTCGTAGTTACTCAATTTTATAAAGGCAAACCCACTCAATATTGTACACATATTCGGGCCTAAGAAGTTAATGTTTGCGGAGGCCTACCGTATTGATTGGCGGTCGGAGTGACATGGGTCGAACACCTGGCTAGACCGCGAGTTTGAAGACAGCTGTATTCTGGTTTCGCTGGCTATGTCGAAGCAGTCTCGAATTCTCGATGCGGTTGAGGAATATGCTCAGTGGGTAAGTCCTGTAAGACGCTGTTCAGAAGATTTGTGTTCAGCGGTCTTAATTATTTAAGAAAGAAAGAAAATACATTTAATCAAAGACATTACACACAGCTCAGACACAATCTTAAGTCGGTTTTTCCTCCCTGACTAGCGTCAAATATACTCCATATATAGATAACTCCAGAACGCACGAACCAAATTCCACGGTTTTGCATTCGTTGGAAAGGTCTCGGGCTCCGTGAGGTTTATAGCATAAAACGGGGCCGGGCGGGACAGGGCTGGGGGCGAAATGAATTTCGCTGGGACCGCTAGTTTTGTAATAAAAATGCAGTAAAAAATAAAATAAAAACAGTTGAAATAAGACAAAAATTTAACAACAACAAAACCAAACAACACTATATGCTAACATAGGTATTAGCATATATTGTGTGGTATTAGTAAGTCATTCATGTTTCTGACTGTTGTCCTCGTCGCTCACAATGTTTTGCTGACACAAGTGGTAGAGATGTAGATTGCTTTGAATTTTGTGATAAATTACAGCAAAATGACAGCTAATTACGGCTATTATGATTTGTTTTATAAGCCTTTTCATACTCTGGAGTTCCGAAGAATTGATATATTATTTGGATAAAGTTCTAATTATTCTACCCCACCTGCTTTACGGTACCTATTTAATTAAATATTATGTAAATGATTTAGATGCATCACTGAAAAAATATGAAGGCTAAAATATAGCTGTTGAAGGAAAAGCGATTTAATACGACAAATCAAATTTTCAGTGATTCAAGGAAAATCAGATTCTCTAGCATGAGTTTTCTAAAAGTACTTTTATATAATAACTAAAACCACTTGTTCAGAATAACCCGTATCCAATATTCGTTCGGAATTTGCGTAGTTCACGAAGGTGCGTTGTTTGCGTGAAATGAAATATACTGTCGTTGAGTAGGGCTGACGGGTGGCGTACAACGGCAATTTTTGCCCGAACTCGTTTTAGATAGTGCCGAGATAGCCCGTATCGGGAGACTCATTTATTTAGCCCTTTTGATGCGAATTGAGCAATGTACGCGATTTATCAAGTTCTCGTGTTGTGGACTGCGCGCGTTTGTAATATACATGTCGCAGTCATCTGGATAAATCAGCCAGTAAATTGAATGTCTAGGCAGTTCGCTAAACGACAGTAACTAATTTAATGGCTGAACGTCAACACTAGCTAAGTCATTGAATGCAACGTTTAGCCAGATTACTGAAATTCGCATCGTGTAGGCGTTTAGTTAAATTAGTTATTGACGAATGTGTTTGGTTAGGGTGACTCTAAGTTCAAAGAACCTTGCATGAATATTTCTCAATGATACTAGTAAACTAAGATTAATTAGATTTTAAGGATTAAAAATGGGAAATTTATTTATAACCTCCATATTTAAAAACTATATTTACAAGATCACAGGTTTGAATTTCACTTATAATTGCAAAAAAATATCAAAAATTACGTGTATCATTCACATTTTGCTGGAACAATTATGTGTTCAGTATCAGAACCAAATTTTTATCATTTGGCTGACTCGAGGTCATTCACCTTCAAAATGCTTGAAGAAACTAAAACTTTTAATATGCACAGTCGTTAAACGTTGAGTGTTTCTAGTGGAATTTATCATCGGTCTAGCCATTTAATTGGATGCCGGCGTTTTAGAAACTGCTTAAACTGCATAGGCATTTAATTAACTGACTGATTTAACCAGATAGCTGCGACATACATATACAACACTGTGTCCATTGATCTGATCACACTGACCTAGACGATAGATGGAAACAACTAATAATTTATGAAATTTAAGAGGTTTTAGCTTATTATTATTTATCCGCTGATATAATACCATAGTTATTATAAATTGCACTTGTAAAAAGCAACTGTGAACCTGTGACAGACGAAGAATTGAACCCCGTGTCTGACGCTATCCGGGCGTATGCCTGTACTACTCGGCCACCGTCACATAACAAGCCTGTTGAATTTTGCAAGCGCTTCTTGACGCGTAGGCTGCGTTATTACTTATTTATTACTTGACTTAACTTTATTTCAATGAAACAATTTTAAAATATTTTTCTAGTTTCGTATTACGCAGAGATACAGTTACTAGCGTCTATTCATTAACAATCTTCAGAATTACATTCGCTCGAAGTCGTTAAGGCTCATTCGCTATCGACAAGTCACTAATGACTGTGTTATTGATACGGTGCTTGTTGCTCACAAATTGTGATATTATGTTTTATTTATTACTGTTATCTCGGCAGTATAACGTTAACGTAACATATTCGAGCGAGCAGACTTTTGGGTCTGATTAGAACCAACATCATTATAATTATACATGTAGGTAGAAAAAAGTTATAGTAATGCAGCAATACCGGTTTGTAGGATGTAATCTATTTAGTAATCTTTACTTGATTCCCAGGCAAGGGCACAGAAGATATAAAAGTACTGCAAGGGTTAGGAGGATATAAAACAGATTAGCGAGTAGTGTCCGAGTTGATTTGAACATGTTTAGTAGGAATCGGGAAAAAAATATGAAGCATACAAATTGACGACACCAGTGATTTACTTAGTCGTCAATGACTTGTTACGTTCTTATATTAACTCTTAATGCTAAAAGTCGTTGATCTAATTTAGAAAAAATATATATTTGATTCTTCATAAAATATAATTATACTTACTTTGAATTATACTTACCTACTTTGAAAATTTTAATTTTAATTTTGATTTTGATTTTAATTTTATTTTAATTTTAAATTTGATTTTAATTTCGATTTTAATTTCAATGTTTGCATGCCTGCGTGCAGGCGGAATACACGCACTGCCATAATTTTTTAAGATCAAACTTTTGTATAGCTACTGTATTCTTAGCAAATAAATGATTTGATTTGATGATTTATTTGTGTGAAAATAAATTGTGACAAAGATTAAGATGAACTTTTAGATGTTGGGATTGCTGGGTATAAACGCCCACCGTTTGGCGACTTCTAAAAATCGTATCCAAGTACTTATGTTATGTACAATTAGCATCACATTTCTTTATTTTACCCGCGTCGCGGTGTCGAGTGCTCTGTACCTCGTTAGTCAGGCGATTAAGGTCATTTTTGCACGGCAAGTGGCCTTTTAATTATAGTCTAACCTGTAATTACTGGCTGAATACTCTTTGTAAAGGTTAGAGCCGACTGTGCTAGGAAAATGTTATTTCAGGATTTTAAAAATTCTTTAAGGAACTCTTATCGGAGATTTAGATTCTAAAGATAATAATGATATTCTTCTACCGATTTTTGGTAATGGGCCCCTCTCAACAGATATAAACCAGTCTCACACTCATTAATTTTGACATGACTGATGAGAAATCAGGATCAAGAAATTAATGTGCTTTCCGAGACACGGGGGTGTCATCAACACCAACTTCCTAACTCCGAGCTGTTTTCAAGTACTTTCAAGACAGAAAAACCCAGAAACAAATGTCCAACCCTGATTGGAACCCGGTGCCAATTGGGCAGTGTCTAACGAACTAACCGCTACACCAATGAGGCAGTCATATTCTAAAGATTCTCAACAACTAATGAATTTATGACAAGGGAACAGAACTCAGTGTATCTCACACCGGATGGCTAAGCTGCCTTACTGCAGCAATGAAATGATGTATGTAGACTTGCCACGGGACAGGACAAGGGTCAAAAATTAAGTTTTATAGAAGTCAGCAAATTATTGGCTCTTTATTTCTATTATCGCTTTACTATTGATCATGGTCTGATTCACATGGGCTAGCAAGGTCTATCTATGGTAGAGAAAAAAAGGCTATCTGAATGTTGAGTGCAATCAAATTTATGCGAGTCGCTAAGGATTTCAATGGCACATTTTCTTCCTTATGTTTTAGTTTTCAAAACACAGTACAATTTATTCCTCGTTTCTAGCGTGGCTTTTAACCGCCTTGAATATTGTAAGTCATACTCGCACAGTGCTATTCGGTTATGGTGCATACCCGGTGCAAGCACTTTGTATTGTAATTTTGTGTTCTAATGCATACAAATAGCGATTTTAACTCGTTTGTGATCTAATATTATTATTTTATATATCTGATAAATTTAGGTTTCTCCATAGATACCGACTAGATGTAGTAGTTAATGGTCATAATTTATGTAAAACTATTTATTCTTAATGAATTAATAATAATAGGCTAGTTTACTCAATTTCAAAAACTAGATAATACCTTTCCTTAGTAAATAATATAAGGATCAATTACCTTAATGTTTCTATAAATATTCAACATTTTCATGATTTAATTACGATTACAAAAAAAACTGACATGGCGTATACTGAATGACGTCACGGCGGAAGTTTGAAAGTCTTTTAGATAGCAAAATATTATGAAGAGTTGTAAATGACAGCAAAAAAGCCCGCCTTTGATCAAGGCATGACGCCACATCCCCTGATAAGCATTTGCGGTCGCGTGACCAAATGTGCGTTTTGGACAAACTAAATTAATTAAAATATTATTAATCGTAATTTAAATTTATAAATGAATTCGTTTCATGATATTTCCAAACCATAATTAATCACTAGAAACTATCAACATGGTGATTTGTTCTTCGTGGAAACTAGCCTTATTAGCAGAGTTTTCAAAATAGTTTTAAAAATTATGACTTTTTAAAGTCCTAATTTAAAATTATCTTGTGAAAACTCCAGTTGTGTTGCATGGTATAGAATCGAATGCACACTACCGACAGGATGCATTTCTGCAACGTATATCTTGTTCGGGCTAGCAATATATTGGTCCGCCGTAAAACTGGCACTAAATTGGTTATGTGGCTATAGTTCACTTTTTACCTAGCATCGAACATAATATACAAAAGTCCAGAAGGTGTATAGGTACTTTGTTTACCTTTATCACCCCATTTTTGGGCACTGGCTTCTTTCAAAACGCTTCCACTGATTTCTGTTCAGTGTTTTTAAGTTTCAGTATCTCGAAAATCAGATTTTACATTGGATACATTGGATCTATCACTACGCAGATATCTTTTAATAATCCACCTACTCCTTGGCAGATTTTTATGGAATATTTAACGCTTAGAATTAAACTTATATTACCTTCTCACACCTGTTCATCATAGGGCAGCTGTTTTTAATCGAATATCATAGTGAACCTACTGTACCTACTGACTTTGTTTAAAGCTCAAATGGAGGTCAGTGTTTTAAATTCAATATGGTACCGTACATTTGGAACTGATGGCATTTTTATTCTCCTATGGGTATCGATAATATTGGGTTAGCGATAACGCAGTTCTATTTGAAGCTAAATAAATATTAACCATTTGGTTTGGCTCAATATATTTTATATGGTGTATTTACAAATTAACGCATTTAAGTAATTCTACCTAAAATACTTACGATTTAAATGATTTCATTTTGATCCAAAAAGTATTCAATTCTTTGTTGAGTTGCTGAAAAAGTCGTCGTGGAAATTAGGACGAAGGGATGGTATATAATGATTTTCTTTAACAATACAATATATATATATATACATACATATACTGTATAACTTTAACCACCACTGTATAACTGTATATAATGTATTCTCGATTAGGCAATGCAGTCAAAATCCAACTGATAATGCAGCTCACGGCTCAAAGGAATGTCAAATACCGCAAAGCCAGTCAAACCTCGGGAATTATTACCGGTGGAATTCACAATTAGTTTCTGGTTGATTAAATAAAGGAGTATCCGTTGAATTTCGGTAATTTCAGACATAAACCTTTACCTTTAAACGAGCCTTATGATTTTGACTGACGGTGTACGCAAAAACTTGACTTAACTTACTATCAATACTTATATGCCACAAATTCAAAGAAATTGAAATACTCATGTAAGAATTTAGAAAATCCCTAAAAGAGTGCGTCGGAATTGGAAAGAAAATAAAATCTTATCTTAGTTAAGTAAAGAAATTTCTAAAAACCTAGCAAATAATAATTAGAATCGCGATAATAATTGTATTAGATAAGAAATTTTAAATACACCTGTTTCAGAAACTGTAAGTACTCATACTTACTATGAGAACAGATATCAAATGCGCCACGTTTGCATAACGATACGTGTTTCGTGTTCCGATAATATCACATGATCCTAGCCACACATACCTGGTAAGAAGCAGTTATATAAGATATACTTGGGATAGAAATTCTGTCTAGTCTTAAGCTGAAAAGTCTTAGATTATTATTATATATTCATATAGTTAGGTATTATAATTGAAAAAAAAAGTTGCTTGTAAGACTTCAAAAATTAAATTGTTACGTAAATGATGTAGATTTAACAGTGCTTTGATCAGGCTATAATAAATCAACCATGTTTGAAGTGACAATATTGAGAATTAAACATTTTACATAGTTTCTAAGTTAGGTAGTAAGAAAAGCCTATCCTAAGTTAGGTAGTAAAATATGTATATATAATAATTTTCTTGTTATTCGTACAATTTGATATTTTATAAAGATTTTCAACGCGCTTTAAAATTGCTCAAGACAGCTACTAACGTTAGACTACTGATTTAGTAAGACTGCACCAAAACTAAAATTCTACACCTCATTAAATTCTATTTCTGAAACATTAAATGGCAGCGGGACGAAACTGCAAATACGTCGCTAGAAAATTCTACGAGCGTTCAGGAACTACGAGCTGGAAAGAGTTTTTTTTAAATATATATTGGTACACTGCAGCAAGACGACTGTATTAATATTACATGAGTCGCGACTTGAGACTGGACTACCTTTGCAGTAGCTAATTTATGAAATGTCCGATCCAGGTGAGGTTTTTATTTTCCGGATATGAATTTGATGTTTGTTTCAAAATTACATTTCATAAAAGGAAATTCAAGATTTCTTTTCCAAACATGTCCTCGATTCCAATTAATTATTAACATTAACATTAATATTTTTTTAATTTTTTAATCAGTACATATAGCAATCTACTCATGTATTTACACATTTTTTGCCTTTAATTTCTAGCAAGACTTAAAATAATCCTTTCTGCGCTGTTCCACACAGGTCAGTTATTATATTTGCCGGCCCCATCTCCAAGCGGCTGATTGAACAAAGCGCCAATATCTGTCCTGTGGTCTCTGTATTTTTCTGCAGCAGCAATATCGGCTTAATTAGCAGCCAGCAAACATTTGCCGAGCTCGCGACGCGGCTTGTTGTTGCGCGACCGATATAGCGACGGACTACGAAACAATCACTATGTCTCAATAAGTCTGCGGTAATGGCGCTTAAGTGTGTATTTAAGGACATGATAGATTGCATTATTGCGACATTAGATTGATTAAAACTTATTTACAGTCTGTCTGTACTGACAAAAACAAAGGAACATCCCCTAACCACTTACATAAAAAGATGAACCTAGAAATCAGAATAAGATTTTGGAAGCATCTCTTAAGATTTTAATCTTTCGCATTGCATTACAATGAGAATTAGACATGATGGGTCTAAACTCAAAATACAAATATCTACTCATATCTTGACGTTTTGGCTGTATTGCAACAGCCGTGGGCACGACCCGTCATGTCTTGTTCTCATAACATCTCTTAAGTTGTGACATTTTTCTTAACTCTATCATCTTTATTTCCTACACAATTAAGCTGCAAATGATTAGTCCCGAGTTTCTCTGCTTGTCGAACATTGTCAGGGAGAGGTTCGTCTGCCAAGTCAGGAACAAGCAAAGTGGTCAATCCAGCCACCAAGGATATACCGCCAATGAGGAGAGTTGGTAGACTTTCCATGTATTGAGTCTGGAAATTTAGCAAAATTAATTTCGTATTTTGATAAATATTGGAGATGTTATTTAAACTGTGATGCTGTGTAAAGGTTATTTTTATATAGATTTTAAATAAAGAGTTTTTTGATAAGATTCTTAATCCTTTTTTTTGTAAGTTTTTACAGTCGAGTTTCTAAAATTACAAATATAACGTGTGAGAATTTACGCAGCATAGTTATGCCATTAATATAGTTCGTAGGTATTATATCTGGTATTTAGGCTCATGTTAGTCTTATTGAATCCTCAAGCCTTACTCAGTGCATTAGAATATTGATTCAGACGGTTTCAATACTTACCAGTAAAGGGGTCATCGGGGCCAGAATAGATCCCACTCTGCCGATAGCTGAGCATAAAGCATGCATAGAATTGCGAGTGTACGTTGGAAACAGCTCAGAAGTGTACATATACACAGTCGCAAAGGTGAATGTGGTTATAAATCTCCCAAATAGGTACAAGCCTGTTGAGAGCCATACGTATTCTGTAAACATAAAAAATGGCATTAACAATATTAAAGCTTAACATTATTGATTAAAATGTATAGTTAAGCTCTTAAAGGAGTTCCAGTAATTTTTGGGGCCTGTAGGGATATCTCAGATTAGACATTGTTAAAAACAACAAGCCAAAAATGACTTACTTTTAGGCACAAATGGTTGAAGTAAACAAAGAACACCAGCACTCATAAAAGATGTAAACAAAGGCTTCTTTCTTTGAAATCTCCTCAATGTGTAAACCATAGCAAAGCTTGCTGGTATGTCTGCCAATGACATTAGTCCAAAATTAATATATTTATCTCCAGCTAATGATACAACATTCACCATCATCCCGAAACTGACAAATGTACATGTCATCCACCAAACTAAGCAAATAAAAAATCGTCTAACTACTATCTTAGAACGAAAGGTATCCCTCAAGGGTGAACTGCTGGCCCCGATCTGTTCACACATCAGATTATTGAGATCTTGTCCATTCAAACTGATTCCATTTAATTTTGCCATCTTCAGTAATGTTGTTGTAGCTTTCTTTTTCTTTCCTTTACTTAGCAACCACCTTACACTTTCATCCATTACAAAATAGTACAATAAGAACAATAGTGAAGGAGCGTATATTGCTAAGACGAAATGTCTCCAATAAGGCAATAAGTATGCAGCTATTGCCATGGATATTCCTCCCATAGCGAATATAATGCTGAAAAATATTTGCTGTTCCAACCTCCGGTCATTATGTACAAGTTCTACGCCTGAAAACGGAAATGAAATGTATCATAGAACTTACTTTTAAGCGTTATTTTTTGTTGTGACTAATGCTATTACTTACTCATAATAAATGCTGGTGAACAATTATCTCCAAATGTAGCTTCTAACAATTCAAGTAAAATATACAAAAGATAGCCATTGGCAAAGCTCTTAGCAATACCAAATATGGCTGCCGCTAGACCGGCTATGATAATTGTAGCTTTTCTTCCAATCCTATAAAGAACAACATTAATATGTTCATATTTAACTAGAATTAGCCTTAAAATAAATATAAATCATGCGATTCGACACATAAGTCAAGCATACTTATCAGATAGTTGACCTTGGAAAAATAGGCCTAACATAAGGCCTATGCTATGTACAGTTCCAACAAATGTCCTCTTCCACTCTTGACAACCTAGCTGAAACTGTGAAATATTCCCAACTGTTTTTCAAAGGTTTGCAATATTTAATAAAAATAGATCGTTTTTCTTACGGATCGATTCAGTGATCATTACATACTACAAGTATTTTAGTAGTACTGCATATTGAGCTTGAAACAGCCACAAATAATCACTGGATAGATATTTCAGTCCCAGTCAAAAAAGTATTTTTTGCATGCAAAGTGTATCTATTTTTTTACCATTTATAAGAAATCGTTTGAAAAACATTGAAACTGGCTGCTAAAGAATATTAAGTTAAATATTATAACACATTCATTTCATTTTCCTACCTCTGACACAAAGCTCCTCTTGTCTTTATAAACCCACTCAGTGCACGGTTCAATTATTTTTGGATTAAATCCGGACTCGGTACATTCGGAATCATTGTGTATGCTTCCATACTTGTAGCAATGTCTGTATTCAGCTGATGCGCTGTGATTATACCACGGTGCTTTGAACGTCTCATTCTGATGTTCACATGCATCGATTCTGCATCTGTAAGATAGAATCGGATTTGTCTAAGTAAACCATAGAATTATTATCCCTTTGGAATATTAGTTTCATATAAATTGCACTTGTAAAAAGACAACTGTGAACCTGTGACAGACGAGGAATTGAACCCCGTGTCTTACGCAATCCGGGCGTATGCCTATACCACTCGGCCACCGTCACATTAACAGGCCTGTTGAATTTTGCAAGCGCTTCTTAACGCGTAGGCTGCGTGACATCATCAATGATGTGAGATTGCTCTCACAATATCTAAAGGAAAATATTTTTACAAATATTTTAACAATCAGTTAAGATGATGAAAGCCAATTTATAGTTTATTTTTGTTTTTATAGTGTTTTGTCACCATACAAACTTAATAATAAAAATTGCACTTGTAAAAAGACAACTGTGAACCTGTGACAGACGAGTAATTGAACCCCGTGTCTTACGCAATCACACACACTTGTTCACAGTTGTCTTTTTACAAGTGCAATTTATATTATTAAGTTTGTATGGTGACAAAACACTATAAAAACAAAAATAAACTATAAATTGGCTTTCATCATCTTAACTGATTGTTAAAATATTTGTAAAAATATTTTCCTTCAGATATTGTGAGAGCAATCTCACAACATTGATGATGTCACGCAGCCTACGCATTAAGAAGCGCTTGCAAAATTCAACAGGCCTGTTAATGTGACGGTGGCCGAGTGGTATAGGCATACGCCCGGATTGCGTAAGACACGGGGTTCAATTCCTCGTCTGTCACAGGTTCACAGTTGTCTTTTTACAAGTGCAATTTATATTATTAAGTTTGTATGGTGACAAAACACTATAAAAACAAAAATAAACTATTAGTTTCATGTTCTAAACTGTCATCAATGTTTGAATGGCATAGCCAGGCCATACAAGTTCAAATAAGTCACTATCGGTGAGCGGACATCTTTGAATTCAGTACGTTGTGTTTGACCTAACTCTTATGAAGAAAAAATGCTACAAAAGGACACCAAATATTTGGTAGGTATTTATTTTCCATAACTTTACACCGATAAAAAAATTATTTGCTTGCAGAAGTCAATCACTAGTTTTGTTTGTCAGTTTTACTTGTAAAATTGGGTATTGAGATATTTACCTGTATAGAGTCTGCTCTGCTACAAATATATAGTTAATACAATGCATGCCGTTGGTGAAAAAGGCGAATCCAACCAGCAAAATCATTTTTATCTGATACCGACCAAATAGACCGAATTTTTGAAGTATATCGTCCAAGTGTACGCCTTTGTCTCTCGTTTCAGCAGCCATGATTATATTATTTTAATTTTTAGAATAACTTCTTATAAATGAGAGAACAGCCACAGTATTTTCGTTTATTCTATCATTTCATATCACCATAATCATCTTCACGCATTCTCAATAGGGGCTTTATACTTTACGACACCTTGAAAGATTCAATTGAATTCATTTTTGACTTATAAACACGTATCACAGAAATTAAACTCAATAATCTTCCCGAATTTATATACTCTAAGAAATTCAGTGCGTCTGGCGTTTACGGTGTTACCAGGACCACAACTGGTCTGTAAGAATAGAATGACCAATTGTTTGCTTCCGCGGATATTTAGAAGCAATAGAATAAGTGGTTGACGAGACCACATCTCAATTGATACATCCTGAGTACAGCTTCTCGCATTGCAACATTGTTTCCGCATCTTATTGCACAAAATTCACTTGGGCTTGACAATCAAATTATTATAGAAATAGTTTGAAAGTTTCAAGGGAAGGTTTCTGTTTTATACTATGTGTAATTGATCACAATTAAAGATTGCAAAGCCATTCATATCATGTTGAATTTTTCATTGATGGACATGTGTATAGGTAGGTGTGTGTGTGTGTGTGTAGGTATCACTGGTAGAGAATGCCATATATCGTTACGTCCACCTTTTGTACAGTTTTTGGATGTGCAATAAAGCATAAATAAATAAATAAATTAATGTGTGTTAATAACTGAGATCAATAATATAAATCCTAACATTTTCATTTCAGGTAACCTGGGCGTGTTTTTTGTCAACCTTGAGACAACTTCCTTACGCTACTGCGGCAAAGCCTAAAAGGAAATCAATGTAAGTACCTTATTGCACTTCTAAATAAATAATTAATGTTCACCCACACACTGGAATTTTCAACATTTATATCAATGTTCTGCAATGAATAACTTCTGACCCACTGTTGCAAAAACAATAAAGTATACACACGTATAACATATAACAGCAGGAAAGAAATCAAAATGCATATAAATCACTAGCTTTTGCCCGCGACTTCGTCCGCGTGGAATAGTGACTTCCGGCAGATTTTTGGTTCTTTCCACATAGTTCCCGTTCTTGCGGGATTTTGAACTATTATTCTTTAATACATATTTTTTGTGTATCTTGAACCATTTTCACGGCGCAAGCAACGGAAGGCTTCAAAGATGAAATAATTTCTCCCGTTTTTTACACATTTACAAATATATCTTTGTTCCTATTGGTTGTAGCGTGATGTTATATAGCCTATAGCCTTCCTCGATAACTGGACTATCCAACACAAAAAGAATTATTCAATTCAAACCAGTAGTTTCGGAGATTAGCGCGTTCAAACAAACAAACAAACAAACTCTTCAGCTTTATAATATTATTAGTAATTAGTAATTAGTATAAATTACCTTGATAAAGGAAAAATCACATTGCCTTCGAGTAAGAAAATTCGATCGGTTATCGGTTGATTCGGTTTTTTGTATTACGAACTGCACGAAAATTGGCACGGTAGCTCAAGGTTGCGGGTTCGATTCCCGCCCGTGCGCATTTTTAATTTCTGATTTCATTTTTCAAGAATACAAAATAACACTGTGAGTTTCAAATCACTTTTTACCTTCTATCAAGAGGTCAATTAATGAGATAGGACCGAGAGTTCTAACCGAAATAAAATTCCGGCTGGGTGCCTACAATGGGCTCACATTTGGCACACATGACGAATGCAGGCGGCAGTGAGTGCATGAAGAGGAAATAGCTGGGAGCGCTGGCTAGTAATCTACTAATTAAAGGCATTGTTGGAAGACGGAATCTCTATCTAGATTTGCCTAATTACCCACTCGAGCCGGCAACTTATGGGACACAATGCACATAAGAATGGTGAACATCTGAACAGTTTGAACGTATTTTGCAATTATTGTTTTTAAACTTGCAGCTGATGCCAATATCCTCATGTCACATTAAAACCACATTTTAAAAAACATGAGGATATTCGGAAACTCTTCCTTTCCTTTTGGTTAAAATGGGCAGCCAACCTGTCCGAATCATCCAAAATATGTATCTAAAATTAAATATTTGAGACTAGACTTTAACCGTACCTAATGGTTGTCAATGGAAAGCTTATCTAAAGTTCAGCCGCTCGGAAAATGCATTAGTGACGTTTTTAATTTTGACACAAAATGTATAGAAAAAATTTCAAACATTCTGAATTTGTCAATTTTACGTCCAACAATAATTCTTTGGGCGACTAAATAATCCTACTACTATTATAAAGGCGAAAGTTTGTATGGATGTATGGATGTTTGTTACTCTTTCACGTAAAAACTACTGAATGGATTTGAATGCAACTTTACCACAATATAGCTTATACATCAGAATAACATATAGGCTACAATTTAGGGCTCTGCAGTGCTTAGTTACCGTATTTCTTACTTATTACTAGACTAGACGGGACGAACCTGAAGTCCACGCGAACGAAGTCGCGGGCAAAAGCTATATTTCATAATTTACCTGCCTGTTGTTGCCTACCTAATTGACCTGCCTGTGGATCACTTTACTATACGACCTTAAAACTTTTCCCTCTGTCTAGCTTTATACATCAACTTACTATAAAATTCATAATTTTGTAAGTAATTTATTGTTTAATAAATTAAACTTTATTAACATTTCTTAACTGAAATGTATCTGATACCGTGAAACATCATAATTAGGACATAATTATTATTCGTAATATTATATATATTACGAATTTATATTCATGTCATTATTATTACTAATGCAAATCTCTGAATTAAATATTTATTACATGCATTGAAGCTGGTGATTTATAAATAACTCCATTAATATTTTTGGATATCAAATATGAATATCGCCAAGTAAAATAAAAATGGAAGACGCCCAATTTCTCTGAATTTGGCATAACTAAACCTCGCGATAGCATCGCTCGTATAATCGGCCCTGATAACAATTATTATAATGGCCCTTCACGGAAGAGGTGGTAAAGGAAAAAAAATAATGAAGGAGGCTTAATTAAAAATCAATATCGAAGCAAAAAACATATCGTGTGCACAGTGCCTCATTACTTCCCGCAACGATCTCCACCTGCCCGAAGCTCCCACGGTGTAACTCGACTTTTGCGAGGTTTTTTTTTCTTTTTTACGCTTTTTTGCATTTTAAACCAGCACTTTCCTTCCCATTTTGCAATTTTCGAACGCTACGCACCTCGTAGTTTATAATTTTATCTGACTGTAGGATACTGTAGATAAGCATATCTAGTGGTCAATAAAACTAAGGATTATCAGAAAATCTACATCTTTTGGCTCACCAAACTTAGAAATCGTGTGTCGGTATTAATTTTAGTGGCACCGAGGGAGTCCAGATTTAGACGCTTCGTAGGCTAAAATTAAAACAGAGTGATAGATGCGTTTCTGATGCAGATGAGTCTGTCAGCTTTCATTGTTTGATATTCATATACAAGCTGTGGCCTGTAAAGGAGCAAAAATTTTTAAAATATAGGCCCATTGAGGGTCTGTTTTTTGATCCGTATATAGCAATGGTAAAGTTACATTACCAGCGGTTGAATAATTTACTATTGAGTGTGTTTTCAAGAAAAGATACCTTAATCAATGGTCTTTAAAATAGCCATTCTGATTTTTGGTTAAGGAAGTATTTCTTCAAAACACACAAACGTAAATATTCAACCGCTGGTAACGTAACTTTACCATTACTATCGAATAAAAAAACTGGACCCAAATAACCAGTGAACAATTCTTACTGGTTTTAATTTAAAAAATATATTGCTATTTTCTATTAAAAAAAACTTGACATTTGCAGCTTTCATTGATAAGGGTTTATAGTTTATTACAATATCTATAAGTTAAAGCATTTTAGAGCACTGTGACCTGGTCAAGATAACAAAGTATACCCTGTAGAATCATTATTTAAAATATTTGCTCCTATTACAGGTGACACGCTGTATATGAATTGCATGATATTTACAATAGCAAAACATATTCAAACTTATTATTCCTTAGCTGCCTTGTCAAGTGTGATTGAGATATTAGTTGAATTATCAACAATTCGGTACAAGCTTTCAGTGTTCATTGGATTCAGTCAGTTAAGTCTAGTTGCGTTAAGCATTTTCTTTTCTCTTCATCAAGTAAAATAAGCGTACAGTTGTCCTAATTTAAATCTGTTTCTATTCGACAATACAAAGCATTCCAAGGATCTTCATTTTCCAGATCCCAATCTTATTTCGTAAAACGGCAACATTGATCTACAAAAAGCATAAACAATAATGATAACGAAACAAACATTGGGGCTCTACTATAAAAGATGTGATATCTAGCACTTGCATGATGGGTATTAATGACAGGGATAGCTTGAGTCGAAAATCTTATTCGGAAAACTACTGTGAAGACTGGCAAATACTAACTAGCAAAAGGGATACGTGGAGTAGTATTGCCAAATTTTATTTGGTCAAGGGCTAGCAAAAAAAAACAATAAAAACAAAACATAAACTTTTAAAAGAACATGAAAAGCTATAACGAGGACTAACTAAAAAGATGCCAAATAACAGGGAGTGAAATAATAATTAGCTAAGTACATGGGATACTAACATTATAAAGCTGAAAAATTTTTTTGTTTGTTTGAACGCGCTAATCTCAAAAACTACTAGACCGATTTAAAAATATATTATTGTATTGGATAGCTTATATATCGGGAAAGGATTTAGGCTATAAAACATCAAGCTGCGATGAGATGGGAGGTAGCAAACTCATAATCTGAAGACGCAGTCGCGAGGGTCTGCTAGTAAGCATGGGCGTTTTCGTTTTTCTAGGCAAACCGTTAAATAACCGATATGTAGTATGCATATCGATATCAATATCCGTTTTCAGATATAGATATCAGATGAAACTATCCCGGGATTTATAATATACAATATTACACCTAATTAAACGTCTATTAACACTAATTATTGATATACGATACTGCACTAATTTGCAATTGCATCATCAACATTCAACAAACAAAGATCTTAGCAATAAACAAATCGACCACAGCACGCACGTGCTACTCGAGGTCAAGGACACGCCAAAACTAAAAAATATTTACCTAATATGTCACCAAATACACCAAGCAATAACAAACATTAAAAGTTACAGTGAAAACTCAACCTTACTGCAATGATATTACGTTCATTTTTGCAAATACACTAAGGAAGATTATAATCACCGACCGACAGCGATACCGATATCATATTCGCTTCATCTCTTGTACTCCTATTTAAGCATGCGCGAGTAAAAGGGACGGCGCGAATATGGAGAGCCAACGAAGTTTCGGCTACGATATAGTTTTGCGTAGTTTGCGTTTTGTCGTACCGTCATGGTTTTTCATAACTTGTATCCGAGTATAAGTTTTGCGTTTGCATCGGTTTTATAGTTTTTATAATAACTGTTACGTAGTTAAGGGTATCGATATGATATCGATATGTAAGTCATATCGGTTTTCAGTTACGTTTTGATAAAACTAACTCATGCCTATCTGCTAGTAATGTTAATGTTTTCACGGTCAGACTGACAGAGTAGGGAAGAAGAAACGACTCTCCTTTATCTCTGTCTCGCAACAATACCCATTTCGTTTATTAACAGTTCACTTTGATGAGGAACAAGGCGACCCCCCATTAATTTTGAATGGCTATCTCATCCCATTAAAATGGGGAGACAAGCTTTATACAAAATTATTAATTGCACCTGAAAGATTACCAGTTCTGTGACGTTTGAATAGAATTTATGAAGTTGTGGATGTGTTTCTTAAAATTATGTTTGTACTTACTTTTGTTAAACTTATTGCTTGTATCATAAAAATATCAAAATATATAATGGAGACTAGGTTATAAAGAACAACTCGTAAACATCTACCCTGTGTTATTTTTTCAGTAGAACAAAAATATTGATTAATAAATAACTAGTAGGAGATGAAAACAACGTTAACTAAGTAAATACAAATTGAAATCGACCTTCTTAGCACAGCTCCTCTATAAATTATTTACGCCCGGAGACTGAGTTTGCGAACTAAACAACGTAAAAATCTGAATGTTACTACCTCGAGATACTGAGAAGAGATTTACATTATTAATTCACTGCGTTAGCTATGACTACGGAGAAAATCTTTTACCCATTCACGCTGATTTATACTGCTCTCTTCTCCATAAATATCACGTTAAAGCATTCAGTAATTTAAGTATTAATAACGTCCATCCTTGACTGTATGCAATTCTTGTCTTCCTATGTTATTTTCGTGGTACTATGCATGAAAAAAGTGTAAGGAGTAAATATTTGTAGCGTCAACATATTTTGTACGGAACAGAGACGGCACAAACAAACCTGAACATCATAAATACGTAAAATAATAGTTTGTATCGAATTACGGAACGCCGATTGTAATTTCTATAATGATGAAGGTTATGCTCATAATTATATAGGAACACCAATAATTTCGGAACGCTCACAATTTTGATGGTAGTAATTGCTAAGATCTTAAATTAGTCATTAGCAAATTCACCAGACTATATTAAATTGCACGACCCTAAATCAATCCGCTACTATTTGCGAGACGTAATTAAAATTATATTAGCACCAGAAACGATATTCAAGGGACCTCTAATATTGGACATTAACTTTTAATTTTTAAATGAATCGAATACCATGATTGTACAATAAAACACAATTTTACGGATTGATTTCGCGAACGTTTATTTTTATTTTATGCCTGACGTTTCGAATGCTTTACAGCATCCGTGGTCACAGGCAGACAGTCTGCCTGTGACCACGGATGATGAGTATTCGGATAATGAGTATTCGCGTAAACTTCAGAACCAAATTTGATTGTACAAGATGCTCGTAGTGCACTGATGGCAGCGATTTGGTTGTGTGCCGAAGTTGAGCAACCGACGGTGCGGTCGTTTTTGGAGGGGTGACTATTCCGACCATATAAGTGCCAAACCACCCAATACTTGAGGCAAGGCTTTTATCCAGCAGGGGAATATTTATAGCCTAACTTTATTTATTTTTAATTTCCATGCATTTCAAGTTTTCATATACCTGCAACTTTTGGTGTTCACCACACAATAAACCTCCATTTAAACATAAAAAGTCTGTAAATACGGTCAAAGTTTTAAGTTTCAACCTGTATATTTCAATAATTTCAGTCTTATCTTGATTAGAGTAAATTGCTATCAAAGACAAAAGGAATCTTAGTTATTAAACGCAAACTTAAAATTGGGCTGAAATTATTTGGATCCGAGTAAAATATCCGCTTTTCCATCCGAGTTGGAATGGCTTTAGGTTTTCATTAAAACGAGCTATATTTCAGATGTTCAATGGCGTTTCGTTTCTAGATAAGTGAGGTTATTACGTCAGTGTTCATTATGCAAGATATTTATGACAGCGGAGTTGCGATTATGATTGTGTTCGCCCATTGTTTTGTTTGTTTCTACTAAGATCTAATATTGGATTTAGAGTGATCTAATCATAGAGAAAGAAAAAAATCTTCGCTTTAAAAAGAGCGTGCTACATAATGAAATTCTATAGGATTTGACAGCCAAAGACCGTATGACAGCGAGACCGTTTTATAAGAAATAATGGATTTAGTGGAAATGTCAAGTTTCTGTAGCTGGAAATTTTTGAAAAGTTATGAATGGATAAAGTTATAATTTAAGTTTTGTATACCAATTTCAGATGAAATGGCTTGTGCTATCAGCAACTGTGAAATGCGCCGAGGATACAATCCCGAAAATCATACTTTTCACCAGTAAATATGAATCATTGATAAAATTTTTAATTCAAAATTTTATAAAATTTGTGAGTGAAATCGACTCCGATGCCAAATTGTACAGTAAATTTAGGACTTCCTTTGTGATTTGCAGCCATATATCAAAGTTTCCAACAGAATAATTCAGATATTTTCAGTAAAATAAGAAACCGTTTCTTTACACTAGGGCTTAATTAAATGATGACGTCATCAGTATCGATACATTTTTTGACTGATTTTTTTAGGTAACCGTAATTCTTGCACAGCTTCTTCTCAGCAGTGGCCCACACAACTGTCCCGAAGCTGTGATGTGGTAAGGTCTATGTTGGAACTTGTATAAGTGCTTCTAGCAAGTCTTCATACATAAATAAATAAATTTGTATTTAAAAAAAAAATAAGTTGTCTTGTTTATCAAATAAAGAGTATTATGTTATTAAAAGTGCATTAATTTAATTATTTTTGTTTCAATTTATATGATTTATAGTAACCTTGTCGATAAAACTTGGACCACCATAAGATACACATCACTATTGAACGCACACATGTAAAGTAACTTTTTGGTTTCGCTGAAAATCCGCGTTTGTCATTCTATACTATACTACATTCTATGGATCTAATGCTTTGTATAGGAATCGTTCGTCATTCATGATAGGTATTTGAGATTATATCTAAAGCTTATTTTTGAAAAAGGTGCATACAATCATATCAGTGGAAATCACAGACAAAGCAAAGTCACTTAGCTTTAAAGCGCATTTATTCACCCGAAATGGGAACAGCACCAACCAGACGTCAACCATTCGGAACCTCGTTACGTAAAGGGATGAGCAACGCCTCGGCATGGGATGGACACCCGCTAGCGGACGCCTCGCCCTCGGATTGGGCTCCGATTTGATCTAGTTCCGATGTGGTGACGCTACGAAGTTGATAGTATGTGCGTTGAATAATAGAGGCTAATAATACTGAACGCTTTGAGCTGATAAGGTGTTGTTCCCGTTAAAGGTAAAAAGATGCTCTTTAAGAGCGATATCCAGACTGTCATATGACAGTCTGGACATTCTCAGATTTTACCGAATTTATCAATGTGTGTGTGCGATTTTATATGTCCGGGACACAAAAAAAAATGTTTACTGTAATTAAACAATTTTGATACTTTATCTCTAGGTAGTAGGCTATGCGTATGATGAACACAGAAAATGATGGTCATGTAAAAGTCGATGTGATAAATTAATGTTATACCAGTTTTTGCGTATTTAAAATACATATTACGAATACAGTGAATACAGTTCGGAATCTGGGCTCGTTTCAACTCGCTCGCTCCGGGCCGACTCAAGTCTTGATTTGAATCTTGTTTTAAAACAATATTCTAGTGTCAGTCGGTCCTTATTTGGATTTTTGTAACTAATTTCTAAAATATTTCGAGATTAAAAAAAGATGACTTGGCACATCACTAGTCAGTCGGTACAGGTCGGTACCGGTTATCTGCCTCTTTATGTCTTCACCCAAATCGTGACTCTTAGAATAGGTATTTTTTTACGAATGTAATCTCCACGAGAAACGGGGACTAAGGATTATTGGTGGATGATGCCGTTGGTTCTACGCTTGATCTACCACGTGTCATACCAGCTGGATGCTATGAGGATTTATTAACACATAAATGCTTTTTATGGTAACGCTGTTTTTTGATATGATTTGTATTTTGATATATGAAATATGTCACAAGTTATTATAGCTGTCATTCAGAAAATGTAGTCAAGAAGATTTCGATCAAGATTTCAAGTATTTCATGTATAACAGATGATAATAAGATAATTTTTATTAGGGTTCCGTAGCCGAATGGCAAAAAACGGAACCCTTATAGTTTCGTCAAGTCTGTCTGTCTGTCTGTCTGTCTGTCTGTCTGTCTGTCTGTCTGTCTGTCTGTCTGTCCGTCCGTATGTCACAGCCACTTTATTCTGAAACTATAAGCATCACATAGCTGAAACTTGGTAGGTAGGTGTATTTTGTTCACCGCTTTCCGATTCAGATTCAAAAAGTAAGAAAAAAAAATATTTAAGGGGGCTCCCATACATGAAACTAAAACCTAAAAAAATTTTTTTACTCAAACCTATGCGTGTGGGGTGTCAATGGATAGGTCTTTTAAAATAATGTTAAGGTTTCTAAAACCATTTTTTCTAAAAGTGTAAGGTTTGAGATATAGACGCTTCCAAAGTGGTAAAATGGGCGTCCCCCCCCATCCAACTTTTGAACTAAGAAAGTGAAAATTTTGAAAAAAATATATGATGTAGATCTCAACAAAAACTTGCAACGAAAATTGGTTTGAAGGAGATCGAACCAGTAGTTTTTGAGATATTGCACATTTTTATCAACCGCAAATATAACTTTGTCTTTCATACAAACACTATGAAAAACAAAGTTATTTTTGTTGTCGCAATATATTGTGATGTTTTCATTAAGTGAAAGTAAGTGGACCCTGAATTTAGTTAAGGGTGGCACGGAACCCTCAGTGCGCGGGTCCGACACGCACTTAACCGGTTTTTATTTAATTATTTGGTTTACACCGGTATTATATCATTTTGTCCATATACATTTTTCAATAATGAAATATTACATGAATGTGGACTTGAATAGAACCATGAAACTTTATGGCATTTGCTTAATTTCTAATTAATTTCTTAATTTCTGCTTAGCCCAAAGGTATGACTGGTAGAGAATGCCATATGGCGTTAAGTCCACCTTTTGTACAAACTGTGATTGTGCAATAAAGTATAAATAAATAAATAAATAAATTTGCGTACAATTTGAATACAGGTTCATATGAACTACATACACATCACATGAAACGCTTCTATTAAAACAAGCGTTTTACTATACAAGTTTATAGTTAGGTTGTGGTTGTAGATTGTGGTAGAAAGAAAAGTAATGTTAAATAAGCAAAATATTGCCCTATTTATTTAGGTTTAAACTATTGAAACACTGTTACTAGCGTATGGAATTAATGTCATGAACAAGTCCCACGCAGTATGGAATTGGCGCTAATTGCCAATGGTACGTACGTACAAGTGCGTATCAAAGGTTGTGGAACTAAATAACGCCTCTATACGGTCCATATAAAGAAAAACTGGCCTTTTACTTTTTGTCGTCCGTTTATTCTTATTCAAAATCCAAAGCACGAATGATGTAAGAAAATTTATAAACACACCATGTTTACTACTCAAAGTCAAATACTTAAAACAAAAGCCCTTATTTGTCTTTAATTTTGTTGGGTGAATGGTCACTTCACCGCCATACTATTTCAATAAAACCGACTTCAAAAACAAAATACATTAAAAAGTCTTAAATAAGCTCTAGAAAGGACTCCATTTTAGGCAAACCATTTCTTTTTGGAGTTGATGCCCAGATAGATGTCACTTAAGATGGAGCTTGAGAGAGCCTATGCGATGGCAATGACTTCAAAAAGAAATGGTTTGCCTAAATTGGAGTCCTTTCAAGAGTTTTAGACTTTTTAGTGAAAAAAAAATCTTCGACCACAGAAAACTTTGCTTCATATCCAGCCTCGGCGCACCCCAGCCCTGTTTTATAATAACTTAAGGGGTAAGAGGTAAATACAAATTCAACATAGTAAATATCATGAAAATCGGTCTACCGTTGTTGAACTATAAAGTAGTGTTACTGATACTACTTTATTTTATAAAAATAAGGTTATTTTTTGCAACCCCATACATATGCAATAGAATTGGTACTATTGCCTATTCTTGGCCTTATTAATTCAGTATTTGTCTAAAATTGACATTTACTTGTTTGGTGATAGAAACAGTTTGCTCATCATATACCACAATTTTTATTTGTAGACAATTTTTTATTGGTAATTTTGGTCCTAGTATATGCACATTTTGTTTGATCAAGTTTCGAAAATACAAATTGTATATGATAAAAGATCTTCGTTATAACTCATGAACCTCTTGAAATAGTCGCCATACATACAAATCTTTCTTGTTTATAGTATTAATAAGGATTCCTTTCTATGCAAGTTTACATAACATTGATTAATCATTTAAATACAACTACAAATCGATACAAAAGAACGAATACTTTTTTGTTATAATAAGAGAACATCGACGATCCAAATGCACTATATGGCTTTATGCCTGTTGCATAAACCCTCAAAGCGAATTGGTCGCCGTATAAAAATTGTGCAAAGCGTGATATTTTCAAATTTGGAATAAGTATCGTACACGAGATAAAAGACTAGCAGCGAAGACAACGAGCGACACACCCTTCCCCTCCGAGCGCTCGGCGCTGTCTGTCAAATTTCGATCGAAGATGAATGTTCGTGACAGCTCCAAATCTCAAATTTATAGGTCACTTTAGTAAGATATTTTGAATATATTGCACAAGATAAAATCAAGAATTTAGATGCTAAGTCAAAGATAGGAACCTCTATAACATTGTTTTATCAAATAACACACAATAAGTGTAATGCATCTCAGAGATAATCGCCTATCTTTAGATGCGTATTTTATGCCAAAACATGGTTTCAATTTTGTCTTCATTTGGAATAACCAGAGCAATAAATAAAAAAAACAGAGTCGAAATCTTGTAGAGGAACGTATTTCCTTTCATGTTTATGTTATTTCGATAGCTGATGTCAACAACTGAACTGGAAAAGTGCACCAGAAAAACCGTCAATTTGGCTTCTACGATTGCAAATCACAGGCATTTTAAAGATTGAATTAAAAATTCAGAGTCAACATCTTATGGAGATAGTTCATTTCTACACAATTCATTCAAAACAAGTAGTCAGTTTAGTCATTTTTGGGGAGAAAACTGCACTTGAACTTTGTTAGAAGGTAGGTGACAGCAGCCTTAACATTAAAAATATCCATGAAGCATATGAAATTCTATAGGATTGGACAGCGAGAAGCCGTTTTGATAGAGAGACCATTCTAGTAAGAAATTAAGATATTAGTGAAAATGACATATTTCCGATGCTGGTATTTTTTGAAAAAATAAAGTTTTGAGTTTCATGTTTTGTGAATAAAAACGTCTACACAAATCGAATTTCCTTTGCTGTTGATGGCATATTTTTTTGTAAAATAAAGTGCTTCTCTAAATTAACAGCTGCTGCCATAGCATTAGTCTTACAAGGCATAAAACCACTTGTGATTCACGAACGAGCGCTCGCAAGCAATCCATCAGACTCACGCGACAAACGGGAGCACACGTCCGAATCTAGACTCGGTTACGGTTACGTGGCTGTTCGGCTGAGAAGACTAAATCGCGGGGCACTGACTCACTTGGAGTTTTTCTACATCACTGCATAGTTGCAAGGATCTGTAGGTTGGCTTTTTGCGTCTCTTTGTTAGGAATCGCTTTGACAGGCAGGACACAAAATGGGGGGTCGCTTTGAACAAAATAGGTCGGTGCAACTAATTTTGGTTCGTAAAGTAGTTTGGCGGTGGTTTATTTCAGTTTTTACATAGGTACATGGGACATCTTTGTTAACATACATACATCTTATTAATACTTGTCGTAACCTTTTTTATATTCACTTAAAAACTGAATTTAAAGGCCTCTCAGTACAACCCCGATTATAGTCGTGGCAGCTGCCACTCATTGTTCCAATATGACGTACGAAACCCTTAAGATAAATAGACTCGGCACACTTTTTATCCGGAGGCCGATGTTCCCTTCAAGTACGAATGCCGCTATAAAATATGACGTGACAAAAAGCGAATTAATGAAAGCGGAGCTTCTGTATTAATTGCGTTTCGCTTTTCAGGAGCGGAGCGAGCGACACGCTTCCAGTAAAAAATGGAGTTCACTTTAATTGTTTGCGAAAATGAAATATCATTTTGATCAGTACTCGCCCTTTGTACTGTGTTTTGCATCATTGGCTTTGGCTCAGTTAATAGTCTGCTATCTCAATTGTGGAAACGCAATTTCTTTTTTTTTTTTTTTTCTCTTTATTAAGGACAACAAACAATTACATTGTAGGATTAACCTTAAATATTCCAGTTTAAAAAATACTTATAATGTAACCAGCACCGTTGTCCACAGATATAATATTTTAACATTAAAACATGCGACATTTGGGCAAACAGAGCAAATACGGTGTAGTGTAACTTAAAAAAATATAAATATACATTTTATTTGTAAATTATCGCACTAGAGGGCACGAAAACCCTCACAGACAGACACATTTACATTTTTCCTAAAGTTAGCAGGTGAGCTTGAGAAAGGATCAACATCACAGAAAAATTTGTTATACAAACTCATTATTCTATACAAAGGACAACGCTCACCTGCGTGCGTCTTAGTAGTTTTAAGTGCAAATAATGTAGGTTTCCTAGTTTGACGAACAGCATACGAGCGATAAGGCATTTCATTGGGACATCTTTGTTTTCTGCCTGATGACGTTGAGGATTCAGGTTCCATGTTAATTGCCAACCAACAGCAATCAACTAAATTATTTTAATGATAAAAATAAACCACAATACATAATTTGACAAAATGCTATAAATATATTAATCAATTTTACTCAAAGGGCACAGTCTAGTTTTCACCAAGCAATTTTTCAGTCCTAAACATTATTTGTTACATTTTTATTTACTTCCGGGGTACACAATTTGAAGGTCTTTATTAGCTTTGTAAACAAGATCCCAAAACGCCATCCTCCGATGGAAAGGTTTAGTGCCTAATGCGAGCTCTGTGTTCAAATTCAAAAAGTAATGAGGGGTGTTCTTCTTAATCGGTGTCCAACTCACCGGCAGGAGGTCTGAAGTCTCCGGTGTAGGATTTCTGCAATAAATAAAAAACTGACTATGAATGTTAAACAAAAATAAATTTTCAATTGAAAGTATATTATTACTACACTATCATTTAAATATAAAAACTTTGTGATTATTCTGCTCTTGAAATCAAAATTTTTATTGATGCCATATAATATGTAATTGCAAACGTACCCGAATTTTACGAAATTCGTCCATAAAGTAGTCATGCGATCAATCATCAGTTGATCCTCAGTGGTCGGAGTCTCATCGTATATTGAAAGGTCAAACAAATAACCCAACTCGTCAGCATGGGCTGCACCTCCAATAGTAATGTTGGTTTTTCTCCGTAAATAGTTTCTACCACCCACATATGAAAACATGTAAAAAAATACATCAGACGCACCGTTGTCTACATATTTTTCTATGCTTCTGTATGTCGGATGATTACCAGTATAGTCTGAGGAAAAGTCGACTAGTTCCAGTAAACGATCTTCAGTGATTTCATCATCGTAGAGATAAAAATGACGAATTAATTCTTCCATTCCAGCGAAATTTGGATCACTGATATCAAACCCTAAATTCAATTTTTCACCAAACATATTGAAGTTCTCTAAAGGCATAGCCCCATCTCCAAAGTATTCATGTAATTTTTCATACTCATTAATACCTATTAGTATCGGCATATTTTTCACTTTTGGCATTGAAGCTTGTAACCAATCTTCTTTAATAAAACTCTCAACGCCATTAAAAGGCTTCTCAATACAAAGTCTGAAGCTCAACGCAAGTTCTGAAGCCGCTTCGATGACGGACTTTGTGTCAACTTGAGATAAAAATGAGATTGCTTCATTAATATCACTAGTATCAAAACCAAGATGTTGAGCAAGAAGCAATGGAGAGTTTTTCACTGGCGTATTATAAATCGGTAATTGCGATGTTCCACTTTGAAGAATAGCTTTGTCAAAGAGTTTTTCTTGGTGTGACAGGATATGGAAATCTACGGCCACCGCTCCAGCACTCTCACCTAATACTGTTATCTTGTTTGGGTCTCCACCAAATGCTTCAATGTTATCTTTGATCCATCTCAACGCGAGGAGCTGATCTTTGAAACCTTCGTTTCCAGGATTTTCAGGGGTATCCAAACACATAAAACCATAGGGGCCGAGGCGGTAGTTCAGTGTTACCAGGATAATGTCATGTCTTACTAAGTATTTAGGTCCGTACAGGTATCTCCCGGCGAACCCAATACTGAAACCTCCTCCGTAGATCCACACAAGAACGGGGACAGGGTTTCTTGTATTTGCTTTAGAGGGGACATATACGTTGAGGTGTAGGCAGTCGAGAGTACCTACTGTAGTTTCATTGAATTCTTCGATTTGTGGGCATATTGCGCTGTCGTCGAATGCTTCGAAAACATCTTCAAACGGTTCTTGTGGTATCGCTTTCTGCAAATATATGATGAATTTCAGTTTCTAGTGAAAACATTTCAAATCCTTCATTGCCAATAAACTTACTTACCCCAAATGGATTGGATGCGTTGACTTGTGCGTAAGGTATTCCCATAAACATGGCATAATCGCCATCTGTTGCTTGTAATCCACGGATTAATCCTAATTTTGTATTAACTAAGGGATCCACTCTCGTAACAGCATGACTACCATCAAATAGCACTGAAACTAATAAAAACGTTGTTAGGTAGAGAATCATGATCTCTGAATGCTGCTCCAAAATAGTACAAAATTGAGATGTGTAATCTTACATAACCATTGATAAGTATTTGGAGGCTATTGATAAGGAAGATTTCAAGATAATCGCGAAAAATATAAACAGTTTATCTTTTCAAGTGCCATGAGTTAGACATATCAGCATTTATGTATTATGATATTTCTATCAAGATGAAACTAAACTGTTTAATAAAGTTTTTGCTACACCCTGTAGGTATGTCAAAGTAGCTTTATGGGGGACTGCTACCATGAAGGTACCTTGTTCAGAAGATTTCGGATAAGTTTCAAGTTCCAAGTTTATTTATTGCATAATGTAGTACATTTCATGTTTTTAAGTCAAAAAACTAAGTGTACATACATTACTCTTTTAGGGTATAGCAATATTAACTGCTAGACTAATTTGATGATAAAATTGCTACTATAGACAGAAGACATTAAAATTTTGAGAGAGCTTATAGCTCACACTTAACTCACCTCCGCTGTTGCAAGCGTCATGGTCACGGAGTAACTGTTAATTCCATAAAAACTATTTATGCGTCAATAAACTAAACTTTTAATGTGGTAGACCTAAATGTAAAAACACTTTAAATTTAGAACACTACCTTAATGGGCGCTGTTGTTTTTTGTCTCTCCAGATTGCGCTATAGTTTAGGCTTGACCTAACTCTACAGTAATATTAGGTGTGTAATTGTTATGACGCTGAGAGAAAAACCAAGTTTTCCATTAAATCCTTATATACTGTACATGTATCGGACATGCCGCCAGTCCTATTTTGTTATGTTAAGAAAAGAGGAATAATGAACTTGTATTCGTCGTAATAAACCCGCATTGCTAACCGAAAACAGTGACGTTTGACATTTTGAAGACCTCAAGCTACACAAGCGCCGAATTCATGCGCGGCACCCCCATCAGAACATAGCTACCTAGTAAAGTTTTGTCAAATAATTAATTTCGCTGGTTATTAGAAACTATCAAAAACTGGAGGGCGTTAATTTAACACGCCATTACCTCCCGAGTCGGTCCGAACGATACGACAATCCGTATTATTTCTAGCAGTGAACCGTTAATTACACGTATCGACATCTCTTGAGCGGGACATTTTCTTGAGCAATATTTTCTGTTACTTCGTTTGCAAACCCTTTTATAATGCTTAATGCGATTCTTTAAATGATTGATTAACCTCTCAACTGCGGCCATCTTGTTTACGTCACACTCGTTAATGATATGCATAAATATATGTGTGTTTCTATATTAAACGAATAAACGTTACAAATCTGACCATCGAAATCACTCTCAACTCTTGTTGTACCCACAAAGGTGATACGTATTTGTGATAATTAGACAATGAGAGCGTTCTCGCTGTCATGACATAAATAAGGCAACAAGCAACTAAATTAGACCGTAAATTGGTTTAATAATCTGACCCGTGGCCGTACTATGACTGATGGTCAGCAATCATCGCATAGTTGGCGCGGCGGAGATTTGCTAAGATTTACTGTTCTGCTTTAATTGAAAATTCTCTACAATGATAAATGGACATAGGTTATATTATTTGCTTTAATCATACATAATGTTCTGTTGTCAAACTAGAATGAGTTTTGTGTTGAAATGTCAAAGAGAAAATAAGTGAAGGGCGTATCTTTTGGAAAAATACGTTCTGTTGTCCGTACAATTAACGTCTACTAGTTTATTTCATCCTTATGCTAGAGCAAGAGATATGAAACCCAAAAATCGTATGGATCAAAACGTGTATGTTAAGTACTAAATCAATCATGTTAAGTACTAAACCTAGAGCTCTATGCAAGGTTTAGTCAGCACCATAACATTAATCACTAGACACAAGTATTATTTATTCGTAACCGATTTCTCTTTCGAGAACTCTTAGCCTGATATTACATCTCTTTAGCTGTTTACTTCTGTCATTATTATAATTGGCGATGTTATTACAGTCATTGGAATAATTGAGACACAAGTTTACTTAGTCGTCACATTGTTATCGAAGTGCCCGTTTCGACTGAGCACTAATTGTTGGAGGCAGGGCTATCTTAATGGCTGGTAATTGCTATCGTGCCTGAAGTGAGTTTATTCCAATATAAAGTTCTATTGTGAGAGGAACAAAGGATGAATGTCTTGAGCATTGAGCGATATTTACAATTGAAGGCTGTACACTATCTCACGAACTTTAACATTTAGCAGTACCTATGGATCAAATTCACTACGCGAGTTATGTATTTAAAGCGGAGCTCTTAATAATTGATAATCCACACATTTACATTATTTAATTTTGGATTTATAAGTGACTGTATACGCATAAACGATACTTTGAAATAAATAATAAGTGAAAATATGGAAAGAGAAAAAGTTTTTTTTATATGAAAATGATGACAAAAATATCAAGGTTGGAACCATTAGATTTACAAGTAGGTAATATAACTAATACATAATGTAGATATGATTGATTGTAGAAACCTCAGGCACACTTCAGTCAGGTCGTACATGGTACCATTATTGTGAATTCACGTGAACATCATACTCAGTAACACAGTCAACTAATACCTATCATGCATCTAGTCTTAACCAGACTACTCATAGGAGCGTAGTACCCTAAAACAGCGTCCGTTCTGGCCTCTAACCGTTTGTGGCTGTGGTAAAGCCTGGCTTAGCCGGCGGACGGATCGGCTGACCGATGGCACCAGACCCGTATTTTAGACTTAACCGTAATTTAAACGAATGACCCCCGAACTTAGAGCAACGTCTGGACTTTAAACCGGGATGTAAGTTTTGCAGGTAGTTGGAAGAGAAATGCAGTATCGATATTGACGGCGTTCAGCAACTGAATTTAAACAAAATTTTACAACGACCCATGAATTAAAAAGAATAAATTGGTCATTATTACTTCAGAAATAAGGTGTTGCATCGACAACATTTTAAAATTTGTAATAATTGCCCCTTCCTTTTACACTAGTTACTCTTTTAACTACGCCTAGAAAGTCCATAAAATAAAGATATTGTTGTTTTATATTCCCGTAATAAGCCCTCGGGCAGAGTCCTGAATAATGGAAACTAATTATTTCTCAGGCATTATGAGTATGAATCTTCTTCCATCTTTCTACTTTTCTCCGACTAACGACTTCAAAGCGATCTCAAACATTGCCTTGTAAAGCTTAAAAACGATAATAGTTTAGTTGAAATGAAAATTAATTACTTTTCTATATGTATAATTGGTGTACTTTAATATGTTCCACTGTAACGTACTATTTGTTTTGAATATGAAAGAAGTTTATTACAGAAGCTCAACTGATTTTTAAATATATTAATATGTTAGTTTCAAACTACGCTTTATAAAATCTCACAACTATCTACATTACCTATACGAGATGTTTGGTGCAGTGGTTTATGCTCCTGACTATTGAGCCAACAGTCGCTGGTTTGAATCCCACAAGGGGCAAATTTTTGTGTAATTATGAGTACAAACATTTGTACTTAAGCCACGGGGTCTCATTCGGAACATAGGTTTCATAGCTTGTAAATTTTCTCGATAGATGGCGCTACCCGTCTGGCCATCGGAGAAACGATTTATTAATTTGGATTAAAAACCTAAAATACATGAAGATAATATCCAAAAAATATGTAAATAAATATTTTTAGCCGTTTAAAACAGATAAAACTTAATACTACCCAATTTTTTCTCAAAAAGTAAAAATGTTGTAAATATCATAAAAGCACAATTAAAAGCATGCTTAAACGACATAGAGCCCTCTGTCGGCATATGATAGAACTTTGCGGCATATTTATGAGATGGTAATAGATGGCGCATTTTCATAGAACGTTTTTGTTTGTCCATTGATTATAATGCAACTCTAAAAGCTTAGCAAGTACGAATTAGGTTATGCAATTTATTTTGATAGGTCACTATCAAAATAAATTGCATAACTAAAATAATGTTGATAACCGCATCCGTGAGCGTTTAAACATTGTAAGGTTTCATAAAACAATAGGATATAGGTAAAATATTTGAATAGTTTTATAACATTCTAAGATTTCTGAACATCATCACATGAACATAAATAACCAACAAAAAGGCAATTCTAGCACTTAACGGTTTTCTCCGAAACTTTGTTGTCTGTAATTCCACAGATTTCTTAAGTAATTGGCGTTGACTGTTTTTAAACGTTTGCAGTTTTCAAAATGTCAATGATAATTGATAATATTGATTGATAATAATAACTGTTTAATCGTCATCACCACGACGTTGGTTTTGTTGTCAATGATGAAGATTTAGGGTGACCATGACTAACAGTTTGGTAGGACAAATTGGATTTTATTTAAGAAATTAAGCATGATAACAATACTAGCAACAAAGACTAACTTGTTAAACATGTGCTTCTACACTAAGATGTCCCTTAGTGCTAACGATTTCATAAAGATAGGTATAATCCGTTTTTTATTGCTTGTCAAATATTGTACACATTTTTTTTTTCTTTTAAAGAATATCAGTTAACGAAATCAGTAAAAAAAGTAACATTCATTAACTATTTGATTTAAAAAGATCTCAAGTGTTCAACGATAAATTACCTAATGCAGGTTGTGATTGTTGTGTTAAAAAGAATGATTTCGTTGATAAGAAATTTCAAGATTGTTTACAATATTCGACAAGCAAAGAAAAACTGACGTTTTATCCAAACACTGACCGCGCCGTAAGTTGCTTAGCATCAATATTAATACTGCCACCACTGCGCTACGATCGAGCACCTCTTCTTTCTATTTTCGTATCATAATATAATCAAAATAAAACATTTAAATCACTCAATGTTAAATATGAATGTTTTCAGATTGACAATAGCAATTACTCTGTCACACTTCCAAGCGTCATCCGGATACCAGATTCGATGAGCATTGAAACAGGTGCATAACCTAAAAAAAATGTTTCTTTAGGGATTTTCTATATTTTTCGTTTGAGAACCTCAATTTTTTGTAATTCACTGTAGCAAACGTCTTTCAAGTGACTATTATCACGCGGTCACACATATTGTATTTGCACTGCCTTTAATCACTTTTTCCAGACACGAATTCGCTACTTGACGCCATTTTGTTTTGCTCAGCCGTGGCACGTAAAAGAACAAAATTAAAAAAAATCGGCATTATGCATACTGCGTTTCAATTGTACCTACATAAATGTTGCGGCATTTCATAAACTTTGGTTACTAGCACACGTGTCTTATTGTTACGCTGATTATCATAATGTGGGGAGGCCTATGTTCAGCAGTTGACGTCTTTTGGCTGATAATAACGATGATGATGTTGAGTGGTGATTATTATATTATATTCTTTCTTTATTGCACTTAAAAGATGTACAAAAAATACAAGAAGTCACAATGTGAACAAAAGTGGGCTTATCCCTAATCCCTAAAAGTGATCTCTTCCAGCCAACCCATAGGTATTTGAAATGAAATAGTTGCGGTAATCGGCAGTAATATAATGCCAAAATGAGATTATTTTTCGTTCAGTTAGTTTAAAAAAATATAAACATGTTTATCTGCTTAGTAGGTACCTGGGTGACCTAGCTTTGCTGTATTTTATTTTAGACTAATAAGACTAAGGTTTTTGATAAAGGGTACCCAATAATAGTTTTTCTCGTTTAGCAGATAATGCGTAGATAGATTATTGGCGATGCGAAGATTATCCACGCCTTTAGCGGTGAAATTTAGAAGCTGTCAACTTTTTTTAGTCAGTCTTCTATAATAAATTCATTACCTGCCCGCCACTAATTAAAGTTAATAGTTTTTAAGAATTGTTTGTCGTGTATACAGTTCTATTAATTATTATTACTATTCCACCATGATCAACACAAGCCCATCACCTCTTTTCAATATACTTGTAAAAATAGAATATTTACTATGCATGAAATAAATAGTAATATTTTTTTACTCCATCGTAGTACCTATTTAACTATACATACTTGAAATCTGCCATTATAAAATGTTTTATCTAATCGATGATTTTTAGATAGATGCCGTACACCATGACACCCTTAACTAAATTCGGGATCTACTTACTTTCACCTAACGAAAACATTACATTTGTGACAACAAAAATAACTTTGTATTTCTTAGTGTTTGTATGGAAGACAAAGTTATATAATTGCGGTTGATAAAACTGTGCAATATCTCAAAAACTACTTTGGAAGCGTCTATTTCTCAAACGTTAAACTATTGTTGCAAAAATCAACAAAATATTTGAGAAACAATAAATTATATAATGAGTAGGAGTGGGAATAACTTCTTGAATTCGCCAACATATATATAACACTTTTGTTACTAATAAATAACATGTTAATTTTGACGTTATAATAATATTAGTCTTGCTGGACTGTTATGCTATTTTACTGGTACTGCAAACAGAAATGTGTTATTTTTATTACTCATCGTCGATCTGATATGTTAACGAATTACTGCAACCAAAAACCTGTCTTACTGCACTGACTTAAAACACAATTTAAAATGTCATGGAAAATGTTATTTTTATGAGTTATCGTCGATCTGTTATAATATCGAATTACTGCAACCAAAAACCTGAAAAAATTCCTAACGGTTATTTTTATTAGCTCTATATAGATAGACTAACCGATAGCGGTTATGTTATCGAATTACTGCAACCAAATACCTGTCTTATTGCCATGTTTTAGAACACACTTGAAATTATATTAATTTATTTCATTTCTTAGTCGCACCGTCCACAATCATTTCTGCTTAGCCCAAAGGTATGACTGGTAGAGAATGCCATATGGCGTTAAGTCCACCTTTTGTACAAACTGTGGTTGTGCAATAAAGTATAAATTAATAAATGACGGTAGAAATATTGTAATACTTTCATTCAGAAATATGTTGTTTCTTTAGGAAAGAAATTATGATAATTTTTTGAAATATCTTAGTGTTCATTAGAACCAAAAAACGTTAAATTTGTGACTATGTGTAAGGTTAGGAAATGACACTAAGTTCGCAAATGATAAGTTGGTAACATAAAATGTGTTACTGCAATTGGGAAGTGAAATCGGCTAAACAATGTTCTGCTAACTGACAAAGAATAGTTAGTATTATTTTTGGAAGAAGTACTTTTTATTCGTTTTGAATGTTATTTTTGTCACGAGAATATTTAAATGTGAACTTTACGAAAACCAAAACGGATAATTAAATCTTATTTAATATCTTCATTGGTTCTAATTCGTCCTATGCGCAAATCAGACTTTATTTCTGATCTGAGTCTGGTTTTGACGTAAACGTTGTTAAATCATGGTTACCCTAAAACTATAACTAACGTCGAAAATTGAACGAGTTGTTATTTTCCTTTGGCATTTTGCAAAGCTGCGAGCGTTTATATTATATATAATTGACAACACCATTAACTTAATCAAAACAATGGAATGATAAGTACAATTTGGTGCGCCATATCCACAACGGCCACACACCGGTTTAGCCGCCGGCTCTTGCTAATCTGTAGCTGCCGGGCGGAATAATAAGATTTAAGCTGTCTACTAGAATTAAGAAATAAATATTTTTTTTTAAAAGAAATTATTCCAAAGAAAACTGATTTCCTTCATAGGTAACACCGGCTTAATAACAAACATGAACATGAAACACGAGTCAAAATTGCATGAATGTGAAAATCAACTCAAATATCAATACATAAAACAATACATAAATTACATAGATGATTAATAACATTTCTGCTTGCACTGTCGAAATAATAATTCGGCGCGCGGCGTGAGACTAGCGTGGGCTCTCCTCGAGAGGTCACGCGAGCCGGCCGAGCCGTGCAACAGCCTCGCTCTGTCTCGCTCTTGCAATACCTACTAAACTAACCAATCTATCCGTACTCTTTACTCTCATAATGGGGACTGAAACAGAACTACTGAGAGAGCCGTATTGGACGGTCCTTGTGCTAGTGAACAAAAGATAAGGAGAAACTTGATTTCTGAAGTACTTACAAATTGCATTTATTTAGGAAACCTACTCTACTTTTAATGATGGATGACGAAACGCGACGTTTTAATTTTTTCATTTACAAATTACACACAACAAATTACTGTCATAAAATTTAGAACATTTTAAATTATTTATTATAGTAGTTTTAGGACATCTTGTCACATATTATTTTATAATTTCTGGATTTTGTTGAAAAGAAAAGAGAAAAAAGTTCAAAACACTGATAAAAACAAAAACAACATTTAAAAAGAAGAACATGAAGTACTGGGATTCGAACCCGCGTATTTCAAATCCAAGGCCGCCTTACTAATCCGCTGCGCCGTCGTGTCATTTACAAAAGTAGCGAAATTTACCTTTGTATTTTAGTTACATTATTTTACCCTATTTTAGTGATACAGCCACTGTCAGCCACTACAGCAATGAGTTTAGCGCCATCTATTGAGATACTAAACACGTAGACTAGTTGCGACCAATCGACATGCCTAACCGTGAATCCAGTCTACGTAGCGCCATTTATTGACGTGCTGAACACATGAACTAATTGGGAGCAATCGACATGCTTTATTTCGTGAAATGCAACAGTCTACGTAGCGCCATCTAATCCGTGTTGTAGTATTCCAACGGGCACCCGCAAATATTGGCCAGTTACGGCGGAACCGTTTTCTTGTATGAGATGAGGTATCTGTACTAGTAGTATTATATTATCTGTGCTTAAGCCTTTTTTTATATTGGCTACAATCTAACCTGATGGTGAGCAATGGTGTGGCCTAGCTATTTAAGTATATAGAGGAGAATCATGTCATAATAGTTGTCTGGTACTTCGTAACACAATGAAAATAATTATTCACTTCAAAACCAGACAATCGGTGTGTGTCTGTCACATATTTATATTTTTTTTATATAGGCCTATGCCCACGTATTGCCCCATGGAGAAATAGGTACTTATACAAGGTATTTCAAAACAACGAGTAAAGAATGAAGGGACCTACTCAGAATCAGTAACTGAACATCTTTCTCGTAGAAACATAGGTCGAATAACGCCAAAAATAATTTGACTTCCTGTACTAAATCGGTCAATTGACCCGTCTGATTTCTATGAAGAGTCAATTAATTTTTTGGCATATTACGACCATGCTAGGAGAAAGTTGTTTAGTTACTGATTCTGAGTAACTCCCTTAATTCTTTACTCGTTGTTCTGAAACACCTTGTATATTCCTTAATATTATTGATTGAGCAGACGCCATGGATATTTGAAATTTTGTACATTGAAAACAAAACACCATTCCAAAAGAACAGTCCTGCAGATTTCACAACCTCTTTCGTTTAGAGAACCTCCGTCCATTACTTTTGATTTTATTAGCTCCCCAATTAATTTGAAACCCGCTGACCAGGAAGAAACGGTGTAATTATGCTAAACGTCCGCCGGGCGCGCGAAAGAACTACACAGAAGTACCTATAAAGCTAGTGTGCACTATAGCACCAGAGGGCGCCATAAACGAAATGTAGGTGTTGCGGCCGACTCTACGCGGCTATGACTCCCGTGTGCACCCGAAGTGACTAGTGCAGAACGGAACCAATCTTTAATGCTATTTTAAAATGAGTTCTTTATAAAACTTTTTTGTTTATTTAATAAATTAACGTATTGCACGAATATAAATATACCGAAAATGGATTTAATGCAAACATTCTAAACCATTGGATTTAATGCTTAAAACATTATCTCCAAGTCAAACCTTTAGGTCATGCATAAAGCTCTGAAAAAAAATCAAACATATCACCCTCGTTTGCTGCAGTCGGGTAAAATTCAGGTAAAATCCTGATTAAAATTCAGGCAAAATAGGGAAAATAAATTAATTCATGGTTTGTCGTTGTACAAACGTTCTTTTGGTTTATGTGGCTATTGATCGAACACGCAAACCTATCGATTGTTTTTAATTAATATAGATAAAGCCTAAAATGTCTGTTTAGGATCCTTGCTTTTATTACACGACCGCGACAAGACAATAATATACATTTTAAAACAAGTTTAGCAATGGCATATATTTTTTTTATATTTTTTTATTTGAAATGGGTTCGCTCTGGTATAGACAGAGACGACGATGGAGCAAGCTCACCCAGAAAAATCCTGTTCACTCTAACTTTAAAAATTTTAGGGTTATAATCCATTGGAAACACTGATGCGGGTAGAGAGTTTCACATTATAATACTGTTAGTTACGTATGTAAAAATAATTTGTGAATAATTTTAATTTTTAACGGCCTCGACTAAAGTTTAAACAGCTGTACGTGAATTTTATACCTGTAATCTAGTAAGTCACATGTTATGGTATTATTTGTTAACAATAAAACCGGCCAAGTGCAAGTCGGGTTTACGCACCGAGTTGTACGTACAAATTCATAAACTAAACAAACGTCCTTACTTGCGATCTCGAGTTAAGTACATAACAGTATGTAAGCGTGTTAAAGATCTGGAATTGTCTTGATACATAAAACATAAGTTTTAAATACAGGCCCTTTTATTTTATTTTAATGAAAAAAAATGTTGTTATTTTTTAACTCAATAAATCGAACTAAAAATGTATTGAAAACAAATGTGTCCAGTCATAGAACTTGACATTGTCATACTATAAAGAATTAGCGATTTTCATATACGATATATAATATATATTGATTAGGGATTATAATTTTAGATTACTATATCTCTGTGTTAAAGCATTTTAAAGCACAATGACCAGGTCAAGGTAACCACGTAAAATTTAGTTTTGGCCCTAAACACTTGCCGGCCCGTTTTCTCATCAGCTGTGCTAATGTGCTATGTTTCAACAAGTAAATCTTATTAAAAGAGTTTTTTTTCCTCTTGGCAACGGAACCCTAACAAACATATTTTCAGTAAGTGGTTTACAGAATACTGTTACGCTAGTTTGTTTCTTTACTAAATGAATATTGTTAAAAAAAATTAATCATTATTTTTTTAACAATTACACGTTCTTTCTTGAAAAGGTTCTAAAATAAGATTAAGTGATGCAAGTTCTTCAAAAGTTAATACTTTTATCATTATTCCTAAGCATGAAGTGTAGTTTGCTTATAGATAGGCCAATAGTAGACGCCCCTGCAGGTAGAATCCAAGGTTTGGTGGCTACAGAAGGCAACTATACCATATTTCTTGGGATACCTTTCTTTTCAAGTTGACGCTAATAATCCTTTCGGGGTGAGCGAATGAATATTTTTTGCAACAATATCACCATATTATTATCATTTTTTTGAAACTAACAATTAAGAATATAATTATTTCTGGTAATTGAATAATACCATAACTTTAAAGATTTTTGGTCGATTATAGAAAAATATTTTTTTTATAATCTACGTTTTCATTGCTCGTTCAATAGACAATTGAACTAACACGCATAAGTATTAAATGTACAATGATTTAGATGACGCTAAATGTATGTTAACGCTTTGAACTACCAATAGTAATGTATGGAACTGACACCTATTATACCAAAAAACGGCTAAAAGCGAGTCGGATTTACGCACTGAGTACCTATTCATGAACTAAATTAGGTGTCTCATTTATTACCCTATAAAGTGTAGTTTACCTCTAATGTAGTTTATTTTTGTTTTTCATAGTATTTGAATTAACATTATATTTACGGTTGTTAAAAATGGGTAAATTTTCGAACCGTCCTATTATTCGTCATTACGGTGGCAAATTTTATTTTTCACTATTCATCAAAAGAAAATGCGTAATTACATAGATTTAGATGTTATGAATCTAATAATTCATAAGGCACTCTTTCAAACTTATTACTTTCGGAGATATAAATAAATTTTGAATTCGCGCCACCTAAATGATGATAAGAGCCACCGAAATTACCCTATCAATTAATCAACCAAGCGAAATTTCTGAAATATTCAAATAAAAATGCGTAAGTGTATTTTAATATTTTTTATATAATTCAACGTTTAAATAAGGAACTTTGTCGAAACAGTAACATATTTTTTATTACAAGTATATAATTTTGAAAGTTTCAGCTAGGCTTCTTCTTTTTCTTCCTGGCAACTGTCCCGTCTATCCCGTCATCATTACTCAACTAAATAATTCATTGCCTAGATCGACGTTATATCGAGCCAATAATCTACAACATACAAACTAGAAGTAACAATACAAAACTCCGTTTGTTGTCAAAAATATGCCACCGAAGTTATCACACACGGTGACCAAAACACATTTCTCAAAAAACGTACCTCGAAAACTAGTTGAAACTTGCGTATTCGCCGTCCATTCTACACACAAGTTAGGGCACGACTAACACCCAGGATGGTCCGAAACATAAATGGGTCGTATCATTACTTTGGCGTATCATTACAATTAGTCAACTGTAAGCATTGCAAGATCAGTTCACGCGGGACACAGACATATTGGCGTCTCCTTATTTTAATTTAATAGTTGGTGAAGTTTTTATGCTTTTAGTTATAAAATGGAATAAACATCTTTAAAATAAGATAGTTTCATGAAAGATACATTAAATTTTCGAGTAATTGTAAGTGGTTTTGTGCGCGTAATTTGAAATGGGACAAGCCTCCCAGGGGTAGGCCGCTCATACAAGTCGGATGTTCAACGTGTTATTTCTTGTAAGTTTTGTGTTAATTCTTATATACTTTTTTATGGACGTTTATGTTACGAGCTATATTTATAAGAAAGTGTATTTTGAGACTGTTTTGAATGATAGTTTTTTATCAAGGTCACCGGACGCTCAAAAAAGTACGCTTGAAAATTAACCCAAATATGCTTTGTCTCAAATGAAGTATTTATTAAAGACTGTTCTTAACATTTTAGTGATAACGCTTTCACTAAAAATCGCTAAATATAGCTATAACGATAAATGAGATACAGTCTGGTGAAGGACAGACGAACAGACTAACAGTGCTAGTCTTTATACCCTTATTTTGTCTTTACCCTTTGCATTACTGAACCCTAAAAAACTCAGTCTGAACATACAGCTTTAGTAAATAGTTAATGTTTCATATTTGTCAATGTTTATTGTTACGTTAACTTGATAAGGTATTTATTAGGTAAACATAAATATTGTAATGAATTAAATAAGAAGTAAACCTTATTAAAAATGATCAATGATTTACCAGTTTTCCGACACCTATCACGTTAGGTACTAGGTTTTTAATTATGAATACAAAAATAGGATTAATAAAATTAATGGTTCAGGTTCTTCAAAAAGTAACGTTACTATCATTATTCTTGATCTTGTTTAGTTCGTCTCGAGATAGGCCAATAGTTGACGCCCCTGCAGGTAGAATTCGAGGCTTGGTGGCTATAGAAGGCAACTATACTATGTTTCTTGGAATACCCTTCGCTCAAATTGACGCTTATAATCCTTTCGGGGTAAGTGAATGAACACTTTGTATCATAAGTTCACCAGCTCCGATTTTATCTAAACTTACGGCAATTTTAATAGTTTTGCTAGAAAATAAAGTGTATCAGATAGAAGCGTTTGTTGATTCGAGGTTTAGATGCAAAAAAAATATGTAAATTTGAATGATTCCTTATTAATGATGTTTGTCACGTGCCTGTCTGGCCACTTTTTTTTTTACAGCCTTCAAAACTACAGCCAATATTTGAAAACGTTTTTGAAGCAGACGATGATTCAGTTATGTGCCCACAACTAAATATCTACACTACAATAGTAGAAGGAAGTGTTGACTGTTTGCGTCTCAATGTTTATGTGCCTAATACAGCGAATTCGCAAAACAAGCTTCCTGTAATGGTGCATATGGAGGAGGTTTCATCCGAGGAGTTGCAGGAAGATACCAATATGGTCCGAAGTACTTAGTTAGATATGATGTTATTCTGGTATCTATAAATCATCGCTTAGGACCATACGGCTTTATGTGTTTACACACACCTGAGGTTCCAGGGAATCAGGGATTGAAAGATCAAGTGATGGCATTAAAATGGATCAAAGCTAACATATATTCATTTGGCGGTGATCCAAACCGGATAACAATATTCGGTTTCAGCAGCGGTGGAAGCTCTGTCGATTTCCATTTGACTTACATGGATCCAAAATTATTTAGTCAAGCTATAATACAAAGTGGCAGTAGACATCAGTTTGTTTCTGTTAAGACACCAGATCTATTGGCTCCCCTGAAGATGGCCCAGCATCTAGGAATTGAAACCAATTCCACTAGTAAAGCGCTCTCTTTTCTCGCCACCGTTAATCCGAAGATAATGATTGAAGCAGTTATGGAATTAAAAATTTGCTTCAGTCCATGTTTTGAAAGAGAACTTCATGGTGAGCCGTATTTAACTGAATCATGGAGTAATCTTAACCCTAAAGCCCGTGGAAAAAACATCATGTTTGGAATAAACGAGTATGATAATGCTGTATCTGTAAGCAAAGACATGATTTTGGCAAAAAAAGATATATTTTATCAATTTCTTTCCGACGCTTTTGATTTCAGTAACGACACTTTAAAAGAGATAAGTAAAGTGGTAAAGTACTTTTATTTGGGTGACAATGAAATAAATGTTCACGTTCAAACAGCTTTGGTGAAGTTCTGTACTGATTTTTTAACAGTGTACCCGATGGAAAGAAGCTTGCGAAAAATTATGGATGATGATCCTAAAAATGTTTACTATTATGTGTTTGCTTATCTTGGAAAGAGGAATAATGGTCAAATTAAGTTTCATTTCCCTTATCCGGGTGCCATACATGGCGATGAAATTGGATACTTATTTGATCCTGTATTTTTGAAGGAGACACCCACCCCAGAAGATCAACTCATAATTGACCGTATGACTACCATGTGGACAAATTTCGCGAAATACGGGTAAAATATCAAATACGAATTCAATGACCTTATTTTTAACTACCCTTTTATACATATATATAAGAAATAATAAAATACCAAATAATTGTTTCAGAAATCCTACACCTCATTATACAGACTTACTGCCAGTGAGGTGGACGCCGGTCTCTAAATACCAACACAATTATTTAAGAATCAGCACAAACATAAAAATGGAGAATAGTTTACACCAAAAAAGGATCGAGTTCTGGGATCGGTTCTTTAAATTTATCGAAAAATATCAGAAGAACTGACACGTTTTATAATTACATTATTGAAATAATATAAAGTTGAAAATGTGACAGGGATAATTTCTATAAAGAATGCCTAATTATAGTTAATGGTCATGCCTGTTTCTGAAGTACCGCCTAATAGTTATTATGTGTATCTAGAAATGTGTTGTCTGGCATAAAGCCGTCCGAGGTAGAGTATTCATGGCCAACATTAGGGAAACGCTCTGCGTAGAGCCTTTGTATTGCGATATATTTTTTTCATGAGATGTGTACCCAGGGCAGGATGATAAAACTAAGATTTACAGTTATTACGGAGATCGCCCGGTTAAAGTGTTGCTTTATTTAAGAGGAGAATGAATTGAAGTGAATTTCTGAGATGTTGGGTGGGACTTTTTGTTTGGAGCAAAAGGCGGGGACTTTTGTTAACTGTCTAGTTTTAACATTCTTGTAAATTGTGTTTACTTACTGATATCAGTAGAGATAAATTCAATACTTTTCCCTGTGAAATAAATCTTTTTTTTTTAAGAATAAGCCCGTTCCATTTGTCATATTGTGAATTCAAGTTATAATACAGAATTGCCGAAATATCTTCACAGATTGTATACACCGTGCTTTTTTAACCGTCTTACAGCCGAAGGCCACTTAAAGTATCCAATAACTACATGTCATTCGTTAAATAAAACTTGGTTATTATTAAGATTTCAAAGCCTAAGACATTAAAGAAGATATCAGCACAATTTAGTACGAAACATCCTGTAACGAGCACTACGCGCGGGTCATTCACTCGGCTGTCTAGCACTACCGACCTTATTTTACGCACGAATAGAAAGGGGCGAGGCGGTGGGCGTCACAAAGGATTGCGCTAGCGCATGATTGGTTAGAGATCCACGTGGACTGTCTTAGATTGGCTACGGTGCGGAACGCGTGGAGGCGGCAAGGTCAAGGAATGCATTGTTGAAAACGTAAACATTATGAACAGGATGATACATTACGTAACATTACTATTAGCTATTTTTTACACCAAAATTATGTGGAGTGTAATAAAAAAAATAACATGTCCTAGAGGTTTATTAAGATGGTTACATTACGTGGGCTTCGGGTGTAAGACGGTTAAAAAAGCACGGTGTATAATTTTCCAATACCGCAGTTATGGAAGTGATCAATGTATAATATATTAGGACTCTTGTGAATTAGAACTTTTTTCATCTTTAAAAAAAAACATAAATTAAGTCAGGGACAGTATCTTCAAGGTAATATTTTTATCTCGATTCCAATATCCGCGAAGATTGTCACTGCCTATCCAGAAAATTAATCGTCCAAACATTACTTCGTCCAATCCGCCGTCCGAACAGAGATTTTATTATCTGAACGATGTAAATGACATCGTAAATTGTAATTTCTTTGCGCAATAAATTTCGGCGTAAATCTGAAATTTCGGGGCTAATAATATGCAAACAAAAAGTGGAGTCCGTTATTAATTTGTAAGGACAATAAGCCGGGATCCCGGGTAATGGATGGCAGTTCCAGAAACTTCCAGGTTCTGGAACACCTGTACCGCTGCTGCCGTTATTGACTTAGCTAAACACTGTTGCGGAGCGGGGAGGAATTAGACCGTTAGTATAGATAGATGTACAATGTACAGGGAGTTTAGTATACTCCCTAAAGTAGGTAGTGAATACTGCCATCAAAACCAATATCTTAATACTTTGTTATTCAAGCAAAAGCTTTAAAATACGACATCTTCCAGGAGCACAGACCATACCTACATCTACTAGTAAAGCCTGTAAGCATCCCACTACTGGGCAAAGGCCTTACCTCATATATGAGGTACACCTACTAACATAACTGAATTCGGATACACACGCATGCCACTTTGTAAGCTTCGAATTTAGTTGACAGTCACCAAGATAAAGTACTAAGCATAGATAAAACTGAATTATGTAGGTACTCGTCATAATAACAGAGAACACTTTTGTTTGCTTTTATTCTTAATTTTATTGTAAATGTTTTCGCGAGTCTGATTTAAACACATTTTAACTACCAAAGTGTTAGCTTTTTGGTTTAACTAGTAACTACTTTTAAATAAAAACTCCTAATTACACAAAATACAGACACCAGAAACAATACAATACACATGCACTTAGTATTTTTCCGACCATGCAAACAATATTAAAACGAGTACTTCCATTATTGGTTCCATCCTGTTATCGATGTCTATGCTTATATCTTTCACTATCGCCAACACGTATTCTCATATGACGGGCTACTAATGCACACGACAGGTAATTTTCTGGCCCAAAGAGCTTTTAAATAAGTTCCAGTATGAAGACTTCCGTCAGTTTAATTATGAACGCCGTGACTGATAGACTGGAAAAGATGCCAGTCACATTGATCTGACGCAAATTAATCTTTTTGAAGCGGATGTTACTGAAAAACGTTGACGACTGATATCAATCAGTTAATGTTATACCAGTTATTTATTGAAAGAAAACGCTTTCAATAATAAGTCCTTGGCGATATTTCTTTTCATTTAATTGTTTCCCTGCAATTTCCCTGTAGCAAAATAACATGTAAGTAACTTAAGATATTGTGTACAACCATATTTTTTGTTACTGTGCAGAAATTTACGTATGTGTGATTTAGCTCTTACTAAGTTGAATTGATAGAAGTTTTCATTAGCTCAGTGGCATTAAGTGATTGAGACTTGCCCCCTTATTTAACTTGCAAAAGTAACTGATTTCAGAGCTCTTAACAGTCTTTTATCTCTTCCTATAATATATAATATAGGCTCGATTCCCGGGTCGGGCTAAAAATATGTACCTGGGCTTTTCTGTTCAGAAATTCTCAGGGAAGCCCGGAGTTTGGAAGTTGGCAGTGTTTCACCTCCGTGCCTCGGAAAGCACGAAAAGCCATTGGTCCTGCGCCTGATCTCTATCCGATCGTGTCAGATTGCTGTCCCATCGGACTATGAGAGTGAAAGGAATAGAGAGTGCACCTGTGTTTGCGCACACACTTGTGCACTATAAATGTTCCGCGCAGTCGGTTAGTCGTTGTGACTGGCCACCGTAGTCGAAATCAGCTAGGGGGACTATTATTATTGTATCAGTCAAATAACCAATAACGTGTGCTTATGTATTGATGAGTTTTTGGGTGCAACCGAATTAAGAAGGCAACGGGAAGCGCTTCCTACCGACCGCGTATTATGGTCAGAGACTGAAATCCAATGTTCACTATCTTGGTTTATGATCTAAATCTTACATATCGCGGTTGAGTCTTTATACTTCGACTACAGCGCCATCTAGTCAAGTAAGGCCGAGATAGCGTGTTGCGGTGATATTTAGTGATGGTGTTGGTAAGTACTTGTGGTGACATCACGGGCAAGCAATTGCTTTGATTTGTCTAGTATTATTTTGCTAGTATTAGCGTTGTGGCGTTATCTGCTCTTTTGACTATTATAACATCATGCATGGTTAATAGTAATATTGGGTGCGCTACAGACTTCCGTTTTTACTTTTTAAGCGATATTCGGGACGTAAATTATATTTACGGGCACTGCGATACAGCTATAAATGTCATCAGTACACTGCGTAGCCGGCGGCAGTGTCAGCTGTCGCTCGTTCGTGGCACAAGCCATGAGAGTATTGAGAGTCAAGGGTCGGAATAGTTTGTACAAGATAACCGTACCCAAAAGTTTATGACACTCGTCTTCCACTAACGCCAAGTCAAAATCGCGGCGACCCAACCCGTGTCCTAACTATATGCCAACACAACTCTGTGTCAGCATACTTATTATACAAATACAAATACAAATACAATTCTTTATTTGCCATAATACATTATATACAATTAACAGAACAGGTCAAAAATCCGCTTCGTGGTTGTATCCAGCCTGCATGCAGGCATGCAAATATTGATAAATTCAAATTCAATACAATTAACTAAATAAAATAAACATGTCATTATTAAATAAATTGAGGAATGTCATAATAAATAAATTGAGGATGTCATTTAAATTAAACAAGTCATTCTGAATTTAAATACTCACTTACACTTTAAAAACAGTTACATAATAGCCAACTATTTAACATTTTCCTAAATAAATTACCATCAAGTGCCTTCAGATTCTCCGGCAATTTATTATATATTGCTATTGCCATATTATACACGTTTCTCTTATAAATGTCCTTACAGCATCGAGGTTGAAACAGTAGATTTTTAAACTTTGCTCGCTTTTGACGGGTTATAACATCTCCTCGTTTTTGAAAGTAAACGGGATGAGTCTTAACAAATATGCAAATGTATTTTATATACATGCAAGGAAGCGGCAGAATATTGCATTTTTGGAACAGTGGTCTACAATTATCCAAAAACCAAGCGCCGTTTATTACTCGAATGCATCTCTTTTGTAATTTGAATGCTTTATCTACATCCACCGAGTTACCCCATAGCAACAACCCGTAGCCTAGCACTGATGACACATGACCATGATATGCAGCTAATGCCGCGTCAAGCGAAATAGTTTGACGTATTCTCTTAAGTGCGAAAACAAAACGACTAAGTTTTTGACATACATGGTCAATGTGGTATTTCCAATTTAAGTGTTTGTCCAACGTAAACCCCAGAAATGTAAACAAAGGGACTTCATTAATTTTTTCATTTTTATATTCGATGTCAAGAGGCAATGGGTCAGTATTATAAGAATTAAATTGCATCAATTTGGTTTTATTAATATTAATACATAATTTATTCCTATTGGTCCAGTCAATAATATGTTCAAGGGCACTAACTAAGGTTTGCTGAGCCGAGTCCCTATTCTCTACTTTTATTAAGACCGTGGTGTCGTCAGCAAAAAGAATACATTTATGTGACACGTGTCGAGGTAAATCATTTATAAACAGTAGAAATAATAGAGGACCCAGGATACTCCCCTGAGGGACACCAGAATATTTAACTGTTTCCCTGGATCTAAATTTACGTTTAAAATTTAAATTTTTTTTGACGTCCTGTACAACTTTGGTGATCTCTGTACTTTGTTTTCTATTTTGCAAGTAGCTTTTTAGCCAGTCAAAAGCTCTACCACGAATCCCGTAACTGTCTAGTTTAAGTAGTAGTATGCTGTGATCGACAAAGTCAAATGCTTTTGTAAGGTCCATAAACAGAGACAAAACTGGGCCGTTGCCATCATTTATGCCCTCTGTGACAAACTTAATCAAGTTAAAGCCTGCTACTGATGTTGAGCTTCCCTTACGAAAACCAAACTGATCGTCATGCAACCCCCCATGTTTGTCTAGAAAGTTGTTTAACCTGATAAGCATTGCCTTTTCAAAAATTTTGGACAGGATTGGAACAATTGTTATCGGGCGATAATTACTAGGGTCGGTCTTGTCTCCTTTCTTAAAGAGCGGCCTAACAACTGAATTTTTAAGTTGGTCCGGGAATACCCCTTCAAGAAAAGATAAATTAATGATATGAGACAGTGGCGAACATATCCACTTGGCACAGGCTTTTAGTACACTTGTAGTGATTTCATCATATCCACTAGTTTTATTATTGTTAAGGGACATTATTATGGCAAATATTTCCTTCGGGTCAACTGGGTAAAGAAAAATTGATTTTGGATTGTTAAAATCGATAGAAATGGGACCGTTTTTGTCAGGAAAAGATGTGTTCGGTGTCAAACTATTAAAGTGATTACTTAAAATATTACAGATGTCAGTTGGATTTTTGTATGTCACATGATTAAATTTAATAACTTCCATGTCACCTTCATGTACAGAATTTGTCAAAGAGGATGTTATAGCATTCCAAGTAGCCTTACACTTATTTTTACTGGCATAGATGCGCTGTAGATTATAATTTTTTTGTGAATATTGTATGCATTTTCTTAATATATTATTGTATTTCTTAAATTGCAATTTATTTCTCTGTTTGTCTGTGCTAGTTCCCCTGTATTTTAAATACAAAGCCCGTTTAGTTTTTGTTGATTTTCTAATGCCTTTAGTTATCCATTTAAGATGCATGCGTTTATTAGTAATTTTAACTTTGATTAATGGAAAACACAGCTTATAAAACAACAGTACTGTATTGTAAAAAGCTTCAAAAGAATCTTTAAGAGTTTGAAAACCATAAACATCTGCGAATGAAAGAGATGCGATACAATTACAAAACTTTCTCACATTGTCTTTATTATAATCCCGCCTTTGTTCGAACCAGGTATGAAGGACTTTCTTCCTGTTGATACGAAAAGAGATCATTTGAGCCGTATCATGATCAGATAACCCAGATTTAAATAGTTCTGATGAGACGTTTTTTATGTTACTCGATATCTGATCTAAACTAGAATTTAAACGCGTAGGCTGCCTAATATGAGCTGCGAAATTGTAACTTTGTAGCATATTTAACAACTCGGTGGTGTATTCGTTATCTATTAATATATTTATATTCCAGTCCCCACAGATAACTATTTTCTTTTTCCTAAATTTATCGGTTACGAAGTTTATTAAATTGTCTAATTTGTGTAGGAAGATACCGACTTTTGATTTTTTATCTTTGGGTATCCTGTAAATACAGAAGATAACAATATTTGACTAGTGAATGTGGAAGGTACCTTTTAGGATCTTTTTAAATTACTTAAAAAAAGATTTTTGTGATGATAATAGGTTAAAACCATAAAATTACTATCCTTAAAACATTAAATATTTGTTTTTTAAAATTCTTTTTTGACATTGTGTGTGTGTTGATACCATGTTGATGCTAACCTGCCTGTTTCTATCTAAATTGGTTTTTGGATCATTCAAAATCATAGTAGACACAAGCCGTCAGCTTCATGATCGACACCTCTACGATAGTGATTCTCGCTGCTAACGGTATAAACTACTCGTTGTACAATTGAAAGTCAAAAAGAAACTTTAAAAATAATGTAAGTAACTCGTACTTTTGTAAAAAAAATAAGTTTTTAGTTGCAACACAAAAAGAGGATAACGTTCGGCTTTGGAGATAATTACTGGCACCGCATATGGCACCCACGGGACGCACTGCGCGTGTGACCATTATAGTTTTGCCTCCTCGCTGCCAAACAAAATTCGCTGGTCATATTAACTCAGTAAATATGTTTATTTTTCATCTTCTGCGGTAGTGAAATATTTTATCACTGCCACTGTGACAAATTAAATCTGGGGATACGGCTAGTGCAAATCCTACACAGTGCATAGTGTGCAATATAGCCCTCATATCGGCTTATCGGGAAAATTCCGTATTTTCACCACACTCGCATTTCTGAATTGTGATGTCATCCCACTGGGACTTGCGTGAAATATATTTCAATACAAAATGCAGTTTAAACATGCTATTAAAGCGTAAATTTATACAAACTAGGAAATCCTTCCCAAGTATTGTTGACCTAAAAAGAAAGACTAGTGAACTTTTATAAAACTTTATCTCTCTTCTTCCTCTCTGACAATCATAAACTATAAACCAAAACTAAAACATAATCTTCTATCAAAAATACATGGTCTAAAAAAAGTATAAAAACATAAACAAGTATCTTTAAAAAGGTTGATATAGCTATCAGTGCCCAACACCAACAGTCTTACTACAAATCATCAGTTAAAACTGGTTTTAAGTCATGTTTAGTTAAAAACTGTTTTAAATATAAAAAGGGTTTAAAACAGTGTTTAACATTTTGTACCACAAATAGATATTTGGGCAGTGTTTAGCTAAACACCAGTTTTAGATACAAACATTCATTCATTCACTCAGTTCATTCATTACATTTCCTAGTACGCAGGTTGCATTCAACACACTTCAGGGTAAATGAACAAAAGCTTCTTGAAATGATGGCTGAATAGTAACAAAACCCAAATCTTTAAAAAAAAGTTGTAATGACAGAAGAGAAGAATGAGAAGAATTTGATTTGTTTTGACTTTTTTACAGGAGTTTGTAAAGAAAGAGCGCGTTTTCAATTTATTTGTAAAAAGTCGTATTTTTTGCGTATTGACTGATTTGTTTTCAACATGAATCAAAAAAAGAAAGATCGCTCGGACAATTGGACAAAAGACGAAAAGGTAAATCAAATGGATAATAATAACTACTACATAGTCGCCGTATGTGGGGTTTGGAAACATGATATGATAGCATTGTAATTGTTTATTTTATTTCAGGATATCCATAAACAGCATAAAGAAAGTTCGAAAGACGTGGTAGAAAACAGAAACACGGATACCAACACAAACCTTCATAAAGTTGCTGAGTGGAATTTGATTTTACAAAAGTATATCTAAAATAGTGTCTAATGTGTGTGTTGTTTTGTTTATTTGTTGATTAAGTCCAATAAATCAAATGTTGTGAAATCAATCATCCATAATATTTTCTATAGGAAAGCACGAATTTGATTTACCGCAAAACAAAAGTCAAGTTGTCAAATGTCAATCTGTCTATTTTTGAGGTTAAACACAAGATAAAATAGGGGGGAGGGTGTTTAACTAAAACACTGTTTAAAAGAGTGTTTTAGCGCCAAAAACTGATTTGTGGTAAGGATTTTCTTAAAATCTTGTTAAACAGTGCCTAAAACTTAGTTTAAGTGATTTGTGGTAAGGCTGCAAGTTTTTTTTAATAGGTAAAATTTATAAAACATCACCCTTTTTACGAACTTTAGTGTGATCGATTTTTGTTTGTATCATAACCAAAAGATCAAGTGACATTGTAGCCTTATATCAGAATTTTATTGATTTATTATGTCTAAAAAACAGTAAAAATAAGGAGCTTTTTAAAAAGATCGGAGCTCTACAATACTGCCTACTTTTAAATAAACACATTTGCCTCCCAAGAAGGCCCACGTCCTTCGTTTCTTCAGCAGAACCAAAGGCAAGATTACAAAGTCCAATTAGCAGTTATTAACACGTCCGCAGCGCCCTCTGCCGGCGCAATTTGCATGACAAATGAACAACGACGTGTTTTTCACAAGCCACTATTTCTTAAGACTGGTGCAAACTGGACCCCGTTTGTTCTTAGCCAGTAGGGTAAAGGTTATTTCGATGCCTTGTTTAAATGTCAAAAGCTCGAAATTATTGCTTATGTTGTCGTAAAAAGTTAGGAACATCAACTTGATAGGTGGGTGTGACTATTTTTCAGCGACGTAAAAAAAATGTAAAAGATTTATTTATTATTTATTTATGTACCTATACGAAAAAAACAATCATAACGATTATCTATGATCGGGTCTCTTTATTATTTTTTCCCATTTTATCAAATTACTGAAACAGTAGGACCTACAGCACATTATTAAACACGTTTAAAGTTGTAAATCATTTTGACAAGCAATCAAATCAGTAATAAAATTCATTAATGCAGCTCCAACCCCATTCAAATTCTATGTCCACACCCTAAATTGTATTGAACCAGCGTGCCGTTAACGTCAACCCCATTGTCCCCATTTAACGTCACTTGCCGGGTCCCCTGTGTACTAACCCTTACGATGCGATTTCTTGCACTCCCTCCAAGTCGTTTGACGTAATTAAACGTGTTAAGTGGCCACACCCACTTAGAGGTCTTTTAAAAAGCGAAATATGAGTGTTCGTGTGTTCTAAAAGAGCGAATCATGATTTTTAAAAAGTGTGACCGAAAATATTTTAGCTCTTTACCTAAATAATGTTCATAATTAGAGCAAGAGCTTTGTTTTTTATTATATTCTTGACGTTATATTAAGTAAGAAGCCTGTTATTGCTCACAGTTTGTTTTCTATTTTGTATTTAACACAATAAAAATGAAACCAAAATCGCAATATGTTTGTGACGTCTTTAGTAAAAAATATATTTCCTGTCATTAGCATTATTAAACTGTTTATAGCCAGTCATAAGAGCCAACCAATTACAACTTAGTAAGTCAAATGAAGCAATTTAAATACTTTTTGATTTACTGCACTGGCAACACCCAGCGCTGTTTTGTGACAGTGGCTTTGTGGACAATCTCTTTGCAATTCCAATTTGATGGTGGAAATTATGTAGGAATTAATAAAGGCTCTGTCGCGAGCAACGCGTTAATTAATGATAGAGTTTTGCATGAATACTTTTTACGCCGTCTGCCATTCAGTTTTTGGACAGCCAGTATTTTGGTTTTGATGAACGATAAAAATAATAGATGGCGACACTTATAATCAAGTTATTTATCCATCTGATAGGTTAAAATGAATTATTAAATATTTTCTTTCAGCAATTTATCTTTCATAGTAAGTTTCTTTTTAAATCGTGCAAATAGGAGCGAGAAGCCTTTGCCTTGCAGTTAGACTGCACGGGCTCTTAATAACTAAAAACTAGCCCTTATTACAAATACATAAGAAACCGCAGTGTTGACTTAACACTGTGGTTAGTTAACCTTGACTTGCTGTTGACCGTACATAGGAACTGGGCACCGAGATTTAGGACACAGCAGTCAAACAATCATCATCGCGTCCCATAATATGTTGTCGTTAGGGCTTGACGTACATTCTGTGACGTCTTTTTCGAATCATTCGTGGTTTATCTTCTTATTTAAACAAAACACAACGCCTCCCCTTTGAGCAGCCTTAAACATGAGAAAAATATTGTGAACTTAGTTCAGAAGAAACAGGTAACCATTTTTACTTCGTTCATTGCAAAAGTAAACAAACCACTTTTCCTTACTAGGGACTTGAGAGGGCCCAATTTTGCGGAAGCTCCTTATTAAGGCCTATCTATTGGTTCCATAAATCGTTGTCCGATCGAGAGAACAACACGTCTTATAAAAATACGTTTCTTGTGTTCTACAGATGTACACTCGACCACGTGTATAGGTACAATATTTTCACTGAGACTTTTATGGCCAATATGAATAGTTTTCCATCCATTAATCCATTTTTAGGGTTCCGTACCTCAAAAGGAAAAAACGGAACCCTTATAGGATCACTTTTTAGGGTTCCGTACCTCAAAAGGAAAAAACGGAACCCTTATAGGATCACTTTGTTGTCCGTCTGTCCGTCCGTCTGTCAAGACCCTTTTTCTCAGGAACACGTGGAGGTATGAAGCTGAAATTTATATCAATTACTCAGGTCTACTGTCCCTTGAAGCTGTGAAAAAATCAAACTTCTAAGCCAACTCAATCAAAAGATACAGCCGTTTATGCCGGAAATTTTCAACACTTGCAAGGGAATCAAAACCTACAGGGTGCTTCCCGTAAACTCAGAATCTTGAAATTTGGTACGAAGCAACGTCTTATAGCATAGATAAAGGAAAAATTACGAAAACTATACATTTTTAGTTACATCACATAATATATATTTTTTTAATAATTTTAAACTTACTACCCATTTCCTCATAAACGCGTAGAGGTATTAAATTGAAATTCATACCAAATACTCAGGTCTATAATACCTTTAAGCTGTAACACAATCAAACTTCTATGTCAACGCAATCAAAAGAAACAGCAATTTAAGCTGCATATTTTGAAACTCGCAAGTACTCGCAAGGGAATCAAAACCTAAAGGGTACTTCCAGTCGACCTAGAATCTTGAAATTTGGCATGAAGCAACGTTTTATAGCACACATAAAGGAAAAATTCCGAAAACCTTAAATTTTTAGTTACATTACAAAATATATATTTTTTTAATAAATATACACTTATTACTTTTTTCGGGAGACTTCAATATAGATTTTAGAATGAATCCCCAAAATGGAATTTCCACATATTTTTCATCCATAAACATGTTTCCGTTAATAAACAGTAGCACTACACGAAGTTGTACAACTATTGATAACGTTTTTTCGAACTTCAATGTTCAATGTGATACTATTCATAACTTTTTCAGTCACCATTTACAGGTCTGGTTCAAATTTAATACTTAATTAATATTTTTGAACCAGATTTCTAAATAGTGACTAAAAAACTTAGTAAATAAATAACTTTAATAAAAGAACTTTCGCAAGTCTGCTGCAAGGCTAGTATAAGTGTTTCAGTTATATTATAGATAAATGATATGTGTTAATATAAAATAAAGGATTACTTAAACGATAAAGAGATCTGTGTCTTAAATTTATGCTCCTCCATCTTTCCCCATTGCAATGTTATGAATTTCATTTTGCAATAAAAATACCATAGTTATGACTCGATTGTCGTAATGAACGAACTTTGTAAACCTTGCAGGTTTGTACGGAACCCTCGGTGCGCGAGTCCGACTCGCACTTGGCCGTTTTTTTAGGACATTGATAGGCCTTCTCCATATTTATCCATATTCGTCACTCCCGTGCATCTCTCATTCGGTTCAGGCCTACGTGATGCTAGATATCGTCCAGCGAACGAAGTGGTGGGCGTCCTTTACAGCGCGTGCTGGCCCTGGTTGCCAGCCAAACCATAACCTTTCTGGGCCACCAATCTCAGTGTATTCTGGTTATGTGTCCTGCCCATTTCCATTTCTGCCTGGTTATAGTTCAAAAAATTCAAAATTCAAAATCTTTATTTCAATTTAGGTCATGAAATGACACTTATGAACGTCAAATCTAAACAACACCCCTGACCTTAGACATTTGACGAATACATTCGATGCTTATTCGACGAGTAGAGTTTTGCCCAGCTTTGATCTATCCATTGCTCTCTGTGCAACGCATAGTAGTTTAGGTTAAGGGTCGTTGTTTCCATTCCATAGGTGAACATTGGCAGAACACATTGGTCAAAAACTTTTCATTTCAGTCTTAATGGAATATTTTTGGATCGGTAGATTTGGTTGTTTGCACCAAAAGTTGACCACGCTTGTGCTATGCGCTTATCAACCTCCATTATCTGGTTGGTAATAAGTTTAGTTTTTGTCCCAATTAGTTTGCAATTATTATGCAAGTCGACAATTTCAACTGGTATTTAATGTAATTCTAAATAGATTTTTTAGGATTATTTAAATCATGATTTACCTAACGAGGAGCTACTGCTGACTGAATTTTTACTTCAGTAGGGAAGTCCTAGTCAGCAAGATTTAAAAGTTTTCAAATAACGAGTTAATAGACTTTGGACGTTCTTTTTTCTGAATTCAAATATGTTCTTTGCTACTTTGATGTTACATAATTCTTCCTTATTATTTACGTCAACTGTACAAAGACAATAAGCACATAAGCCCTGCAAACAAGTCGGCGCTCAATCAGCGCTGAGCGGCGCATGATTAGCCTCCGCGTTGCGATAATCAAGAAAGTTGCGGCGCCGCGTCAGGCCGACGTGACGACCATTCCGCCAATATGGCACGTGACGCAGGCCACAGACTAACGAAGTATAGAGAAAATAGCACATGTGATGTTCATGCCTATCTCAGGTTTTGCGTGAAACTAGATTTATTTCCACAATTTTATAAAAAGCAATAATAAAGTCAAGGCCGCCGCGTCAGGTAGACGTGACGACTATTTCGCCAATATGGCGCGTGACGCAAGCCACAGACTAACGAAGTACAGAGAAAATGTCCGGATGTGCTTATTATGCCTGTCTTGCCTTACGGTTCAGTCTCGTACTAATATGCAATGTAACAGAAATGTGCGTGTGTCAAAAAGATAAAAAAACTTGTGCGCGAGATACAATGCAAAAATGCTTTTGCGAATGTTGTCGGTAAAGGCTGTATGCGCATTGCGTTACGTACCTTTTCAATCATTTAGAAATTCAGTTAAGAGATCACATTCATGTTTCCCTTGCCCTGTAGGTATAAAGGAAACGGTCGACCCGCCATACATTGCTTGCCCCAAAAATAAAAGTCCATGCGTCACGACCAAAACTAATTTTATGGGTTCGTTTCTTCGCCTTTTAAAATAATATAAAGTAATATAAGCCATAAATAGCGGGGTTTTCACATAAAACGAAATAAAATGTGTGGGGTCAATCTCTTGCACACTATTTCTAGATCATAGCGCCATCTGTGTCGAAAAACCAACATCTAGGCCACCAAAACTAAAACATAGAAAACTGCCCCGCTAGGGTGCGTAACGCGTGAAAATTACGATGACGCAAACAATAGCCAACGAAAAGAAGTTCCTTGTAACAGTTTTTTTTTCAAGTTTTAGGAAGAGGTTGGTTGGTTTAAAGGTTAGTACCTATGGGAGGGAAACGTCATCTTCCTCCTTAAAATAGCGATTGCAAGCGCTTACTTATTTAACTAACTGCCAGTTATATGACACTGTATGACACAATATGCCATTTCGTTAAGCGGTCGCCAGTTTGCTTATAAGTGCTCGAAACCGCTATTTTCTGCCAAACACAACAATTGTTGGGGACAGGAAATTGTGTTCAATCGTTGTCCTATTTTTTTTGTAGATTTATATGCCGCTAGATAAAAGCAAAGTAAAATCACAATATTGTATTAAAAATTTAATATATTTTTTGCAAAATGATATAGTCAAGTCTCTTAATGCTTTTCTTTAATCAAACATAAAACGACTCTGGGGCAATTTACGACCGTGTCCTTTCCTGGTGCCTATGAATCATAACTACTCTGTGCCAATTCTGAATTAATGAGAAGATCGTCGCTGCATTAGAACGAAGAATCGTATGCGCGCCACGACGCCGCAGTAAATAGGCAGTCTAGAGCGGGCTGGCAATTATGCAAGCGAATTGTAATTACTAGCATAATATTAAGGGTCTGAGTTGTATTTTTCGAAGGAAAATATTCTCGTTTTCAGCTAAAAAACTGCGCCAAGGTGGTATTATGACCTATTTAACTTTTAAATTTTCAACAGTTTTGGTAGCAACGGTATTATATGTGCGTACGTATTAACTGATCTAGTTTTTACTTTACACTATAATTAACTACGTAGAAAATAAATCTGTTGTCTCATATTATCAGTGTCGGGACGGTAATTTTATTTTGCTTTAAACAGCAAATAATCAGGACTGAGCAAAAGTAAATGTAAATTTGATTTAAATGTAACGGAACCCAATGGCACCTCGCAGAACAAGGCTTTTATTCTTACATCGTCCAATTTTTATCTTCATACTGACCGGCCCATATTTATAATCCTGAAATCAGTCCATTAATCCGACACCCTCAAACTTAATTGGCGTGAATCCGCTTCCCGCTGCAGCTGCTAATGATCCAGTACCGATCGACGTGTAATTAATGCTCGCATCTTAATTACAAATCATTAAGAGGCGCAATTTGCACAGGTTTCGCCGATCCGCGACGGAGCCTCGCGGTTGATAGATTGCTTTGGAGATACGGCTTTAAATGTAGGTGAGAGGTAAATTATATTAATTTTGGTTGATTTAGTGCCGAGATTTTGGAATTAATCTAAAACTTCTCAGGTGAGATGGTGTTGAGGGCCGCATGAAAATATTTTTTTCTGTCTAAATGCAAAGTCAAACTCTATGTTTCAAAAATCAATAAACTGTGATCTATATTATAATAACAAAATCAGCTCATAAAAGTAGTGTAATAGTGCCCGAATTTTCAGTAAAAATAAAATTTCCACAATGATTTAAGACAGTGGTTATGGGCGCATCTATAAATATAACTTTAGTCCCTACATCGAAAACTAAGAGCTAGTTACCCATACAAGGATATGTCCTATTAAACTTATATTCATATTCATTTTCATATTCATATTCATTTATTCCTCGCCATATCAATACAGAAATTAAAACTTAAAGACAAATTTATTTATAAAAATTATTACTAAAAAAATTAATTTATAAAAAATATTACTTAATTACTTAAAAACAAATATAATTTATTACTAAACAGATTTAAAAAAAAATACATGATATTAAATAAAATTACTCAATCACAAATATAATAGTTATCAACCAATTATTATAACTAAACAGCAGTCACCAAAAATACAGATTAAACTTTGTCGAATACTCAGTTCCACAAGAATAGTTTTTCCAAATCAGTATTTCTTTTGAGGCTTTTATCTATTTCAGCTAGTAACACTCGCATCTCACGTCTCTGTGACTGCTCGGTCATTCCTCCGGCTGCCGAGAAGCCTCCCAATGCTTGTTGCGAAGGCCCATCGCACATTAGGGGATCGATACTAGGGTTGCCGCTTGCAGGTTTATTTTATTTAATATATGCGCCAGACAAGTACACAACACATTAATTGTCTTGGTTTCGAAGTAAGGGATTTTGTTCCTTTTATTACGGGGAGTTTCTCATACTTATATGTTATAATGACTTAGGTATACCCGTGATCATCACACAAACATTTGCCCCTTGCGGGATACGAATCTGTGACCGCTGGTTTTGAAGTCGGGAGCGCAAGGCACTTCACCAGACGCTTCGTCGCTTGAATTTGAATTTGAACATCATTAATTGTAACTTACTTACCAATTGTTGTAGTTAATACTTCATTAAAAACAATCACTGGCCTGATACATAAACCGAAGTTAACAGTGAAAAAAAATCTGCTTATCCTTTGCCTGTCAAACCAAACGATGGACCATCAAAAAAGAAAATTGACATCTCCTTCGCTGTATAGACTTTTTACAGCAAAGTAGTTGTATAAGCTATAATACCTTTAAACATAACAACAAAACAATAGGTCAAACAAATAAAACACTAAGTACAAAATTTGGTCATGCTAGCAGTCTCATTATTTTTGAAAGGAAAGGAAAGGTAAATAAACAAAAAGAAAAGATCAAGTGAATACAGCATTTTTCTTCACAGAATGTGTAAAATAAAAAAGCTGTCAGCCCTCACAGGCCGTCCCATGCAGCTCACGTCGCGACGCGGAGATCAAACGCCGTGATTTCGCCCACCGCGCCTTCTTTACAGTTATTACTGGCTGAATACTATTCCTTTATTTGGGTTCCGTACTCAGTGTTTTACTAACGACTTTTTTGTCTAACTTTCCGTGAGTCTGCCTGTTAGTCGGCGAATATTATACAAGAAAAATAGCAGAGTTTTATAGAAGAAGATGTGTATTAAGAAAAAGACAAGAAGAATAAGTGATATTAGTACAATATTGTTATTGTATAAACGCAAAGGGTTCATGCTAGGGATTTTAACTTTTCATTTTTTATGATTTGACTCATTTTTACACATGACACATTTTTTATGATTCTGCAGCAACAACAACACAACAAACAGTTCCCTATTAGCCATCGCTTGTTGATAGATATTACCATCCATTCATGTTTCCGAAGTTATTTTCATCATTATCCATAATGTGTACAGCAAACAAATGAAACTAAGTGTTCACGTCAACCTAAGCATCTGCATGGTCAGCGTAAACAGGCTTCTTCTGAGTGAGCTCGTTCTATAATGGCAACTCCATCTATGCCACGCTTGGCTAAGTCTAGCAAGATTCAAGAGCAACCACTATAAAAAATGAAAAAAGTACTTATTACATTCAGGTCAAAAGTTCCCACACCACACAAGTCTGGTTTGTTACACCACTTTTAGCTCGAGAACGGCTAGACCAATTTTTTTTTTAGCTAGTTCGCTTTGACTGCTTTCTGATGAATAGCAGAATAACTAACAATAAAATCGAAATTTCGCCAAGTAAGCTAAAAAGTATTTATAAAAAATATTGAATTAAACGATGGTACGGAACCCTCTATGTATGGGTCTGATTTATGCTTGGTTAGTTTTTTCTGTAGGGTAAACAAGGGTAGCCGTGTGCTAGAGTCTGTTAGTTTTTAGTGTACAGTTATTACGACACGTGTGCTGAAATAAAAGAAGACACTATTACTTTGAACGCCTTTTATATAGACAACTTCATAATATTGTACGTTTCTTTAAGTACGAATAATATTTACTCCATTCAAGAGTTTTAGTCTAGATCCATCCCCTGCCACTGCAATAACAATATACTTATCATGATATTAATGGCTACCTTGAAATAATAATGAAAGTATGCAATAAATCGGAATCTGGATCTGAATCTGAATTATACGTATAAATTTACTTTACCTTGTGCGGCATAAAATTCTTTTTTTTTTATATTATTATTTGTATATTCCGTTCATTTTCTCAACCAAGATGAAATGAAACAGCAGGTTCAACAAAAGTATTATTATTCATGTTTAATCAGAAATGTTAAGTTAAATGAATGTTAAAAGTACATTTTGTTTTAAAATACTCTTTCACATGATGTGCGTAAACACACAGCGTATTTTCGAAACGTAAAGAGATAGCAGAAATACCTGGCGGGCTCTACGTTATTGCACCAAAAAAATGTTTTTCCTTCATCGACGGAATATTTGCCGGGGTAAAGCCGTGTTTAAGTGCCAAAAGTCCTCACATTTATACTCATTTATTCTTCTGAAAAGATGAAATAAGAGACCAAAAATTGTGCACGGGCGGGACTCGAACTCTTTCTGGCTAACCGTCATTTATTCTTGTGCCCTTTTTAAATATACTATAGGTGCACATTAGTCTTTATCTTTAACAGTTAATCTGCATCAATATACACAGTGTATATTTGCAGATCGTCTATTTGTATCTGTCGATTCTTTATTATCATTTGTATCTGTCTTACCATTTCCATAGTTTTATTTAAACCATGCTGAAGATATTTCGAGTACCTACTTTGCTACCGCGGATTTAATTTATCGTTTTTACTGACTTGGAAAAAAAGGAGAAGGTTCTTTTTTCAGCAGTAGTTTTGTTTTAGCATAAACAAGAGGTTTTAGCGAAACTTTAGTCATTGGTACAGTCGCCACATAACAAACGTAAAGTTGCCTTAATAACCGGTGCAAATAAACTGAGACTAGAGACACGCAATATGTGAATACGTCTTAACTGAAAAATTCGAATATAGTAGATGAAGCCTGACTGGGCGGGCGGGCGGAAGGCGTAGGGCGGCGTTTCCGCCGACGGCCGCCAGATGGAGCGGCGCGCTTCCGCCCGGTCACCGGACCCGGATGCACCTCCATGACAGGGCTGATTCGATGAAAGCGGTAAGTATTTTATTTTTCACATGCGGCTCATTGAATATTTTCAATTTGTTCATCAATAAAATGAAATTGTAACATACATATGCGTGAACAATATCTTGCTTGGTTCAGATTATTTACGTATGAAATATTTGTTGTTTTCATATCTTAACTGAAAACTGAAGAGGATCTTGAAAGGATAGGACATTATGTAGGCTTTAATGAGCATGTTCATGTGTTGTTATTTCGTACATTATGTGTATCCTATTTCAAAGATACATACACGCACATGATTTTATGTACACTTTAAGATACGTTCCTATTTGTACAATAGGAAATCTGGGCTTAGCTGTCGTAAACGTATGACCATTTTGTTCATTTGAGTATCTGTCAACAAAATAGTTCAACATCAGTTTTATTATTACAACGATAAACTACAAAGTATTATCTTGTCTAAATTAAGATTGTGTTTCTTTCAATGATAGCCTGGTTAAATTAAAAGCCCAATTTATGTATGTAAATGATAGACATAGTGCAGTTATGAAAATTGCCTACATTTATACCTTATAATATCATCATGACATGAACATACAAAAATTAAACTGTTTGACCAAATAAACTAAGGAGGACCAAACTAAGGAGGTAAATAATCTTAAAAGTTAAAAGTTTTACTAACAACATGTCCATCTCAGCCTGACATTTCTAAAGTCAGTACCAACTTTAGCTTTTCAAGTTGTTAAGTAACCTCCCCTTCTTAAACATCCGAAGTGCGTCAATCAAAATTCGAGCAGTGTCGTCGAAAAATTACACATTCCAAGTGGCCCTCACGATCTGAGGATTATTTAAATCCACGGATTATCCCCCCACCCCAATTTATAACTGGATCTATCTCATCCCGGATCAATTGTGAACTTGAGGTGAACTTACTAAAAGAAGAGATAAGAAGGTGTAAATGCCGGTAATATTTTTTGAGATGCCATATTTTTAGGGCTTTTGTAAATTGTTTCCGGTTGAGCAGATTTGTGAAATGATATTTCATTCCAACCTAAGTTTTTAGGTATAACTATTTTAAGACGATACTGCAATATTTATTAAACTAAACAATGAGAAATTGGAAAGAGAAGGGGAGGTATACTCGTATTAATATAAAACTTAAGTATCAGATAAAGTGCTCATCTTTCTACTTAAACTTATCAATTAATCATTTCTTCGTTCGAAAAATTGCAATAATACTTTTTCGTTATTAAAGCTTTTACTAGAAAGCTAATATAGGTACATCTGAGTCCCTTTCTATGAATCATAAATCAGCTTAGTAACGACTAATTGAGAAAATAACCATTCAGGCAAAGAAGCATAAGAAGAATTCTATTTCAAATGGTTCATCGTGAAGGTTTTGAAGTACGTCTATTGAAGTTGGATTTATGTTTCGAATACCAGTAATGACGTAAACTACGCATAAAAGGCGAAAAAGTTATTTATTGTGAGTTCCGTACCCAATCACGAATAATTGCGTCAAAGTATTCGTAACTCATTTTTTTTTTGGCTGAATAAACAAATTATATAAAACACGACGTAAATTCTGAGCAATATCAGTACATTTTGACAGATGTAACAGGAGACGGAGCAGACATTAATGCTACTTTTGGCCACTGTGAGCGCTGCGGTAGATTATACTTCCCCCACCTAGTACTTCGCACATAGCCAATACTCGTTACGATTACGTGACGAATACGTCAAGTTCGTGCTTGGGGTACTGAGAGTATTCTTCTAAACTTAGCGTGAAAGTCGATACGAGCGCCCTTGACCGCCAACTTCAGCTCATTATGATCCCGAATCGTTGTTAAAAAGTCTGGAGTTCCTAATAAGGCAGTGTTGTGGATGTGTAAATAATTATTTTATCGATCTAAGTACAAATATAAGTCCGTTAATTAACAATTATCATAAATTTATGCATTTTATTATATATCAATGTTCCGCCACTTTAACTTTCTGTATTCCCAAGCGGTTGGCTGGTAGAGAATGCCCTAAGGCTATAGGATGGTTCTTCAAAATGTCACCTGGATGTCTTGGACTCGATCGAAAAGCGAGCGAGGAGGCTGGTTGATGATGCTCCACTAGTTTAAACCTCGCCGGGAAACTCGACCATCGCTGCAGAGTTGCATCCTTGTCGGTCTTCTATAGGCTACAGTTCGGCCACTGTGCAAGTGAACTGCATGATGTTGTTCCACCAGCTCCATTCCATCACAAGGGGACCAGACGTAGGCTAGCGTACCATCCCTATGTTGTTGACATTCCACCTGCTCGCACAAAGCGCTTTGCTAACACTTTTTTAATGCGTGCAGCTAGGGAATGGAACTCGCTGCCTACTGAAGTTTTCCTAAATTCAAATATATATCTAAGTCTAGTCTAGTCTATAAGGAATATGACCTAAGTCTCTTTAAGGCAAGAAAGAACAGGCTGCTACTAAGCAGATATGCACCATCCTAGACCTCATCTACACCTGCATACCGGGTGCGATCGAGGTCAAATATCTGCTTAGCCGAGAATAAAAAAAAAGGCATTGAGTTCACCAATTGTACAATTCACAGTGCAATAAAGTTTAAATAAATAATTTGCACTCATTTACCCAAGCTTTGACATTACAATATAACTGTTAACATTCTGATCATTTAAATTAGCTGATAACCGGCTTGGTTATTTATGGCTACTGTTGCAATAACGACAGAGCTGTAACAGTTCGTCGTTTTATTTCGGCGTAGCAAAAAATAAGGATTGATTTTCGTTATTATATGATATTCTATATTATTTTTATACGTGAATGGATATTGTTTGTTGTTATTTTATCATTTTCTTTCTTTCATTTTATGTTTTTCTTGTTTTGTGTTTCATCTATACCCACAAGGCACCCTCTTAAAATCAGTATCGTGGCATGCGCATCTTGCTGCCACGATTAATGCTGAGAGGGTGCCTTTTCGACTCATACTCGATGTTAATGTTAAATAAGTGTGTGTCTGATTATTGTATATGTGTTTGTGAGTCAAATAAATGTATTTTCTTTCTTTATTTCTTTGTTGAGATCGACTATCGACAACTTCAGCTGGCCATCACTACCAATAAGACGATGTTGCCCCATTTTTATGTCCCGGCACGGAGCTGAGTTTTAATAGCCCGCATTAGAGGGGCAAACAAACTCCACTGAATAGATAATTTCTTAGCCCAAGTAAACCGTCTTGTTTTCTTTCGAACTTTTTCCAGTATTATCTCTAGGGGCAGAGCATTAATCTTTGGGTAAATATTTGAAGCGGTTTTAATAGTAGGTAGAAGTTTGTGATGGAATATGTTTCAATATTCCATCACCTTGGTCGAATAAAGTCCATGAGCAAATGTTTAAACCGAGTCCATCAAAGCAGTCACGTATAACAATAATTGGTAACAATGCTATTTAATTATACTCTATCTGCTATAGTTTCTTGTTTAATTCAATTCATTTTCTCTTCATAAATGGGAAACTATGAACTCATGAAGGTGGTTAAACCAGTGAGTTCTTATTACTACGTATAGAGAAGCTATACCAGACAAAATATGTATTGCAACACGATGAGATTATTGTGAGGTATTTCTTGAAATTCCAATGGCGAATTTGTACCCGTTTGTACGTGTTAAAATGCCAAGTAGCGTCAAATCATGGCGCAAGATTTTTGTTTTGTGGTATCAGATCCATACGCTAGTAATAGTAGTTCAATGGGTAAAACACACCTTTCGCGTCAATGTTAGCGAACACCTTTAAAGTCAGAGTGGACATTATATCCCCAACTCTGTCTTATTATTCTGGCTAGAGTTAAGAGGAACCCCATTCAATAAAAAAAACTAATTACCCTGCATTTAGCTTGTGTATGTTGAAGTCACGCCACAGTAATCCTTTTCAGTTTGTTTCCTTCCACAAGCTCGTAACCATGTGTTAACGTCAGACAATTATCTCCCGACAAGCGGCCAACTTACAGAAACAACTAGAACAAATCGCGCATATGTGCCCACTTATTAGGTACCCATACTTACCTCCCGCGAAATAAATAATATCCCTCATTACGACCCAACAGTCCCACTTATAGTCGCGTTATTTCAAAGAATACCAAACGTGTACAAAGGAAATGTATTCCTTGGAAATTCACTTCTCGAGTAAGATAATAAAAAAGTAACATAGAAAGTGTTTTTAAATAAAATATTACTTGAATGCCGGGAGCGCACTGGGCGCAAGAAATTTGTGATGATCGAAAAGGAGGCAAATTAAAAAAAAAACTGATAGCAGGAAACACCTTTTTTGGTAGAAATAACGTTTTATAAAAATCAGTTTTAACATAAGCATCTCAACCATGGTATTTAATAATAAATGACCACTTACCGAAATTGATTGATAATAAAAATGCTAATCGATTTGGCAAAGAAACGGATTTAATTTTATAATATGTTGTTACATCTAGGCAATAGAATCATCCTTTCATAGAGATAATAATTAAATACAAATTATTTTGTGTAAATGTGTATTTTCCTGAAAATAAGTACTCTTAAATAATTATCTAAAATAATTAATTATATAAGTAGCACATACTAATAGATCAATTCGTTTAAAAGTAAATGTATAATCTAAGTGTTTTAATACATATTCACTCAGTGTAACTCCACCTTACTTGGATCGAACTAAGATCTTTTTTCGATATTCCTTTATTTACTTTAGTGTAACGCTCGCTACGTTATTCCTGTGAAAGTTTTCCCTATAAGATTCCAACAAAATAACTACAAAAATATACTAAACTCAGGCATTTAAGCCATATAAGCATCATAAGTATTTAATGTATATACTTAAAAATTTGCTTTCGGCTACATTAACGTGTCTTAGGTGAGAATATTGAAGCCACATTTAATTTACTTTATTTGGTGCAAAGTGCAGATCAACAACTATTTCATTACAATAGCATACAAAATTTAACATTATTATTTGTTGCAGCTCCAAGAGCGCTTACACACAGCATGCTGGTTGTGCTAACAGAATAATTTGGTAAATTAAATTGAATTGTACATAATAATAACATCAATAAAATAAAATAATTGGATTTTAATTGGTTAAAAGGATAGCAATGGGATAAAATTGGAAACATGAAACAAATTAAAGTAAGAAACAAGTAACAAAAAAATATAATTCGGTGAGCTGCACAGAAGAGAGACATCTAGGCTAGGTTAGCAATTTAGAAACAGCTGATTTAAATTTATTGAAAGAAATGTTGTTGTTTGTTGCGCATTGCTTAAATAGCAGGCAAATTTGGCAATGTCAGAAACATTGCAATGTTATTCATCTTTTCATTAGAATATTGATCATAAATATTAATCAAAAGATAGTAAATTTACCTACTGTTTCTGTACATTGCCAAAGTTGCCGGCCATTTCAGCATTGTTGCCCCCATACTCCCGGGGCAATGTTGCCGGCAACGCCACATCTTCACGGGACCATTTCTAAAAAAAACACAAATAAGTGACTTATAAAGATTTATTTTTTGCTACAGATTGAAGTTATTATAAGGCATAGGTCAACTAGTTCAAGAACTGACATTTTTCACCTGTAAAACATTATTCATGTTAAAATGAAATCAAACGTTACTTAGCGGAAATCCATTAAGTTGTTTTTAAAGCTTAATTTTGAAGCTTTCAATCAAAATATTTGGATGCTTTTGCGTTATAACATGGCCGCACATGCACAGTATACTAAAACTGCCCGCGCATTGTTGAACGGTCATCTAATCCCACAAACACGCAGGCAGTCGATTATTACAATGCACGGCGGAACGGCGAATGCGGCATTTGCCCGCAACATTATTTGCGAGCAACAATCAGTCGCGCAGGGCCACACTCAGGGCATACGCCTGGGAAATGGTGTTGAGCAACGCATACGCTGCGTAGCGCTGAAAATTGGCTAAACCAAATATGGCAGGCGTTGCCGTTTTTGTGTTTGTTTGTGATGTTAAGTACTTAGCTGCTACTTACATTAGCAAGCTAGTAACTTTTTAGTTTGTCAATTTCTCATTCTTACTTTTTGTATTAATTCTATATTTGCAATTCCTGGGGCGACATTCCAGGCATTAGTTCCTTATGTGCCATTTGCCTTTTCATATTCACATTTCATTTCGTTTATATAGTCATTAAGATAGGTAATACAATAATAGGATCCGATTTAGAAAACCGTGATCATAATCACGAAATAGATCAATAAAATCATAAAAAAAATTGCTGGCTTAAGAGCCTTTATCACGAATGCGTCGGGACCAGTTCGGGCGAACACAATGCGCGCTGACGACACACATATGCACTTGCGCCTGTGTGCGTAGAATGGTGTACAATCAGTCGAACTAACCATTTTGATCCGTTAAGTCGTAAACTGATGATAATGCTAGTTTGCATGTTATGTCATTTAATACTTTAATTTACTAATGAATGTATTTTTATTTATTATAAGTACGTGTATATAATAAGTGTATTAATATTTATAATGAAAGGCCATAAAGATTATTCATGCAACACGAAACATTGATACGATGCATGAATTGACTTCTTTTATAGTAAATTTATTTACCATAATTATTTTTTAACTTAAGGAACACAAATTATTAAAATTAGGCCTGTTTTTTTAATGGTCACATAAGAAATATTCGTCTGATAAAGTACATTAACTATTGCTGATTTTAAAACGTTGTCTATTTGTAGACAATTTAAAAAAAAACAAAACGTACGAGCATAGTTTTTCAAAATATGAAATCATTACTGTCATTAAATCATTATTGTCAAAATCAGACAACGTTTATGAGGTGGAAAACGTTTTTTCTTTTTGTATGGAAGCTTGCGCGCACACGATCCTCTTAAAATAACATTACTACTACATTTATGAATAATTAAATCAAGAAAATCGGAGGAAAAGGTTTCAAATGAAATTCTATCATGAAATGAATGAAAGAATGTATTATTGAGTTTTTTTTTTCTAACTAGTTTGTTAATATTTTTATTATTATGTATTGTTTACATTTGAAAAAAAAAGTTTAACGTAATATTTTGTTCTAGAAAAAAATCAAATTCAATGATTCTTCGACCTTCAATCACAAGATTAGCCGCGGGCGATACCTCTTTTTCGATGACCTGAAAATCACTATGTATCAAATATTATAATGCATAACAGACAGATAAGTTCTTAATAACAAGATGAGCTTCTACATTACCATTATTTTACTGTCATCAATATCTTCAGTGCTCATCTCAGGCATGAGTAATTTCATCATTTACTTTTGTATTTTCAAAGTAACTAGCATTATCAATATTTTTCGTGCTATTAACGTTAATATTTTCTATGCAAAGCCTGAAGATAACCATAAACTAGTAAGTAAGCAGACAAAGCATGTTATTTAAAAGCATAATTTTGAAGGAAGTGGTAAAAATAACGAAATTTTAGCCTTTATAATATGCTCAATGAAAAAATAGGTCACCATAATACTATTGCATCTTTGCACGTTTTAATTCAATTCTACAAAAAAAAAATACAGGATATAACAAAGCCGAAAACCACGGTTTATTTTTCACGGTTTTGACACATCCTGTATTTATTGAATTCTGAGATTTTGAAAGTGATTTTTGAATTTAATTAATTACTCCCTTTGCTATTATAAGTATAAAGTTTTTTTTGGGAAATTAATCAGGTGATTAATTTATAATCATTACAAAATGATTAATTAAGTAAAAGTAATCAATCATAAACCACAATATAACACTGTGCTCATTATTTAAAAGCAAATTTGGAATTTCTTAGCGACAAAATAAGCAATTTTCTCTGCACACACACACACACACAATCATCCGTAGTTATCGTATAGAATGTTAAAGACATTAAAACACACAATGTGCTTAAGTACAAGTTGGTAAATATATGTATAATCATGCAAAATAAATTACTATTGGGTAATGTCTTAATAAAAACATTCCTAATCAAAATGTTGTATGAAATTAGTACCGTCTTAAGTCAGAACATTCCAGGTTCATAGTGAAGTAATTGGTTGCCTATAAATTCGGGTATAAGTATTGCTTGAAAACATCGACCATGTACCCACTTACTTACGAGTAAGACAAAAAAACTTATGCCACGGTTAGATTTGAAAACTTCTGTGAACTACGAGTACGCCCGTGATATCAAATAACCAATCAGAAGCGAGCAAATCATCAACGAAGAGAATTTCACACACTCGCACTCTTGTAATCAACTGACGGTTTTTAGAATAAATCTAACATTATCCGTCTAGTAGGTTTATGATCGATGCTTGGCAATTATTAAAAAGACAAAAGGGATTCCAAAATTAGGACCAAGTTCAAAGGTTAAGTTCAATGTTCTAAAGTTAAGAAAAAAATATAATAAGACTTTACTTACAAATACATACAAAAATACTAAATTATTTATTTCATAAATAAAAACAAATATAAAATGAAACACCTGTACGTACAAGGTTATGATGCTTGTATCACTATGTTTCAAATTCTTATATAAGATAAGGATATAAGTGTAAAAGAAATATACCCAATATAACCATGAGTTCCGAGTTTTCCTGAGTTCGGTTCACATATAATGAATTATAATATAAACTATTTAACCAACCTTTTAGCCCTGGCCTTAGATATATTATCGTGTAATGCTCCCTTTCGAGACTTGGAGGTAGCCAGGTTATATTTTTTACATTTGTTTCCCATATTTGAAAAACTGTTACAACATTATTGTAATTCAAGAATTTTTTACTCATTAAATAATATTAATTTACAAAATATTATAATTACCAAAATTGCTTAGTCGCACTATAAATTCACTCGGCGCCAAGGATCACGCGAGGTTTTGCGCGGTAACTCGAGCGATACGTCCACACCTTGTAAAGCCTTGCGGCGGACTGATTTGAAACTGTTTACGAGGATGGTTTTATTGCAGTTTTGAAACTAAATACTAAGAATGAAAAAAAAGGATTTTAGCTAGTTTTTGTTTCGATTTGCGTAGAAAAAGGCATGCTTCTATACTGTGTATCTTTATTTCGAAGAAAAAAGGACTGATTATCCGAAATAAACGTGAAATTAAATCCGCCTTTTTTTGTAAGTTTCACTTTCTTTAAGGACTCGTATCTTTCATTTGGAACAGAATTTTCAAAAATTGTCAAATTCAATATTTAGTTGAGGATCTGTTTAATAATAAAAGTTCAATTCTATGTAAAACATGCAAGTGATTTTGAACACATGAGACTCCAAAGTAAGCCCCGTAACATAAATTTGAGAAACAGCTGTTCGTTTAGTTGTTATAGCTCACGTAAAATCAAATAACTTGGAAATGTTTTTTAAAATTTTTTTACTTGAAAGGATTGCCTACAATAATTAGCAATTTGAAGTTTCGTAGGATTTATTTTTGCAGAGTTCTTGAGCTTGGAAATCACGCTTTCGGGTCATAATCGCCGTGTACGCTCTTTTAAAATAAATAGCAACCAGTGCAGAGGTATGAGCTAAGTTAGATAAGTAAACTATTGAATCTGTCCTTGGCGGACTCGCTAGGAAGATTTAAAAAAACCGGTTAAGTGCGTGTTGGACCCGCGCACTAAGGGTTCCGTGCCACCCTTAACTGAATTCAGGGTGCACTTACTTTCACTTAACGAAAACATCACAATATATTGTGACAGCAAAAATAACTTTGTTTTTCATAGTGTTTGTATGAAAGACAAAGTTATATTTGCGGTTGATAAAAATGTGCAATATCTCAAAAACTACTGGTTCGATCTCCTTCAAACCAATTTTCGTTGCAAGTTTTTGTTGAGATCTACATCATATATTTTTTTCAAAATTTTCACTTTCTTAGTTCAAAAGTTAGATGGGGGGGACGCCCATTTTACCACTTTGGAAGCGTCTATATCTCAAACCTTACACTTTTAGAAAAAATGGTTTTAGAAACCTCAACATCATTTTCAAAGACCTATCCATAGACACCCCACACGCATAGGTTTGAGTAAAAAAAAAATTTTTGGTTTTAGTTACATGTATGGGAGCCCCCCCTTAAATATTATTTTTTCTTACTTTTTGTATCTGAATCGGAAAGCGGTGAACAAGATACACCTACCTACCAAGTTTCAGCTATGTGATGCTTATAGTTTCAGAATAAAGTGGCTGTGACATATGGACGGACAGACAGACAGACAGACAGACAGACAGACAGACAGACAGACAGACAGACAGACAGACAGACAGACTTGACGAAACTATAAGGGTTCCGTTTTTTGCCATTCGGCTACGGAACCCTAAAAATCACAGTTCTGAATGCAACCCATCCGCGCTGCAACAATCAGACACAGGGCCGCACCCAGGGACTTATGCCGCGCAGGTGGCGCGCCAAATTGAAAATAGCTGACGCGACACACTCGCTGTGACAATTACTGGATGCCAGCGAGCAATGCCTTCGTATCTGTGGTCTGCGAACGAGCGCCGGATCTAACGAATGTTAACTATTTGTATAGATTTTTATAGGTCTAAAATAAAATTCTGAAATCACATAAAATTTTCCATGTTTTACGCAAATAAACGACTCTATTCTATTCTATTCAAGCCTGAGGTCTGCAACGGCAGTAGCTGAAGAATACAAACTGTTCGCTTAGATTGGATTTGATTTAAATTATTAGCATCATATTGTGCCAGTTTGATACGCCGACTGTCGACAAAAGTATATTTACTATTTGAGACAAAGACATACGAAGTTTAAGGTTATCTGACATCTATGCGTCACGATTCGAAACAATGATTAATGTTAAAATTATGATTATTGAAACAGTAAAATATTCAACTACAAAATGTACAAAATAATTTTAAGCAATTATGGTGGTACTTTATTCATAACGGGATTAAAAAATAAATACTACTTACCGCACCATCTACGGATGTCTGCATCTGTAGTCTGCAGACAACCGTAGCAAATGCTACCGATTACCGCGCGGTATCTGAGTTAACTCAAATACCGCAAAACAGATAACGAAAAACGAAATCCGTCATACGATTATCGTTTTGCGGATCTGAAGCATTTTTAGTATGCAATCCTTACTACGAAATGCTACGGATCCGCAAAACAATCATCATTTTGACGGACTTCGTTTTTGGTAGTGGCCTACTGAATGCAAACTATTTGCTTATATCAAGATGTTTGTTGTATGAAGGTTGTTGACATTTGTAAGTGACGTAGACGTTACTCAGCTTTACGGAAAATTAAACAAATAGACCACTGTTGCCTACCTGATATAGGTTCCATGACATAATTTGGTAACGGTTTGTAAAAATGCAACAAAAAGAATATATTTTGGATACTTATTTATAACTTGTACAACATTTTTTAAATCTGTTTTAAGAAAATAAAATAATCATTCCACCAAATTTTTTGAAAAACAAAAGATGTTAAATTACTTAATAAATAATAACATAATTACATATTAATTTATTATTATTCAGCCATAACATAATACTTAATAGATATTTTTCTTAACTTATAATTAAAAACAACAATGCAATAATAATATCTTAAACTAAATCACAATCTTGACACCCTTCCTTCTCTGTTTACAATCAAGTTCAGCCCTGTGTCTTCTTTGCTAAAAGCGTAATTCACCTCTCCCTCTATAGTTCGTTCTTTCTCACTTTTGCCTAAGGCTTCAGCTTGTTCCACTGTGTTAGGAAGAGAGTTATCCGCGGTGTCAGGTACTAAAAAGGTTAATATACCGGCTATGAGTGATACACTGCCGAAGATGATCGGTGGAAGACCTGGCCAGTACTGCATCTAAAATGTGGGCAATGATTGATCAGTGAGGTGGATGGATGATAACTCCTAGTGTAAACTCAATGGCAAAGAAACTTTTATGTGATTACAGTTTTGTTTTATGTCAAACATAGAAAGGTATCATTTCACATCCATTGTTGTTCAATGCCAGAAAAGATGTATCCATATAATTGTAACAACACACTGTTGAGGACTAGGGTGTTTATCAAATTACTAGGCATACAGCAAAACATTGACTAACATGAGATCGTAACAGAGTATAGATTACTGATTTGAACAATTACAGACCTTCGTCTTTCTTAAATTTTTATACGCACTGATTTGCTGGTAGCAGCTTTTAAAAGCTATTAAGAAGCAGTACTAAACAGTACTGTAACACTTGCAATTAACTAAGCTTACCAACAACGGAGTCTGCGGGGCTAGGATAGATCCTATCCTTCCCATGGATGAGCAGAGAGCGTGCATAGAATTCCTGGTATATGTAGGGAACAGCTCCGAAGTGAACATGTACGTGATGTTGAAGTATAGAGAGGACATCAGCTTGCCTGCCATGTAGAAGGATATTGACAGCCAGACGATTGCTGGAAGATGAAAAAAAATGAAGTAAATAAATTGATGGATAGTTTATTTCCCGACATCAAAGATTTCATTGCAAAGCATTTATTAGTAATAAATACTTTGATGAACCTAATGAAATAAATTGATGCTAATATATGATAAAGCCATCGTAACGCAGCAGTCTACGGGAGAATACAGAATTAATTTATTTTAAACTTCATGCACCAGTAATGACAAAAGCATTTTCTAAGAAAGTAATAAAGGGTCCAAAGAACGAGCGTGACGTTAATATTTTTTCCATAATGATACTTACTATGATTATAACTCATATCATTTGATCTCTACCTATTCAATTATTATGTAACAGTTTATTATGTCCTAAGACCGTAGTAGAAAATTTGAAAAAGTTTCAGTACCTAGCTAAACTCGACAATATTAATCATCACAAGGCACTTACATGTGGGCACAAACGGCTGTGATAAACACAACACTGCACCAGCTACGAAAGACGCGATCAGAGGTAGTTTCCTCTTGAAATGATTCAGCACATAGATGATAATGAAGTTCCCCGGAATATCTACTGCAGTTATTAGCATGTAGTTTATGTACTTGTTCCCTTGCAATGACACTGAGTTGATCGTCATCCCGAAATTGACAAACGTCGACGTTGTCCACCAAACGATACAGATCAAACATCTTTTCGTCAATGTTCTTGACGAAAACGTTATCTTTAGCAGATTCCAGAAGCCAATATCTTTCGTTTCTTCACATGATAACTTCTCCAGCGTCCCTTTATCAATGTTCATTTTGTTCATCTTTGCCGCCTTGTTTAGTATGGTAACGGCTTCTTCCTTTTTGCCTTTTGTAAGCAACCATCTCGGGCTCTCGTCGATGAAGTAAAGGTAGAGGAAGAAGAAAAGGGCTGGTGAATAGATAACCCTGAGGAAGGTTCTCCAGTAAGGGAACAGCCAGGCGGTAGATGGGAGCATGATCCCACCAAAAATGTACCCGAATGAGCACAGTACGTAGAACAAAGCGCGTTTCTTTGTTGAAACTATTTCTATTGCTGTAACAGAAATATTTAAGATCCTTTAAAGTTTTATTATATTGAGTTAAGGTGCCCTTAAGTTAGTGGTACTTGTTAGCTGTTTCATGCTTAATTAAAGTGATGATAGAAATAAGAGAACCCGAATGGAGGACATTTCAACGCCTCACGGATACATTGGAATGATACACAAAATAATGTTGATAAAACACCGGCGTTCGAGAATAAGTAAAATTAAACTTTCCCCTTATCGATAAAAAAAAGAACTTGGCTAACATGTTGCTAATTAGAAGTATATTTTTAGTGTATTGTCACCATAGAAACGGAATAATATAAATTGCATTTGTAAAATCCATTAATTACAATAAAAAAATAGGTAAATCTTGTTGGAGCGTATCATCATAACTATCAGCCTCAAATTTTTCAACCATCCCAATTTGGCGCATTTAAGTCCAGCTTAGAAACATGCATACATTATTTCGTATTATTAAAAAAAACTGTATATCAATGCTGTTTTAATAAACACTTACTCAATATGAACATAGGAGAGCAGTTATCCCCGATAGCAGCCTCCAAGAACTCCAGCAGGATGTAGATCCAGTACCAAGGGATGAAACTCTTCACCAGCCCAATCACACCGCCCATCATGCCAGTGATGACGAGCGTCAATTTTCTGCCTAACCTACAATTGAAACAATTAAAGAACTAAAAGACGTCTTCTGTTGAACATTGACCATTTATTTCCAAAGATTGCTTGCTGTTGTTACAATAAGCTCACATTCAAACCCATCCTGAAACCTTTATAGGGGTAATACATCTCCACTCACTTAATCCACTAATTTCTTTAATTTAAACTGAAAAGGAATATTACTTGGCTTCGGCCCGTACTATTCAAAAATACCAGTTTATATGACTGAGATATGAAAATATATATTTATAAATATAAATAATAATAATAATAAAACATACTTTATTACACACCATAAACAAAATAATTACACAGGCAAGCATCTTATATATTCGCTAGTAGTACAATTTAGGCGGTCTTATTGTTTGAAGCAATTTCTTCCAGACAACCTTCAGGTGAGGAAAAGCAAAAATAATTTAATGAAATTGTAGTTTTCGAGTACCTATTAACTTTATTGCGGACTCGTCAGGCAATTCACAGTTATGCTTTTTGCAGGATTATTGATAATTCTTACAGTAAAAAAATAAAATAATTAAGAAGGCATACACTTTTACGTAAGTATATTAGTCACATCACATACCTAGATGAATGCGTGCCTAATTATCATTTTAACACCGGGTCTGGTGCATATTTACCTATTTATATTATTATTTAATTAATTTTAATAATACAAGAAACCACAATACAAATGGTATTGTAATACAGCAAACGTCAATGACATTATTAATTGTAGTAGCGAATTGTTATTAAATTATTTAGAGTTAGTTGTTAGATTTTATAAATTATTTGGTTTTAAGGTTTTCTTTTTGTTTCGACTATCGTGAATCGCTGTTCTTACATGATAAGTGATTTTTAAAAAACTTATTGTTTTTTTAAGCTAGGCAACGATTTATACACAGCCAAATATCAACGTTAGCAAAACTTGAGCAAAATTACCTGTCAGACAATGGTCCTACGATGAGAAGCCCCACCATGTAGCCAAAACTGTGGACCGTCCCTACTAAGGTCCTTTTCCATTCTTGGCAGGCCAGCTGGAACTACAAAATGACTTCTATTAATTGAAAGATTTAAAAAAAGTAAAATAATAATCATCACAATCTCTCTGCATGCCCTAAAGGTATGACTGGGAGAGAATGCTTTTAGCATTAAGTCCACCTTTTGTACACTTTTATTTGTGCAATAAAGTTTTTAAATAAAAAATAAATAAATAATATTATAACGACGGCGGCCAATCCCAACCGCAATTAGGCACTCTACCTTCTCTCTAAACTTTAGAGTCTAAAGGTTAAGCACGTTTATCCGTAATGGGAACAAATGGGAACAACACCAACTAGGCGTCAACTAGGTGTCTACCATATAAGGAAGCACGTTACGTAAAGGGATCAGCAACGCCTCGGCATGGGATCAGCACTGGATAGCACTCGCCTCGGATCGCGTTTGCTTTAACTTATGACAGTTCTTGTGAATGACAGCCCGTTTGACAGGGTAGGCGGATAGTTGACACCCATTGGGCGCAACTTTACAATGCATGCACAGCTGGTCGAGAGTGGGTACCGATTTGATCTCGTTCCGATATGGTGAAGCTCCGAAGTTGATAGATCTGGATTGAAGTATACTGAGTACAAATAATACTGAACGCCTCGAGTTGATACGGTTTTGTTCCCGTAACGGATTGATAGATGTGCTTAACCCAAAATCAGTTTAAATTTAATTCATATCGTGCCTTAAGTATGTATGTAGCATCTAAGCCAGAAGATTGTCACTTCTCAAGAGTTCTGACGAACAGTAAAGTAGACAAATGCTCCCAAAACTACTCGTACTTTACACTTTTTTACTACTTTTTGTACTACCTACCGAAGGTAAAGTTTTTATCTGACCCCATAAAACCCATAATCATAGAGACCACTCAACCTTAACTCTACACCTACGGTGATTTCAAAGTGGTAAAGCAAAAAGTTTAAGGTCGTAATGATGGTAGCATACTAAGTCCCGGTTTCGTGATCGATAGGGAACTAAACTAATGGTTATATTTCGTTATCATCAGTAAAAAAATACACGATGTAGATCTTAACAAAAAGTGGTAAGAACGAAATTGAACTGGCGCAAATTTAACTTTGTTCAAAACAAACGCTATTAACATCAAATTATTTTTGCTGTTAGCAAAATATATTGGTATTTTGGTTATTATAATAAGTTGTCACGGAGCCCTGTGCATGAGTCCGACTCGCACTTGGCCGGTTAGTTTTTTAAAAAGTTTCGGAACTTACTTCTCCGACAAAACTGTGAGGGTTCTCGTAGACCCATTCCGTGCAGTGGACAGTTCTGTTCTCATCATCGGTCATGTAACAGGTGTTGTCACCAAACGACTCGTTTGCGCATCTGGAAATATATAATAATGTATACAGGATGTCCCACAAAGAAGTTTTGGTATCGAGCTAAAGTGTAGGGCGTGTTTGCGCTCATCCAAACTAAATACATATAAGGTTTGAATCCGAATCTGAATCATACTTTCTCACTAATCCGAATCAAATGTATTATTAAGCTGAAGAGTTTTGTTTGATCGCGTTTGTCTCAGGAACGACTGGACCGATTTTAAAAAGTATTTTTGTGCTGAATAGCTTATTTATCGGGGAAGGCTTATAGTATACTTAAGGCCATAAAACGGAGGGAGGGGGCGTGCAAACTTAAAACGCGCAGATGCAGTCGCGGATGACCGTTAATTAACTATATTTTTTGGGTCAACATGTTTCACGGATAATCATAGAGCGCATTTGTCCACCCCAACATACGCTCTAATAATATGCATAACATCGGTCAGTTACTTTACTTCTACGTGTGTAATCAAACGCAATTGACAAGAATTGTAATTGTGGTAAGCTGAATGGCATGTAATCATCCTCGAGTAACACGGTGACAACAAGGAATCGTTCTCACTTAATTGAAAAAGACCGAAAACGATAGCAAATGATCCGTTCTATTAGCCATTTTAATTTGTTACATGATGTACCAAACACCCTGTATGTATAACGTTTATGTAGACAAACCTCACAGGTTTTATTTCCTACTATTACTGAATAATATTAATCAGTCAGGTATCAAACGAATGCCGAGAGTCGCATAACAATGGAATTTTTATTGTGTCTCGTTTACACATACTTGACGAGTTAAAGTGACTCCAAAGTGAATTAATTATTCACTTTATAAGCTCGTAATCTATATAACATATTTATAATGGACAGTGTACGAGGAAAGTGCTTATAAATATATTATGGTTTCTCTCTACATTTGAATAAGCAATTGATCATCAAAACGAGTCAGTTCAAAACACGTTGATTGACACGAGAAAGTTGTACAAAACACGTCATGTGTGAATGAATAAATTATTATATTAATTGATTGACAAATAAATTACACTAGAGATAAAGATACATACTAATATTATAAATCTACATACTATTACGTAGGTCACACAGTAAGTTTTGCGTAACTTAAAAAAACAACATGCTATAATCAAAATATTATGTGTATTGCTTTTCGAAATAAATATTGGACACCAATCACATACATTGGTCTAATCTCAAAGTAAGTAGCTAATGCACTTGTGTTATGGACATCAGACACAATGGTGGTAACACAACACCCAGACCCAGGACAATATAGATTTTTTTTATTTCTACATTGACCCGACTGGGAATCGAACCCGGGGCCTCGGAGCGGCGACGCCTTGAAACCCAGCATTCTTAGCCACTACACCACGGAGGTCGTCATATTTAAAATTATTTCATGCGATCGAACCATTTTTTAAAATACGAGGACCACAGATCTAAAGTCATGTTTTCTACGTGCTGATTGAACGCTATCACTGCCTCTTCGGAGTTGATAAAAGTAAAACCTCTCATCAAATCTTTGATGTTGGGGAAAATACAGAAATCACAGGACACCAACAATTAATGGAGTCTTTTAGCGGTAGCTAAAAATAACTATCACTTACTAGATCTAGGAATAAGCCGAGCCACCGGAATTTCAAGATATTTTCATCTACGCTTAGGTCCAGACTCGACCAACGATTATATTTTGTGTGTAATTATAATATGAAATATTTTATATTTTCTACGCTTTTCATTTTTGTATTTTTTAAGGCAGATGAACTAAAATCATATGTGAACTCAGTATTGTAACAGTTTACATACTAATTACTTATTTATTAAATAACAAAAATATTTGTTTTGTTTGGCAGGAATTATATTTTTGTACGTCAATTTTAGTATTTAATAATATTATTATAAAGTGCACTTGTAAGAAGCAACTGTATCAGACCAGTAATATAACCCTGTGCCTTACCCAAATTGTAACAAATACTTAGTAAAAACTGCATCAAAATCGGTTTGGCCAAACGCGAAATAATCGCGGAAAAAATATATATATGTATACAAACATACAGGTCAGTACCTCCTTTCTTTAAAATTGGTTAGTTAAAAAAAAAACAAATTGTTTCGGATCCTTATGTTAATTGTTTTGTTTATTCTTTATTAATTAACTTGTGAACGTCACATGAGTGACCTAAGTATTCCGGTGAAGCGTGAGTCGCTCACTCAACTCGTCCGGCCGACATATAAGCTTGCCGGTGAAAGTTGACTTTTATTTGCCTACACCCATTGACACTACTAATCGGTCATCAATGTAGAAATTAGCATTGGATAATTTATAAGTGTAAATTATTTACGCATTAGAAATTAATCCACTTTACGGTCCACGACCATGTTCTAGAAGCAAATGAAATGAAATGAAAGACGAGAGATATTTAAAATTAACACGTTACGGGACACTATTCCAGACACAATAAATGATTTATTATTTCCACGCCTGTAGGCGTTCACTGTCCCGAAACGTGTTAAACATGCAAAACGACATAGGAAAGGCAGTGTAGGATACTAAACGGAACTTTGGTATGAAAACAAATTATATGAAAATACATTATTCGTTGCGATTATGATTTCCATCAAATCGTTGTTACAGAGTGTACTTTAATTACTATTATAATGTATTATGGATGACGCAACAAAGGCATGTCCAGTCAACGATCTAACTAATTAACACATCGTCATAAGTATTGATTTATTTTTGGAAGTGTGTCTCTACCTCTTCTAAATGCATGTCTAAAACTAAAAGTTATAAAAAAGATGTTTGGCCACGCTACCACATCTCTTGTAGGCAAAAAAAAAGATGCGGAACTTATGCACAGTTTTTCACACCGGTGAGGATTTGTAGAATTAATCCACCCAATTTTCGTGTGAAAAATCGGAATAGCCCTTTGATTGGGGTTATTATCAAATGTAAAAAAAACGATCCCATAAGCAACGTGCATTTTGAATAATAAGGAAACATTAAGAGACTATAAAAATATCCCGATTGTTCATGGCGATGACGATTGCGTTACATTGTACTTATCTGAATGGTTGATGTTTAAGTTAGAGTATTGTAGACATAAAATGTCACAATAACATTCATACAAAATTCACACATCTTTTGTTCCCTTATTGCTACAAACTAAGTTTTCAATAGAACCCTAGGTATTGGTGTAACAGGAAAACATATTTTTGAAGTAGTTTTAAAAGTACCACTTGATTGATACACTAATCTTTTTATCGATTCAAAAAACGCCTTCATTGTGAGCTTTGCTAGAGTCGGTATAAAATGCAGAGTGCTGCATAAAGAAAGCAAAAATGCTTTCTTAATAAATAAAGATGGCACTTTTAATGTGTCTACTTGCATATATTTTGTCAAAACAAGAAAAAGAGATACTTAAGAAGATATATTTTCCTGTAATGCCCGGCTATTTAAAATTTAAGGCTCATATGTTTTTGATCAACAATATTTTATTATTCATAAGTAACGGGTTGACTGGAAAGATCATAATACTTGATACGCATACTCAACATTTATTAGGTCCTAGTTTTATGTGCCTCTGATGATGTTATTACGATCAAAATTAACATTTAGTCCTAATATTCCAGAAGTTAGTCTCGGTTAAGTCGATTTTACCGCCAAGTTTAGTTGAAATTGCGACGATACCACCTCTACTTGTTGTAGAGAAAAAATATACATAAGTGATAAGGAAAATGTTAATTAGGCACGCTCAAAACTCAATAGGTACTCACCACAAACATTCGTGTTAACTTATCACAGAAATACAGTTCAATTAAAAAGAAACGGTCAAATTGTATCATATACGATTTATAATTTATAAGACTTACTTGAATGCGACTTCTTCCGCAGTGAACACATAATTATTACTGTACACACCGTTTGATGCAAACGCTAAGAAGGTGAATAATAAGAATAGAATATGATATCGTCCAAATACACTAAAATCTTTTAAAACATCGTCGAAATCCGTAGCTGTCATTTCCACTGTCCAAAATATTTTGGGACAAAATTATCACCAAAGGACACCAACAAGTACACCAACATTAGTATAAACCATTTTTTTTAATATTTGTTTGTAATTGAAACATTAATTGATTTTGTGAGAAGTCATAATATAAGTACCGCTTGTTGCAAAATCTCAGAAGCAATAAGATTCGATTCAATATGAGCGAGTGAACGGGCGGGTCGGCCGGTCTGTCTGTTTGTTGATATTGATAAATGAAGGCGACTGCGCGCGCGCCGGTGCCGCGGTGTCGCATCCGCGTTACCTAAACCGTCTGTGTGTGACCTGGGGCAGGGGTAACAAACATTTTTTATTCCTTACATTATCAAAGAGTAAACAAAGGTAATTTTTTAAGTCCAACATAAATACTTTCTTTTTTGTGCAATAAATAAATAAATAAATTTAAAAAAAAATTGTTTATTTCGGACATCATGATCCATATGGTTGGGTTAGTTACAAATTGACTTAAAACTAAAGTTAGTAATATACACAAAATACACATAAAAAAAGCAATGACGAGTAAATAAAGTAGTCAATTTATTTAGAGATTATTTTAATGTTTTAGAATGCATTAGCTTACATTTTGTCAAATTATGCTAATAATATCTCTGATACGATAAGTAATGTAATTTGTCTAGCTATAAATAAAACAATAAGTAATATAAAAGTGTCATTAGCGTAAGAGATTATAGTTTTTATAATCGAATTATTTTACATAACCTTTCGTTTCTAGGGTGCAATTGACGCAGTTCAAAGTCCCTATAACCCTCATTATAGTTGCCTTTGTGTGTTAGTGATTTCAAACTACAATATTAAGTTTAAGACATTTAGCCTGATAGTTGACCATCTCTGCTAGGGCATGAGACTTAGGTAGGAAGGAAAGATTAAATGTGTCGGCGTGTAAGGATGACGTTAACTCTTTGAGATAGGGCGATGATTTAAAGTTATTCTGTAATGATAAGAGTTTATTGATTTGTGTTTCAGTATTCTACTGAGAGAATCAGTATGAGTACTCATAGGATAAATTTATTTATCCAGATGTCTATGTAATCTAAACATCTACCTCGCAAAGCAAACACGTTCAGAAAGATAAAAAAAATCATTGATCTTAAGCCGAAAGAAAACACTGTTGATGCTTTAATTTTATTCACAGTTATCTAGATAGATATGCTTTTCCACTAGCGATAAGAAAATAATAAGCAAGATGAAGGTTAAAACACATCTATCCACCGATAATGGGTACCTACAGCATTGTATTAAATCGAGGCGATCGGTGAGTATTCTTTGTATGAAACTCCATACTGCAACGCACATCTATCAACTTCGTAGCGTAATCACCTCGGATCGAGATCAACTCGGGCGGGACCTACTCACATACAGCTAGTCACCCAATGTTCGTCAACAATTCGTCCACACCGTCAAATGGGCTGTCATTCACAAGATGAACTGTCATAAGTTTTAGCAAACGCGATCCGAGGTGTGACGTTTGCTATCCGATGCCGACCCCATGCCGAGGCATTGCTGGAGGCCTACTACGAAAACCGAAATCCGTCAAAACGATTATCGTTTTACGGATCCGAAGCATTATGTAGTAAGGATTGCATACAAAAAATGATTCGGATCCGCAAAACGATGATCGTATTGATGGATTTCGTTTTTCGTAGTAGGCCGTCTGATCCCTTACTTAACGTGCTTCCGAATAGTTACCTGGTTGATGAATACGGTTCTGTTCACGTTACGGGATAGATATGCCTCAACGTTAAGCCTAAGAAAGTTTTTTGGAGATACCATGCTAAAATATTTAGTACTTTGATACTTTTTTACCTACTAGCACCCGAAACATGAACAAAATAAATTGACGGCCGCACTCAGAGATGTAACTTTTATGTAATGTTCATTATTATCAAGTTCAAAGGAGGTGTTTACAAAAATTCCAATACCATATACGGTTTGTCTAAAAACAGCTAAAAATACAGGTGATTAGACGTACCATATGAAATCTTAATTTAATTCTCTATTTTTGTGTAATTTAATTAATAAAAAAATACACTATTAAAAACCCTGACTACTTCTTCTGTTTAAACTTTCTCCAAAAACATTTCGAAACGTGCAAAAAAAGTAAATCTGTGAATATCAAATATTATAAAGGTTTTTTTTTTCTTAAGTAACAATTTAATTTACTGATATGTAAGTACAATAAACCTAACTAAAGAGATGCGTCCGGTTTTTAAAGAACAGCTTACGCACAATGCGACAATCATAAACCAAATTAGCTATCAATATGATTCAGCACATCTACTCGTAGTAACCAGGGTCGTGAATGAAGATGGCTCGAAAATAATTACAGTGGCACAATAGTTCACGTCATTCGCGTCGCGCATCGCTGATTCCACTTAATACTATTGAATACAGTCAAACCCAGCGAAGTGGACTAGCATGATTGAAAGTTAATGAATAAGTGATTAGGTTCACCATAGAACTTGTGAAACGGTGATTTTGTTGCAAACAAAAAAATAAGGATTTTTGTTCAAGTCAGCGGTAATATTTTATTATAAGTGGTTAATGACTTCGCATATCAGCTATTAATGGTCTATTCCTATAAAAGGTCAAATCATTTTAAGTGATAATATTAGCAGTGGCTTTGTATACATCATAGAAACTGGACCTATCATTATTTATTGAAAATTCGAGATTTTAATTTTAATTATTTTCTTTAACATAGACAATATAATTTTTTAAAACAGCACCCTGACTATTTCAAAAGTTATCTACGTCATTGACTTCGCCTCTATATAGTTGTTTTTTTTTGTAGTGTTTTGTCACTATACAAACTTAATAATATAAATTGCACTTGTAAAAAGCAACCGTGACTCTGTGACAGACGAGGAATTGAGGCTTCGCCTCTCTCAATTCAATGCCAAAACTTTGTTTTTCTCTAAACTTAGCCTTAATTCATTAAAAAAAATCTGAAAAAAAATTACCTTAGTCTTCAATTTTCTCAAACCTAGCGGATAAAAATCCAAAGTGTTTGCTACAAAAAAAGATTAATTTATTTTTATTGTGCTGAATCGGCCATCTAAATATTATCACTTCAAAATAAGGTGACCTTATAGATAGATTTTAGTCATTACTTAACACTAAATCTAGTCAAGAAAATCAACAAAGTGTTTTATGAACGTATACGTACGTAAAGTGCCATTTAGGGCCCGCCCACACGTGCGCGTATGGTGTGGTTGTGATACCACACCACGAGGTCAAGCGTATATTTTGTATTGAAAATGAACAGGAGCTCTATTTTTGAATCACTCGCTTCTAGATGGTGAGTGATTTTCGTTCGACAACAAGTTATTTTCGTTGACTTTTAATTCATCTATGAACGAAAATCACACGCCATATCTAAGCGAGTGATTAAAAAATAGAGCTCCTGGTCTATTTATACGTACCATATTTTGCAGTCGTTATCGACCGCTTGTGTGGTACCGACGACATCGCAACAACATCGCTACTACAACGCAACTACCAGTGAAACCAAGAACTAGTGGCCGAGAAAGAACCAAGAACCACATCGACATTGTCGGAAACACAACGCAACTATTGACGGCTGCAGCGACACTATTCACACTTAATACCACTGCTTGACCACATTTTGTCGCTGCGATGTAAAATGGCTGGGGTACCTACGTGTGGGATGGCCCTTCCCTTAACAAACTTAGTAAAGGGTCTTTGTGGTAGATGAAAACTTTATCAAGTAAAAAAATAAATTCTTACCGGTACACTTCAGTCTCCGCGATGAAGATGTAATTACTAAAGTACAGACAATTGAGAGTAAATCCGACGTTTATTATAAGCATTTGAAATGTGTGGTATTTCCCAAACACTTTAAAATCGGAGAGCACCTCGTCAATGTCTTGAATTTCTGACGTCATATTGAGAAGTATTAACTATAATGTTTTTTCTCTTTAGACTGCCAAACAGGTTTGCAAGTCACTGCTCAATTACAAAGAACGTCTTATATAGAAATGGACTAGTAGTATCAACAGTCTTCGTCATTAAATTTTTAAATTAAATCACTTTCTTATTTGATAACTTCAATCATTATTTTATGCAATGTGCAGTGACAATTACAATGTCTCTTCTTTCTTTTACGTTGTCTCTATGTTCTTTACTGGAAATTAAAGCAAATTGTTTAATTAAATTACAGTGCAAATTATGCCAATTTTACGATCTCTGAAACGTGGGATTCGTTAATTTGTAATTTTTAAATACGTAATTTTATAAAACGCTTCGATTTTGTTTGTCTTCAGTTCGTCAAAGTTCAGTATTTCAATGTATTACTTGATATGGTGTTACTTCATCTGTACGGTGCTGCGTCTGTAGTCACCCAAATATCACACACTAACTAAAATGTAGCTCGGGAAAATTGATCACTTAGTTGAATGTTCTATTCACAGTCCGGCTTTTGTAGCGACAATTTTAAATATTTTGTATCTAATTTAAAAAAAAATCATTATAATCCACCGGATGTTTCCTTACCAATCAGAAGTTTGTAAGTAATTTGGAATGAATAGGATTATCTGTTCATTTCAGTCTTTGTTATGAGCGATATGAACAGCATTCAATTATAGATACTAATGGTTTGAGCCAAATCATTTCAAACTATAATTCAAGTTATGCCATGTTTCAATGTTAAACTACAGATATATTTAAAAAAACGTGCTGAAACTAATAAATATCAAATAATAAAAAATAGTTAAGTCAATGAAGATAAAATTAATTACTCCTGAGTATCATCAACCTCACGTTTTATGTTTTTATTACCTTGGTGTATTGTTTTTTCAACATTTTACGTGACTTTCAACTTTTATTACAGGATTATAACAATCGTATCTTGAATGGGTAGCATTATTATTTATTTAAATTGCATCTGTTATTCGTTTGTCATTCACAAAAGGTTATTGTTTTTACATGGCTTCATCATTTATGGTATGTAAATAATGCGACACCAACACAATACTTATATTTCTTTCTTCTTTTCGTGTTTTTAATGTATGTTGGTTATGATAACAATTCATATAACTGGCAATGAATGGCAAACAATAAAAAATAACTTTCACAGAAATAGACGTACAAATAAGTACTTTCGTAAACACGCCTTTTTTCATTAGACAACATTAACACGTTCCGGGACACTACTCCAGACACAATAGATGTTTTATTGTTTTCACGCCTGTAGGCGGGCACTGTCCCGGAACATGTTAAGTTACGTGTGTGATGATTTATAGAGCTCCTGCCTGAAATATCGTAAAAACATGAAAAATACATTCACGACCACAAGGAACTTCAGTTTGAGTGCTAAAACTTAATGTTGATGACCAATTTCAAGCTATTATTTTCCGAACCATTGTCTACCCTTGATTTGTAGTTTAATAAAATACTTGTTTAAAGTATAGAATAAATCATGTACCCGGTTATTTGTTTAGTAATATATATGTACTACTCATATGTTATTCAATTTAGGGCATTTCTACAGAAACGACTGATTGACCTACTGGAGCAAAAAAACTACCTTTAAAATTGAATAACGTGTCTCAAAAAAATCACACGTATTTATACAACTCTTGGCCTGATGGAGAGCATATCAAAAAAACCACCAGGTTCTACATATGGCTTTAAAAAAATCTGGAAGTCCAAAAACGGGCAGAATTTGGCCTAAAATGGAGTGTCCGGTTCCCAGAATTTACTCGTTTTTGTTTCATAACTTTTAAAATAATGATTACTCATTATTATTTCTACATTCCTGAAACAAGGGATAAATAAAAAAGCCATAAGACTGTTTATATTGATTCTGAATCCTTTAGTTTCGGTACAGTGACACATTAAAATATTGTCCGAGGGGTGTACCTCAATTCGGTGAAATTTACTTTTATTTACCTATAGCACTATCTACGCTTATTAGAAACGGTTACTATGGATTCCCGCTATCTAACCGTTGCCCCCGAGCGACCGAGCACTATAGACGGGGGACTTGTTGCGTTGAGGAGCAATTTTCAGAGGTTCGAAATCATTCGGTGTTTTTGGTTTAGGGTAATTTCTCAAATCGGTGTGCCACTTAAATTATGTTTCTGAAGTATTTTTGGAGATTTGTGCTAAAATTATTAGGTGTTTAACTGCATTTTGCCGTTACATTTAGTTAAAATTACTGTTACTCATAATATTTTGAGTAATTTTATGTATTGTGATATTTTCTCAATTCCGTGGATCTCAATTCCGCTGGAAAATGGGCACCAAATTGAGATTTTACTGTGATGTTATGAATTTTGCTAATAGGAACTATTCATTTATTTCATAAAACGATTCTGCTGGAGATTGTGTAAGGCACTGTCTTATTTTTTCTAAGACTTAGGCCAATTTTAGTAAAACTCTCTCTCACAATCCAATAAACAGATTGAAAAAGTGTAGACACAAAACTATTTCTTTTTAAACTTAAGAGCTTGGCTCTTGTCGGTGGAGCAATTGCTATTATTTTCTTTTTTTTGCCTTTTTCTTGTCATCCTGGTATGACATGACATTTACTTTTTCCCTTACTTGGTCAAAATAACTTCTCCTAGGTCTTCTTCATTCCCTTATTCCTTCCTTCAAAAATGTAAGATAGACAAAACAAATAAATTGACGGTTTTATGTATTAATGGCAATAAATAGAGCAATAAAATTACACTTGAACAAAGACCTATCCTAAGTATCAAAAAAGACACATCATCATCATCATTATGAAAAGGACGTCCACTACTGAACATAGGCCAACCCCACGGCTTTCCACAGCGACCGTTCACTAGCGTTCTGCATCAAGTTTAATCTTGCAATCTTTACAAGGTAGTCTGTCCATCTTGTCTGTGGACGTCCAACACTGCGTCTTTGGTTCTCTAATCTAGAACTTTTCTGCCTCAACGGCCATCAGTTCTTCGCGCTATGTGTCCTTTTCATTGCCACTGAAGCTAATTTTAAAGGCTACGTCCTTTACCTTAGTTTTTCTATGTATCTCCTCATTTTTGATTAGTTCTCGTAGAGAAACTCTGAGCATAGCCCTCTCTATCACTGGTTATGTGATTTTGAGCTTCTTTATAAGGCCCATAGTAAGATACCATGTTTCGGATCCATATGTCATCACACACCTCCGGTATGCCAATGATATAGTCGTTGTGGCAAAAACGCTGAACAACCTTGGCACTATGCTCGAAGACATGGATAAAATAGACGAAAATCATGTCGAGCTCCCATAGTGTACATACTCCAGTATCTGTTGGGAACCAAGTTCTTAAAGTTGTTGACGAGTATGAGTCTACCTGGGAATAGTAATCCAATTAGGTAGGTTAAACTTAGAGAAAGAGATCAATCAACGATTCCAACTCAGCTAGGCAGCGTTCGGGAAATTGTGCAAAAGTATCTTCTCGTCTCAATTACTCTAGTGTCGTAGGAAGACGAAAGTCTTCAACCAGTGTTTGTAACCAAACATAAATAAAATGTTGATTAGATTTTTTTGTTTATATTTCAAACAATCAATAAAGAAAGGCACAAAAACCTGAAATAAACCATTACCGATAGACCAGCAGCTATTTAACAAAACGCTTTAGGTATTTATTATTTTGGTCATTCTAATACATTATTTTTTATAAGGTTACATCAATTCTCAATTCATTTTCTCAATTCGGTGCTTTCTCAATTCGGTGCTTAACTTTTCTCATTAACCACTCAACAAAATTAAGGCAAATAGTTATTTTAAGATTCAGGGTGGGGTAAACTTAATTTTATATTATATAAATTACTTAACAAAGCAAATTACAAATCAACCACCGAATTGAGAAAAAAAGTACCCTTCTGTAGAAATGTCCACATAAAGGAGAAACCCGATTCTGGGCCTGGGCCCCTATTTTTGAATCACTTGCATGGATATGGCGAGTGATTTTCGTTCAAAAACGATTTTTTTTCTATGACTTTTGACACTACGTCGAACGAAAATCACTCGCTATCTTGAAGCGAATGATTCAAAAATAGGGGCCCTGACAGTTACAGGCATGAAACATATACCAAAAGAATGAATATTTTTGCTATATCACCATGTTTAAATCTTACTCAAAATGGAAATAGCCAACGGCAAAAATAAACCGATTTAATAAGACAACTGTGAACCTGTGACAGACGAGGAATTGAACCCCGTGTCTTACGCAATCCGGGCGTATGCCCACACCACTCGGCCACCGTCACATTAACAGGCCTGTTGAATTTCTGCAATTAATATTAAAAGTGCAATTTATATTATTAAGTTTGTATGGTGACAAAACACTATAAAAAACAAAAATAAACTATAAACCGATTTTATGTTGTATCATTAGTAGGATATGTACGCACTATTTATGGTCTGCCCTGTCACCTTTGGCTGTATGGATATGTTTAGAGGCCGTTAAACTGATATAAAAAAAATGATCTGTCAGTGTACAGTCACCGTCAGATATTTTGTAGCAGACAAGGTGATCATTAACTTGGAACAGTCAAAATGTCAATAAGTTGCATACATTACAAGTTACCAATAATCAATAATATCTGAAAATTAATTAATTAAAACATAACATAATTATTAAATAATGTTCAGATATTAATAGATTTTTTTATTGTATGGAATTTATTGATATTTTAACTGTTCAAAAGTATTTGGTCACCTTGTCTGCAAAAAAATATCTGACGGTGACTGTACATAACCTTAAATATTTTCAGTAAATTATTTTACTGATTTGGCCACTGAAAATTGTAGTGAAAATGGGCCTCGTGAGAAAACTATAGGTAGACCTAAATATAGGCCAAGTTACAGCTCTGTAACGCCAGGCCCAAGTTTCTATGGGAACCGGATTTCTCCTTTGAATTTTCAATTTCAATTTCAATTCCGTGGTAAAAGACCCATTGAAAGCGATGCCTACACGATATGAGTTCAAATCAGTATGTCATATAACCTTCTTTAATTAAAGTTAAAGATTTTTAATTCATGAACCATGTAAGAAATATTAACTGCATATAGGTACCTACCTACAACTCAGGCACACAGCACCAGCACGTACGAAAGAAGTTTTATTCAGCGTTTATAGTCTTGTACACAGAAGTAATCTAGTAATGTATCGTTAATCTGTCGATAATACAATACTAATAAAAGTAAACTTTTAAAATATGCACTTTAAAATAAATTAAAAAAATATATAACTTGTTAAGTTATTAATAAACTATTGAATCTTCGAAGGAAAGATTTAGCTTAGTGCCATCGTAATCATCTCAAGCATCACCAGGAACTCTATTTTTGAATCACTCGCGTCAAGATGGCGTGTGATATTCAATAATTAAAGTCGAATTTTGGAATGAAAACCAGTTGTAATATACACAAAAAAATATTTGAAAAATCATTGCAAATTTTTTGAATACCCACGTCTATATTTCGCGAGGTTTTTGTTGATTTTTTATTCGTTTTCGAACGAAAATCACACGCCATATCCAAGCGAGTGATTCAAAAATAGGTCCCCAGAGCTCCAAAATTAAATTATTGAATTTAGAACACTGTGAGCATCAGAATCGCCTGTCAACGGTCATATATAACTTTGCAACTGTGTCTACAGATTGCTTATGAATTGCTTACATATGCTTAGCATGATGGCAGAATTGCTTATTGCATAATTTAAAAGAATTAAAACATTTACGGTTGACCATCCATTCTGACGTAAGAATGGCTGGTCAATATCTGTAGAGTACTAAATATGTGGAATCACTATAATTTTTACGGGTCAAAGATTGCTTATCCATTGCTTATTTCACTATTCGTGAGCCAAGACACTGTTAATTTTTCATTCTTTGGAGTTGGTTTAAAACTATTACCATTAGGAGCATAATTAATACCTGTACGCTATTCTTTTATTTTTTATACCTCGGTGCGTATTGCGATGCAGTTTTGACAGTTAAACAGCTCTGTTTTACTGTCAAATTAGCAATTCTTATTGCAATTTCGCATTAAATTGATACAATTACTATAATAAAACAAGATAAATATAAATATTAATACCATTGTAGTGAGAACACTAATCCTACTACTATTATAAAGGCGAAAGTTTGTAAATATGGATGTATGGATGTTTGTTACTCTTTCTAATATAGCACCGCAGCAAGTTACGGCGCGGTCGGTAACTTCGGTATTACTACCAAAGCGCTGCAACCATAGCGCTACGAGCACCGTTTTTAGAGATAAACACTATACTATACTATGATATACTTTTTTTCACTGCCCATGGCATTTATAAATATTTTCAAAAACTACAATCGACAATATCTATCGATAAATTAACAACACTATCTCCCACTAGGCCAAAGAATTACGAACTCGTGCAGTCCAACTCCGATGGCAGTGATTCGATTAGAGAACTAAGAGCTCGGGAACTTTTGTAGGCGTTTGCGCTTCATTATGAAGAACAGCCTCAAGCTAATTTAGTATGCAAAGGAAGAGGCCACTCCTTAGCACTAAGGTATTATAGGTACTTAAGAAGCCTATGTCGTGTAAGTCAGTCCTTCTCAAAGTGTACGATGCCGCGCCCTTGTGGGTACTACAAGGGGGCTTTAGCCTTTGTACGTAACCTTTGTATTAGGTCTTGGAGGAAAACAAAGTGAAAACCTAACGTGGTAATGGAGGTAGAGATCTTGACTTTCATAGTGAACTGCAGACCGAAAGTTAAAGTAGATTCATTACACACTGCGACATTTAGCAGCGATTCAGTCGCGATGCAGCATCGATGCAGTCGCAAAATGTCAACCTTTACACACTGCGCTACTATTAGCGTCGATAAAGTCGCGATGCTAACGCGCGTTAGTATCGATGCAGAGCGATGCAGAAGCAAATTATGTACTGGATAATGCATCTGTGACTGTATCAATGCTAACGTGCATCAGCATCGATGCAGTCACGCTTCTGCATCGATACTAACGCGCGACTGCATCGATGCCAAATTAAATCTGTTCATTGCGTGAGTCGCTATGCCCTCGCGCATTTTCAAAACGCGCGTTAGTATCGATGCTAAAAGTCGTAGTGTGTCTATGTCGTGGGGTCTGAATGTTGAGGGTAAGTGATAATATCTTAATCCACCATGACCTAAGAACCAGTAAAATGACTAAAACGGACAATAAAACTAGAGTAGAGCTGTTTGTAACGAACACCACATCGACAGCCAACTTTCTACCCTGTCAAAAACAGTCTTAAGCAGCTGATTTGCATACTTACATTACATTCCAAAATATTAATATTCAGTTTTTCGAGTTCTTTAATGAACGCCTAAACTACCGAACTGCTATTGTAAAAAATTGCCTGTAAAATTCTTAATGGTAACAAATACGTAACGAAGGTAGTAGCGTGCCTGTTGCATACGTAAAAGCTCTTGTGTTTTATTATATTCTTCTTGCACAATCCCTTCGAGATCCAAGCGGAATAGCACTTGAGCATTTCGTATGGACACCCCATATTTATTACTTGCGCTTAAACGAGAGTCTGTAAAGTGAAATAAACAAAGGATATTTGCGTATTCTTCTTTGATGTTTCAAATGGGGCGGTTGAAAGGATTAAAAACGCCGAAAATGCGCAAGGAAACCCATTCATCAGACTTCATTCAGTGGAATAAAAGGACGAGTGAAATAATCCATTATGAGGTTAAATAGCGCGAAGTTCTTTGAAATGAATAAATCTGTTAAGGTACGACCATACTCGTACATAATAAGTGAGTGAGAAGGAATTTACGCCTAATTAATAATTTCTGTGAGTATTTCTCTCATTAATTATTGTTTGAAATGATGATATCGTCATACGATGAAATAAAAATATAACTAGGTGACCTAATTGATATTCGCAGTAAAAAACGTAACTTTGCATTCGTCGTTAAGTGATCGCTTTCTAACGATAGAGTTCAGCATCTGAGATCACCATCTATAATAATCATTTCGAGTTACTATTCAGCCCGTATCCATATAACAAACTTATATAAAAATGATTAAAATTCTGGACACAAATACATTACTTTATACATATATTTGTTTATACAAATTATCTACATCTTTTTTTCATGTGTTTGCTCTTGATTCTTGCCTTGTTAGTGTACCCAAGATACCCCGGGTTCTAATCCTGAGTCAGGTTGAAATTTGTTTATGAGTCTTTCCATCTTAAAAAGACTCGGAAACAGCTCGGAGTCAGGTAGTTGGAGGTGATGACTCCCCCGTGCCTCGGGCCGTTGGTACTGCTGCACCTGATCTCTCATCGGTAATGTCATTCGCTGTCACACGAAACCGGTAATGTCAGACTGTTGTGTCCTAGTGTATTGCGCTTGCGCACACATGTGGGAACTATATTATCTGCTGCGTACCTGGGCCCCTATTTTTGAATCACTTGCTTGGATATGGCGTGTGATTTTCGTTCGAAAACCCATAAAAAATCAACGGAAATCACTCAAAATCTAGACGTGAGTACTCACAAAATTGAGCAATGATTTTTCAAATCCTTTTTGTGTAGATTACAACCGTTCAATCATTCCAAAATTCGACTTTAAACATTGAATATCACACGCCATTTTAAGAGGGTTAATAGGGTACGCCAAGCAGGGTAGGTACAGTAGGGTGGCTAAACCGACTAGCAAAGTAAAGACATAGTCGGTGATAGAGCGATATCACCCAGAAGAACCCTCACTCTGACTATAAAGATTTTTCGATTTCGGAATCTATTCGAAATTCATTTTTCGAACGTTGTAGCTTTGTAGCCATCACTTAAGAGTGTGTTAACTAAGTTAAGCGAAACATAAGACGGTTCCAACGAACACGTTCGTGAAACGGGAATTAGTTAAGTGAATTAGAGTACGTCACGTCTTTGGCCCTACACTCGAGGTGCGTGATAATGTCAATATTGGTGGAATTGTGTTAAGTCATATGCAAGAATGTAGGAAATTGTATGGTAAAAAATATGTATGATGTCGTCTTGATTTCTGGAATAAGCACAAAAACATACAAAAAAACTAGAGGCCGATTCTCGCATGATCGAACGTATTTCGTGTGGTAATTCGATTAGGAGTATCACTGTTTTACCGAATAAATCACCTAATATATTCACGTAAAAAAAACTACCGCACGAAAAAAATCTAAATGCATAGAAATCGTGACCCAAATAAAGAAATAACTGTATTTTTTTTTTAAAAGAAAATTCGATTGGTGAACTTTTTCGTACACGGGTTTTCGTGAAATAGGTTAAAAATCATTTCAGAAATTTAAGTGATGACCGCCACACAATATTAACCCCTGAATAATATTAATAAACATATAACTAACATGAATTTAGAGTAACGAACATCACATACCGACGACGTTTAGACCGGCGCGAACACAATTATGTGAGTTAACCCTCAACTTCAATCCCGGCCAGACTCCTAACTGAGGGTAGGTTGAGAGGTTAAGGACGCTTAAGGATCTAATCTAGGTACACGACACTCGCACTACTTTTACTTACAGATGTTATACTTCGTAATAAGAGGAAATACCTACATGCATTGCAAGTCGTATTTTCAACCATTTATGAAAGACGAATTGTTCACCTCTTAACTTGTACATATAATACTCAAATGTATCTATTCATGTACGATATTAATTATATCTTGTGCACTTGGTTATCATTCATTAGTAATATCAGGATGGATTAGCTCATTACCTTAACTATTAGACATGACGGGTCTTGCAATGCAACGCGAAAGTTTAAAATCCTATAGCTCATTACCTGTTTGATGCCTTTATAATACTCCCAGGTACCGAGTAGAATGAAACTGCATTTCGTTTGGCATCGTTTTTTTGTTCTCAGTCACACAAGTCGTGACCATTTGTCACCATTGAAACAATATGAGCAAAAACTGTAACACAACGGTCACCGTCGAAATTGCATAAATAATTTATGCATTGAACGCTCAGAGACGGAAAATATTTTGCGAATTCACGCCACTAACTACTTAGACAAATGCACACTGTCGTTCGGATAATAAAGATACGAGAGCAAAAACTAGCTACTGTTGAAAAAGCGAACGTGCAAAATGTGAAATTGCAACTACGGTGAAAAATTATACCCAACTGCATGCTTCGTTTTGGTTAGAATTTTATTCTCAAAACTTTTGCCGGGGAGAAATAATGTTTGCTCCTGTGGCACACACTTTTATTTGTAATTAGTGGGTGCCGGCATAATAAACACTGAATTAATTATTGCGCTGTAATATTGAAACTTTAATTTTAAAGCAAATGGATTATGAATTGTAAATCCCGGAGAAAATTAACAGCGGGCAAATATTATGTTTTCGCGTATTTTGCGGGAACTTCAATTACCTCTGACCGTGTTGACGCATATTTATGTACAGCGTTTCGGTTTCGTGGATTTTAATGTATTTTTTAATAATTAATTCGACTCGTGTTTGAACTCCATCCAACATGGTTATAAACATTAGTTGTAACATAATGTTGCAATCGACTTACATTTATTTATATGCTTTACTACGAATTCATTCATACTCCTCGTATGTAGTTTTTACTAAGTATTTCAGTATACTTTAATACAGTGTATAAGGAAAAGAATATTTATATTAACTGTCGGTACTTGTTTGCGTAAGGATCATTACATTCTTTCAAATGTAGGTGAGAGCTAATGTTAGATCTGTCATTCAAATTGTTCAACACCAACGCAATTATGGCCGTTCGTGCCGTCTCCATAGCGGGAATATTCCAATAACAATCACCCGATGAGCTCAAAACAATTCGCCAACAATCCAGGAGGCCGCAGACAGCCGAAAACTCGCGACTCGCGAACGTTTAATATTTCGAGCCCCCAAAATTATTTCAATAACTCGCCCCAGAAAGGGAAAATATTCCAATCTATCCCTCCCCTCCCGAACCTGTGAGAACTTTTTCAAACTTTCCAATAAATCGTCGACATTCTTCGCCGAACGCTTCTGAAAGGATTAAATTTGGTATTAATTGAAATTTTTATCTAATATTATTAATAAAGATTGAATTTTTTTTAAAGATTTTTCAGAAGAATTTAATAAAGACGCATCTCTGTTCCTAAGTTTAAAGTGCTTTTATCTACTCACTTGATGCTTACTAATCGAAAGGTGATATTCAGAAAGTCCCGCAATAACTCAAATTGAAGCCCACTAGTGCATTTGTCTAAAAGCACCGAATAAAAATAAATAAATTAATATAATCTGCAAAATTTAATATTCAAGTAAATAGCAACGTTTTATCTGAATCATGATTTTATAAATGAAAGCTGAATATTTGCGTGGTTAAAAACTTGTTTGATCAAACGCTTGTTAATACAGTGGGCTTTACATTTTTGCGCATTTTTTATTTTCGCAGCCTATTCCATCCAAATATTCACAAATGGTTTGCAACTATTAGCATATTTTGCGGCGAAAAAAGCAAATTAATTTCGGTACAAGTTGGAACGCAACATTGTTCCGATAATGTATTCCAAGTCCGCATTATTTACGGCGGAGCCACCAGGTGGCGCCACTGTATGCCGAATATTGAATTGCAAAATTCGGTTTTTGCATATGGATGCAAAAAGCGGGAACGCAGGTAAACGATAGGACCAAATGCCTGTTGTAATAATTTTGTGAATCCTCAGTTTCGATGTTTGAATTGACATTTAGGTTTGTTGTTTAGACCGCAAATATTGACAAGCACTGAAATTGGTTAGACTTTAAATTATCCGTTCAAATGACGGATATTGATCCTCACTAATGGAAAAATAAAGCTGAATAACAGAACTTTTAATGTACTATATTTTAAAATATACATGAATGAAATCGATATCTACTTTTGTGTTGAAATTCACTCTTGAACATTTCACTTACGAAAGAAATAACAAAAAAAAAACAAGAAGTTTTAACAACTATAAAAACTTAAATAATGTAACTAGTTACTTTGGCCAGCTCAGACCAGTAACTGCGACCACTGGAGAAGTTTGAGGGAGGCTCTTGCCCAGCAGTGGGACAGTAACAGCTAACTAAAAAAAAGGATCAAGACAGCCTTTACGAGACAGAAAAAAGTACGGAACAGTAAAAATCAAATCAAATCAAATCAAAAATCTTTATTTGCATTAAACATGGTGTAACATTATGTTAATATGATTAAGCTCTAAGACATGTTTTGCCTAACTATATTTAAGCATGCAAAAATTTCCTTTTCTGGAGCCATTGGAATAATTTAGTTTTAAATTCTAAAGTTTTAAAATAAATTACAATAGCTGTTTTGAGATCTGTTATATTCTTAATATGTCTATGGGCATACACAAATCTATTAAATGAGTTTTCCAATTCAATTCTTGATCTATTAAGACACCTAGGAATTTAGTTTCTGTGACCTTTTTAGGGTTCCGTAGCCGAATGGCAAAAAACGGAACCCTTATAGTTTCGTCAAGTCTGTCTGTCTGTCTGTCTATCTGTCTGTCTGTCTGTCTGTCTGTCTGTCTGTCTGTCTGTCTGTCCGTCCATATGTCACAGCCACTTTATTCTGAAACTATAAGCATCACAAAGCTGAAACTTGGTAGGTCGGTGTCTTTTGTTTACCGCTTTCCGATTCAGATACAAAAAGTAAGAAAAAATAACATTTAAGGCGGGGCTCATACATGAAACTAAAACCTAAAATATTTTTTTACCCAAACCTGTGCGTGTGGGGTGTCTATGGATAGGTCTTTTAAAATAATGTTGAGGTTTTTATAACCATTTTTTCTTAAAGTGTAAGGTTTGAGCTATAGACGCTTCCAAAGTGGTAAAATGGGCGTCCCACCCCCATCTAACTTTTGAACTAAGAAAGGGAAAATATTGAAAAAAATATATGATGTAGATCTTAACAAAAACTTGCAACAAAAATTGGTTTGAAGGAGATCGAACCAGTAGTTTTTGAGATATTGCACATTTTTATCAACCGCAAATATAATACGTCTATATGCGTCGTATATGCGTCTTTCATACAAACACTATGAAAAACAAAGTTATTTTTTCTGTCGCAATATATTGTGATGTTTTCGTTAAGTGAAAGTAAGTGGACCCTGAATTCAGTTAAGGGTGGCACGGAACCCTCAGTGCGCGGGTCCGACACGCACTCAACCGGTTATTTTTATTGTTTGTTCAAATATTTTATGTTCATGTCAATATTTTGTTTCAATTGATTATTGTCATTAAATTGAATATAAACAGTTTTGTTAATATTAATTAAAATATTTAAAAAAGTAAGTCAATATGAATGTACTAAACATCTATGAGAGACTGGCACTTGAACAGTTAATAAAAGTACGGGTACAACTGAGGGTGTCACGTACCCAACTGTTTGTCTGTGCAGTGTAAACCGGTCGCGAAGATTACATGCAGAGATTGCTCGAGATTGCTGCTAGGCGCTGGATTACAGCTGTTCGGGCTATGGACTGTGATAGGGTAACCACTCACCTAAAGTTTAGTAAGGACATTTAGGCTTCCGTAAAAGGTTTCCTGAAAGATGATGTAAGTTTTCATGTGGGCTTCTTTACCGCAACAGACTATAAAGTATCCTGATTATTATCAGAAGAAGTATCTTACATGGTGAGTGGTACAATTACTGAGCCTCCAGTTCCTGTATGTAATTTTTAAACATGTATCTATATGACAAAATTGTATATATTCGTACAGGCTTTTTTCCGCTTTTGCTTTCGATTGGGAAAAAAATATTCGTAGTAAACGATAAAGTGAGGCTCAATGTATATTCATTTCATTTCATTTCATTAATTTTTTTCGACCAACAAAGGATCAATTTGTTAGTTACATAAGAGACTTAGCCTAATGTTAGTATACAAACAAACAGTGACACACAATAAAAATACATTTTTTGATAGCACAACAGGTCAGACTGCCACCACGTGAACCATGCTGCAGTGGTTCAAGTAGTGACAATCTAACCTGTCGGCGAATGCTTTTAGGACACTGCTAGAGCTAGCCCGTACCCTGCGCACTAAGGATGTACACCGCTTTCGCATGACTGTGTAAAAACAGTCCACCCTAGCGTCAGCAAACATTCCAGAGGCACTGCAGTAGCGAGGCAACCCCATCAGCATCCTAAAAGCATTATTGTACTGCACCCGTAGGGCGCTGTATTGTTTTTGCGCGTAAGAAAGCCACAGGCTGCTCGTGTAGAGAGATGTACAGTATGCCCTGAAAAGAGTTATTTTTACTGGTGCAGTGCAGCGAGCAAACCTTCGTGCAATCATATTTGCTCTTACAGACAGCGCCCTACGCTCTCTTTCCATGTCTGCGTCTACCACTAAAAAACTTCAGGAGTTTGGCTTTGTTGTCCCAAAACATCAATGTCATGGAAACACTAGCGTCAGCTGGAGTGGATGAAGCGAGTTGCTTCGTGAAATTGTGGGGGACTCATCCAGCATTCGATATTGTACATAATCAATAGACATAGAAGATTGTCAATGCCAACTATAGAATACCTTGAAGTGGAAAGCTTAAGTGACCTGTAACCTAAGCACGAAATTTTGAAGTACCTATTCACATAAATTACAAAGAAAAAAAAACTAAATAACCTAAAAAAGAAAAGTGAAAACGAGGAAAAAAATACACTCGGATGAATAAGTATCCATGCCAGCCAACCAGTGCGTTCCGCAGAGTGTGTTTGTGTGTGTGTGTGCGTGTGTAATACTTTGACGCAAATTATTCATGCTTGCCCTACTGATTCAAGCCGTGTGAGTGCCCCCTATCGCAATTACTCATACAAGCACACTTAAACTAGTCGACTGTGATGTGACGTAGGCATACAGACAGATATTAATGAGGGCTAACGCGTATAAATTCGCCGCTAGGGGCGCTAGTGTAGCGTGAGGTCTCCGAAATGGAAAAATGACACTGTTTGTGGTTTAGATGTGCGGGTTTATTTCTATTTAGAATAATGTTTCGAATATTTAGCAATGATTTCCATTAATTTCTATAATGATTCAAATTAATACGAATGAATGAATGAGAGTGTTTTAAAAGAGGGACTAAGATAATGAATGTTAAATCTTTAATAACTTGTGTACTTACTCCGCTTTTCCTTACAAAGCTGGACTGCGGCATGCCCGATTTTTTTTTATTCTCGGCTAAGCAGACATTTGACCTCGATCGCACCCGGTGTTCAGGTGTAGATGAGATTAAGATCTAATGGCAAACTTGATTTTTTATCTCTCCATCATGACAATTTGCACACCATAAAAGCTATATTCTGGACCTCACGCGACAGTGGCGCAAACTAGTGAGCACGAAAACGGTAGCCCTTACTCTTATTAGCGGTGTCGACACTTCCACACAGATAAAGTGTCGTTATTAATATTTGCACTTGCATCGAAATCAACAAATTAAGTAGTGGGGCGGCGCGTCGTTTCAGCTTAGACAAGCTCTAACCATAGAATTATTATCCCTTTCGGAATAGAACGACAAAAGCGACAAACAGTTAGGAGCCCCAAAGAGCCTCGCTGAAAATTTCTTTCATGTGATTTTTTATAATTTCAAATGAAATTGTGTATATTTAAGAGAAATTGTGCTTCTGAAACATGGGAACTTCATCGGTGATTGATTATTGTTCATTACAGCAAAATAACCCTTACAACTTCTCATTTAAGAGGTAAATTAGTCCAAATCGAAGCCTCTCAATTTACGATTTATATTTGCCAATCCGGTTTAAATTTAAAGTACGAAGTTTGCTTATTCTTTTCTATAAACGTTAACGTTATGTAAAAAGTAAAAACAAAATAACATTTAATGCATGTTTACGAATATTTTGTGCAAATAAATATTTTTTCGTTTTACACTAAGGCTGCATGTTCGATATTTTGTGTCGACTGTTTATCATGCGGTAAACTAATATATTTAACCTAAGAAGATAAGTTTATATCACCTGGACAAAAGGTTATCTCATTTTAAGTTACTAATGTAACTTACTAAAATTGGTTATTGTCATCCAAAATAGGTTTCGTTTGACAGCATTTACTTGGTCTTCTATTTCCGATAGGAATATTAATTTTTTGAATCTAACAAAATAAAGACAATGCATAATACATCAAAGCTTATGCGTTGTTACTACCACATTGGTTTGATGTTGTTGACGAATGAAAAATTAATAGCTTATTTGCTTTTAATTTAGTTTTCTGCCTCGTTGAATGTTTATCAATATTTATTAATGGTATTCAAAAACAATCACCGAAAAGTACGTAATCAAATGACTGCATTGCGTTCATATTAATATTTAATGTTGATGCTGGTTGATGATGTTCTGTAACTAAATAATTTGCCTGCCTTTTAATTTTCCATTTAAGTGCTTCAATAAACTCAAATTCGAATTATTGTTACAATCACATTATGGAGATCTAAAAGTATCCGGTAACGTAACTATTAACTAGTTAGCTACGAGTATATAATCCTTTATATCAATACCAAAACTATCCACAGTTTTAAAGACATTAAATATTTGTTTTTTAATTATTATGCAGTTTTTAGCAGAACGTAGTGAGAAAAAACCTATTTTAGGGGGTACAATATGCCGCCATTTTTTTAATTTTCTTGAGGTTAGTTGTTAAAAAAATTAAGATGAGTTGTCGAAGAAGCTCCGCGTATTTTATTGCAAATTACTGCAAATTTGCTGTTTTCGGTGTGTTATACAAAAATTAGGTGATTTTGTGTACTTATATTTTTTAAAGTGGACTGAAACATTGTGTTATGTGGCATCAATTTGAAGGGGCCTCTATTCGACAAGGAAGAAACAATCATCAGTTTCAAGGTACCAAGCGTTTAACACGTTCCGGGACACTACTCCAGACACAATAGATGTTTTATTAATTTCACGCCTGTAGGCGGGCACTGTCCCGGAACGTGTTAAGTGTGTAATATAATTTTAGGTAACTAATTTAAGTAATATTTTATGTAGCTCCGCGTATCCCAGACAGTAGTAATGTACGTAGGCATCAATGTTTATACAAAAGCACCAACCATTATTAGGAATAATTTTGATTTTCCAGTCCAATATTGCCGGCGAGTTTTAAACAATTTGTAAGATTAAACACGAAAATAATAAAAACGAATTAATTATGTTACTATCTAAAACACTGAATAGATAAATATCTATTCAGTGATCTAAAACATATACTTTTTACTATTTTGACCGACTTTTAAACGCTGCACCACCATACGTTACGTACACAATGGATACATATACCTACTTGGCGTCATTTCTAAGCAACTGATTATTTGTATTTGTTATTCATAGTTAGATTTTACGCGTTAATCTCAAGCTTTAAAATAAGGTGTCCTTCAAATCACTGTTTTGAAATTTATTTGTGACTGTTGACATCATCCCAATTTAAGTTGCGTTGTAAAGCGAATGTCAAATACCTCGCAATCAAAATAAAGGGTTTAAGTTCAATGTATTGTGTAGCTCTATTCTCACTTTGTGCAAGGGATCAAAGACAGCGTCATGGCGTGGCTAGGGGCCAAATGAGCCAATGACTCAATTATGCTCGGTCTTCAATTAACTGGCGGATGTGTGTCCGAATTGTCACCTTACGAGCCTTTTGAGCTTTATTTAGTTGTTGACATATCAATTTATCTGGTTTGAGTCCCGCCCGTGCGCAATTTTTGGTTTCTTATTTCATATTTTAAGAATTCAAATATGACACTGAGTTTTTAAAACATTATAAACCATATCAATTTAGTAAAGATTAAGTATCAAGTTAAACAGTCAATCAACTCATAAAGATATGTCAATATTTTTTTTTGTTACTATTCCTATAAAGGCATGCGCCCGGATAGCGTGGGATGCAGGGTTCGTTTGACACAGTTTCCATGTACAAGTGCAATTTAGTCAAGTAAAAATTTACTTTCGTAAATCATTTATGTAGTTGTAAATATGTTTGAGGCTCCATATTACATATAAGTAGACCCGGTTCTAGCCAATGTCTTAAAATATGTCAAAGTACTTACATTATAATCTTTTATTACTTTTAACATGAGCCTCGTGGTCTTGCGTGATCTTGATGCAAACCTTGTTCAAGAATACTAAATAATAAAAAGAATCCTTTACCATTTAGACAGTTTATAAAAAATATTTAACTCACGGCTCACGCGTTTATTGCTACACAATAAGCATTTTTATGTGTCGTTTTTAAATAAGCGTGCTATCACAATGTTCATTTGTTTCTCATACGCTCCCAATATCGTGAAGAAAAATACGTTTACGAACATCAAGACGCGCCTGCTTTATTTAGCACGGCACAGAAAATATGAAGCTATGATCAAATAAAACCTTATGTATTTACCGTTTTATTGGCGTTCAAGGCCCTTAAACTACGTTTGTACCTGGCTGTAACAATTTTACGAGGGCGACTATAAAAGTGGCCCGAATATAGGCGAGTATCACTCCATCGTTCCTTTTGTATATTTAACGCTGTTCTCAAACGGAGTTCGGTTTATGGAGCTCCGGGACTCGGCTGTGTTGTTTCGTATGTTCCATTACAATGTTACTGTTACGGTACGTTAGTGGAATCGATAATGAACGGCAGTTAAACTGACGCACCTGTTTGGTTTATTGTTGCAATTGACTGTTAACCTTCTTGGGGATGTTTGAATTGAAAGGTGAACGTATTATTCAACAAAATTCTTCTGAAGTAGATAAACCTTAGGTACCTATATGATTAGTCAAGGTCGCACATGTACAAAATACATAAATATGATTAGAAATTGTGAAACAATAAAATGAAAAATGATTTTTAAATATAAAACCTTTTAATCACCTCAAGCAAAACGCAAACTCAATCAAGCTTTGCTTAATAATATAAATTGCCCTTGTAAAAAGCAACTATGACTATGTGACAGACGCGGAATTGAACCCCATGTCTTACGCTATCCGGGCGTATACCTATAACGTAAGACACGGGGTTCAATTCCTCGTCTGTCACAGAGTCACTGTTGCTTTTTACAAGTGCAATTTATATTATTAAATTTGTATGGTGACAAAACACTATAAAAACAAAAATAAACTACAAGCTTTGCTTATTTGCTCAGTTTGAAATGTAATTACATAAACTTAGTACCATGCTTAAACCAAGACTATAATAAGACGACCCTTGCTTTTGGTACATAATTGATTGTATATTTTTTACACAAATTGATTTATATTGGTTGGATAATAATTACTCCTAGTTTAAACCTAGACAAGGGAGGTTTTTTTTTTATTATTTATTTATTTATATGGTTCATCAACGATAATTACAATAGTGCCATCTTATAACTAACAATAATTATGTTAGAACGAATTGTATTATCAATTACTACGCAGGTATCTGGAGTCGCAATGGTATCGGGAGCCTGGAAACCTCCTCTATAATCTATGATAACAGTGAGATTCTCCGCGATTCTCGTCACGCGACGCAAACGGAGCGGCAGAAGATCTGTTACTTAATGTTCGAATTCGCATTGCAATTTCTAATGACGTTGTATGATAATGTTAGCGCTTATGAAGTTTAACTCGTCAAGTATGTGTAAACGAGACACAATAAAAATTCCATTGTTATGTTCGGCATTCGTTTGATACCTGACTGATTAAGACTTGGTAATACTAGGTTGCGTAGATTTCATGCCGGGTTGTATAGTAGGTATCGCCATCTCTGAAATGCCGCGTTCATTATACTCAGCTTCGTCCTTCGAGATTAACAAGAACACATGTAGTAACACATACTGTCTCGCCAGTTAGCACAGATATTTGAGAGCACTATTTAAAACAAAAAAAAAAAACATTTCAATGTTATATCGTTACCGTTATTGTCCTAAACATTATCTATGTATCGCCATCTTTGCTTCATTCACTGTCTGTGCTCCGCCAGTGCGCGCACGTTTTTTCCGTCCGTAAAATTATAATTGTGCCAAAATGGGGAAAAGGAAACATTCCGATCAAGAATACAGCGATACAATCAAAAAGTTAAGGAAACTGGAAAGGCGCGTGTTAAAATCAAAAAGAAGGCGTCATGATTCATCATCATCCAACGAATCACAAAAGTCTATTGCGTCGCCGTCGAACCTAGAAGGTATGTTACGGTGCTACCTACATTTATGAAAATAAAAAACGTAAACTTATGATATATGTATTTTCAATACTGCGGTTGACCGGTTGGGTCATCACTTTATTGAAATAATTTATATCCTACCTACATGTAAATAATAGCTCTGCGGGCAGTTTCTGGGATTGTCACTTAGCTAATAGGCATGTTATATTCATACAATGTTGCGGGCTACCGTTTGGGTAGTCACTTCGTTGTTTTATATACAAATATAAAAGGTAATAGTTCACTGTGGACCGCCGTTTGGGTTGTCACTTTGAACTTACCTTTATTTACGCATTTCCGATGTTGTTTATGTCAGCGCGGCTGAGTTCTAAAAATAGAACGTAAGTACATAAACAATATTTGTCCTTTTTTAGACGGCCCAATGGTCGATTGGGATTCAATGTATGTTGATAAGGACGCCGCTGCGGTGGATTTGGAGACAACAAACGATGACTGCATACTCGCGACCGTCAGTGTTTCAGAGGCGTCACGAGCACGACTCGAGCGCCAGCCGTCACCTACACCATCGACGAGCAGAGCCGCGATTGCATCGACGAGTACTGAGCCGCAGTTGTGTACAGAGCTGCAATTAGGTACCTCGCAGTCTGAAAGAGAACCGATTGATAATAATTTTCTAGACTTATTGGGTGACGATCCATCGGTATCTAAGCCGTTTGGTAAAGAGATTAATTCTGAACTCGCGATTCGCATTCAGCATCTGGCAACTAACGGTCTATCTAAAGATTCACGTAAAGAGTTGCAATGTAAATATCTGCCACCTAGTAATTGCACACTTATTGACGCTCCCGTACTTAACGCGGAAGTTAAAGCTGCTGTTTCCGAGACTATCCAAAAGAGGGACAAGGGCATTGAATTAAAGCAGAAATTACTCACAAGTGCTATAACCTGCATTGCAGATGCTATATCAGGTCTTCTATCAAAAGAAAGCAAAGACACGGAATTGATCAAACAATTAATGGACGCATGTCGTTTATTATGTGATGCTCAAAATAGCGATTCGGTTACTCGCCGTAATTTTGTACTTTATAATTTAAAAAAGGAAATGAGAGATCAGTTACAGAAAACAAAGATTGATTCTACGCTTTTTGGGTCTGATTTGGCAGAGACCATAAAAACGGCAAAAAGCATTTCTAAATCAGGAGCCGAGTTAAAATCAGCTCCTCCTCCTAAACCCACCACTGCAAAGTTCACCAAGCAAACTCCAGCTCCCACACAACAAAGGAATTTAAACTGGAAGGCTCCTCCTCAGAATCGCAGGCCGAAAGGGAACCAGGAGCCGAAGGAGCCTGCTCAGAGGAGTCAGGCCACGAGCTCCTCGCGACCATCTTATCGACCGCCGCCGTCGAAGAATCGCAGCCGTCGCTAAACCGGGTGAGCCATGCCGGTAGGCTTTCACAGTTTCAACATCAATGGTCTTTATTAACAAATGATGTTACAGTATTATCTTGGATATCTGGCTACAAAATACCTTTTACACGACCGGCAATTCAAACCTGCCCTCCAAAGTCTCCAACTTACTCTAATTATGAAACATCACAAATCAGAGATTGCGTTAATGAGTTGCTTTCTATTGGTGCCATTTCTCTTTGTCAGCCATGTGAGAATCAGTTTCTTTCTAGTTACTTTATCGTACCTAAGCCCAATGGAAAGAATAGATTCATACTCAATTTAAAGCAACTCAATAAATTTATAGACATACAACACTTCAAACTTGAAGATTTACGTACAGCAATAAAACTAGTCTCAGAAAATAGCTTTATGTGTACAGTGGACCTTAAAGACTCGTATTTCTTGTTATCTATTGATGACGATTACAAAAAATACCTTCGATTTCAATTTGGCGACTATGGGGAGTTGTATGAATTTAATGTGCTACCTTTCGGTCTTAACACCGCACCTTTTGTGTTTACAAAATTAATGAAACCGGTTGTTAGTTTGTTAAGAATGTGTAACTATATATCTACTATATATTTAGATGATATTTTGCTTATTTCGCACAATTATATATCTTGTGTTGAAAATGTTAATACCACCATAAGACTTTTAACAGCATTAGGCTTTATTATCAACTATGATAAAAGCAACTTAAAACCTACAACTTCCTGCAAGTTTTTAGGCTACATCATTGACACCGAAAATTTCCATATCAGTTTACCACAGGAAAAAATACATAAAATAAAAGAAAAAATAAAAACTCTCAAAACTAATAGTAGATGCAAAATAAGAGACTTTGCCAGTTTTACCGGTTTACTTAATTCTGCCTGTATGGCTGTAGAATATGGATGGCTCTATACAAAAAGTTTTGAGAGATGCAAGTTTTTAAGATAAAAAAATAACAATGAAGATTATGACGCGTTTATAAGTATTCCTAGTAGTTTGAACTCTGACTTTGATTGGTGGTTAAGAGCGATGCAAAACCCAGTAAATAAAATTAAATATGACGAATATTGTATGGAAATTTTCAGTGATGCTTCTACTAAGGGGTGGGGGGCAGCGTGTGCTGAGGAAACTGCAAGTGGTATTTGGGCCGAAAATGAACGTGCTATGCACATTAACTATTTAGAAATACTTGCTGCATTTTTTGGCCTAAGGGTTTTTGCTAGTAAATTAAATAACTGTCAAATTCTACTGAGAGTAGACAATACCACTGCGATTTCTTACATAAATCGCATGGGTGGTGTGCAGTTTCCTCATTTGACGCAAATAGCCCGTGAATTATGGCAATGGTGTGAAGCGAAAAACATCATAGTGTTTGCTTCCTACATAAGTTCCGCAGACAATGTTTTAGCTGATGCAGAATCGAGGAGAGTTCATCCTGACGTTGAATGGGAGCTTTCGGATTATGCGTTTCAACAAATAAAAGCCACTTTCGGGCCACCTGATATAGACATTTTTGCTAGCAGAGTCAACAATAAGTGTCAGAAGTACATTTCTTGGCACAGGGACCCTGACGCATTTGCCATTAATGCTTTCACGATACCCTGGACGAATTTTTTTTTCTATGGCTTTCCGCCGTTTAGTATGATACTGAAAACTATTCGTAAAATAATTAAAGACAACGCCAGGGGTATTCTTGTTGTGCCATGGTGGCCAACTCAACCCTGGTTTCCTGTTTATAATAAATTACTGATCTCAAAACCCTTAATTTTTAAACCTTCTAAAAATCTTATATTTTCTCATTCCAGCAACCGCAACGTTCATCAGCGGCTTACCCTGGTTGCAGGAATCTTGTCACCAATTCGATGATTAAAAAACAGGTTCCATTATCTTCTATTCGCATAATTCTAGCCTCTTTGTCAGACAATACAATTAAACAATACGACACATGTTTGAAAAAGTGGTTCCAATTTTGTTGTGTTCATAATTTTGATCATTTGGAGGAATCTGTCCCAAATGTTCTACTTTTCTTAACGGAGCAATTTGAAACAGGTGCTCAATATGGAACCATCAACAGTTGTAAGTCTGCATTGTCATTAATTCTTGGACCACAAATTGGTAATGATGCTAGAATCAAGCGCTTAATAAAAGGTGTATTTAGGTTACGGCCACCATTACCAAAATATAATTGTACGTGGGATCCGTCTTTAGTATTAGATTGCTTAGCCCAGTGGTACCCCAACCAAACATTAAGTTTGGAAAAACTATCAAAGAAGCTTATTACTTTATTAGCTCTCATCACTGCTCATAGGATACAAACTCTTTCAAAAATTAACGTTTTTAATATTGAACGGATTCAAGATAAGATTGTAATAAAAATTCCAGAACTTATTAAGACTTCCCGAATAGGGTCAAAACAGCCAACACTAATTTTGCCGTATTTTCACGACAAACCGCAAATCTGTCCTGTTAACACTTTGATTGCTTACCTTGATATGACTGAGCCCTTACGCGCTAGCCATTCAAATTTGTTTATCAGTATAAGAAAGCCACATTCAAACATAACGCCTCAAACTCTCAGTCGTTGGGTTAAAAATACTCTCGAAGAATGTGGTGTCGATGTGTCCATATTTACAGCGCATAGCACAAGACATGCTGCAACTTCAAAAGCATATAAGTTAGGAATTAATATTGACCTTATAAGAAAAACCGCTGGGTGGTCTGGTAACTCCCAAGTGTTCGGTCGTTTCTATCATAGAGAAGTTTGCGACAGTGTAGAACAAACTTCTTTTGCCAGGTCTATTATGTCTGGTCAATCGCAGGAAGATTGATAACTTAATGTTTGTACCTAATCTGAATGTTGATTATTGTGACTATACCTACTTAAAATAATTATAAACCAATAATTTAAGTAAACTATTAAAACAAGTTTAAATGATTGTTTAAACATTGTTTTCTTTTACATCTGTTGTGATATTTTACAACCTATTATCTCTCAAGATCTACATGTGTTCTTGTTAATCTCGAAGGACGAAGCTGAGTATTATTAATGATTAAACGAACTTACCTGTACGTGAAGTTCTATCATAATTATACGATGGCTTCGTCCGAAGAGATTAACAACCCTCCCACCCTATCCCTCTGTGGTAAAATATCACAAAAATCTCTGAACATAATGAAGCAAAGATGGCGATACATAGATAATGTTTAGGACAATAACGGTAACGATATAACATTGAAATGTTTTTTGTTTTTGTTTTAAATAGTGCTCTCAAATATCTGTGCTAACTGGCGAGACAGTATGTGTTACTACATGTGTTCTTGTTAATCTCTTCGGACGAAGCCATCGTATAATTATGATAGAACTTCACGTACAGGTAAGTTCGTTTAATCATTAAATATCTAAGTCTGGTCAATGTAGGGATAACATATTTTCTATGTTGTCTAGAGTCTGGGAGTTGGTACCGACGTCGCTTATGATTTCCACACCACCATCTTTAAATAATTACTATGGGAGACATGCTTGTGTAAATATTTCATTCAGTGGGTGTCAGTGAGTAACACCCTGATTGCATTCGCATCGCGATTGCTTTGAATTTATTTAATGGCACTGTGGAGATATTGAATCGGAACCCGCTGCAACGCTCTGCATCGCATTTATTGCGCCGCGTTTGAGACAGGAAATGCTTGCGGAGGTGCTTATTTGGATGGAAATAGGTGGAAATACATTGACAATAAATGATTTAATATATCTAAGTGTGACTTTCTGCATTGTTTTTTTTTTCTTTTCAGGTAATTCGGCAACAAAGCTATAGAGGAATGTAAGCAATCTTTTAAATTTTCTGTTGAATTAAGACTATATTGATACTAGTACTAAACTATATTTATTACTTGTACTTACTTGTATTTTATCCACATTACCTTTGAGATAGTAAGGTTTAGTGTTTATCTACACTAATATTATAAAGAGGAAAACTTTGTTTGTTTGTTTGTTTGTTTGTTTGATTGTAATGAATAGGCTCATAAACTACTGGACCGATTTTAAAAATTCTTTCACCATTCGAAAGCTACATTATCCACGAGTAATATAGGCTGTATTTAATTTTGAACAAAAGTAGGGTTCCTCGGATATTAGGGATTTTCGGACACAAGGTGTAAAAAATCAACCAAAAAAGTTACTTATTTTGCGTACCCTGCCTAACGGCTGAACCGATTTAGCTGAAAATTGGCAGGGAGGTAGCTTAGAGCCAGGAGAAGGACATAGGATCCGTTTTATCCCGTTCAACGGGGCCGGGGCTGGGGCGCGACGGGGCCGGGGCGAAACAAAGTTCGCTGGGACCGCTAGTACTAAACTATATTTATTACTTGTACTTACTTGTATTTTATCCACATTACCTTTGAGATAGTAAGGTTTAGTGTTTATATTTTTTAATTTGACAAGAACACATAAATGGTTTAAAGTTCAGATTCTAATCTAAACGTCATTCATAGGAAACTAAGCATTTTTGAATTTAACAGAATGATTTCCAGTTGTTTGGTTAGAAATTCTTTGTCCTTAACACGTTCCGGGACACTACTCCAGACACAAAAGATATTTTATTGTTTTCACGCCTGTAGGCGTTCACTGTCCCGGAACGTGTTAATGACGGATAGTGACAAAAGCATAGCTTTGGTGTGTGTACACAACACAAATACGTTTCATTCCCAAGCGTTCTCCAAATACAAAACTACGGGTCAATCTAAATTGGAACAAGAATTTCCCTCATAATCTAGTTTCGGGATCCTGCATACGGCGTACCTTGGGGACGGACCGTTTCTGGCGAGGAAATAAACGCAGATAAAAAAACCGGTTAAGTGCGTGTCGGACCCGCGCACTGAGGGTTCCGTGCCACCCTTAACTGAATTCAGGGTCCACTTACTTTCACTTCACGAAAACATCACAATATATTGCGACGGCAAAAATAACTTTGTTTTTCATAATGTTTGTATGAAAGACAAAGTTATATTTGCGGTTGATAAAAATGTGCAATATCTCAAAAACTACTGGTTCGATCTCCTTCAAACCAATTTTCGTTGCAAGTTTTTGTTGAGATCTACATCATATATTTTTTTCAAAACTTTCACTTTCTTTGTTCAAAAGTTAGATGGGGGGGGACGCCCATTTTACCACTTTGGAAGCGTCTATATCTCAAACCTTACACTTTTAGAAAAAATGGTTATAGAAACCTCAACATCATTTTAAAAGACCTATCCATAGATACCCCACACGCATAGGTTTGAGTAAAAAAATTTTTTTAGGTTTTAGTTTCATGTATGGGAGCCCCCCCTTAAATATTATTTTTTCTTACTTTTTGTACCTGAATCGGAAAGCGGTGATCAAAATACATCTACCTACCAAGTTTCAGCTAAGTGACGCTTATAGTTTCAGAATAAAGTGGCTGTGACATACGGACGGACAGACAGACAGACAGACAGACAGACAGACAGACAGACAGACAGACAGACTTGACGAAACTATAAGGGTTCCGTTTTTTGCCATTCGGCTACGGAACCCTAAAAAGGCCGCATCATGTGACCCGTGGCTAGTGCTAGTGGCCCGGTCGGAAACTAGCCGATTCAATTCCCGATACAAAACGTTTTATTCTTAGGTCAGACGAGGCCGACGTTAAGGGCACAATTTCTAAGATGACGTGGGTTACTGGATGGTGAAAATTTTGTCGGTTGCCCCTACTATGGACGCCGTCAGAGATCTTCGAATGGGTTTGCGTAAAATCTCGGTGTCAGACTTCTTGAAGTGCCATGCCAACATCATTGGTCAAAAAGTTTATAAATAATAAATATAAATATAATGTAATGATAACTCTTTATTGCACATCACACACGTTAACGGCACACTAATGTTTACGGCAGCTTTATAATTAAGAAGACGGATGACACCCGAAAAACTAACAAACTAACAAACTCGGTCGTAAACTCTAGTTCCCATGCTCGGCTGAATCCATTTGTTTGTATACGTCAATTTGGATTTTAAATGTCCATTTAAGAGCTTCTAACGATTTGCTAAGTCATCGCTGAACAGCTGTGAAACACGATGGTAAGGCCCGCGGTAACTGTAAAGGAAATAAGGGCCGGCCGGCGCGATACCGCCGCAGAAACATTCAGCCTGATTGGCTCCACACTCAACGATACATCCACTCACTTTCATGAGGATAAGTTATATTTTTTAGAGTTGTTCTATCGCAGAAGTAAGAGGTAGATTATATTTGAATTCGCATTTAAATCAATAAATACATATGCGGCAGACGACACAGCAATTATCTGGTTCTGAAGTAAAGATTTTTCTTCCTTGTATTACAATGTACTAGACATCCAGATTTTCATCTAAAAATGTGTGCGTAGATAGATATATTACGCGTGTTTGTGTTAATAACATGAAACAAATTATTTTTTGTAAATTAAGTAGCAATAATGCTAAAAGTGATATTTTTGACAACCTTGTCGCCAATAAAATAGGATTCAGTTTTTTAGGGAAAATACAAAAAAAATACATCAAGGGAGAACTTTCACATTGTTTTTCAGTTTTCCGTACAATATGGTTACGTGCGATGCTGCAGACAGCTTTTCAAACTTATGACTTAGATACCATTGCATCATAATAGTGCTGAGAACTCATAACGTAATGTTTGTGTCTATGTTCTGCCGTGCTGGCTATGCTGTTCGAAGTATAACAACTTAAACTGTCGCGTCCACCAATATTCGCAGCTCCCACCCCCGTTGTATTGCGCAGAGTCAAGTGTCGATACCGAAATAGAGTGGGCACATAGTTTACCTACATCGCGGCGCGTTCCGGCCGGCCAGAACAATTTAATCTGACGGCTGATCCCGTCGGACAAGAAAACGATTGGCCTGAGCCGGACTACAGCGCCGGTTTTTTGCTTTATACACCGACAAAATAAAATAAATAAATATGCGCCAGACAACACATCAATTGACTGGTTTCATAGTACGGAATTTGTATGTGGTATTTTCTTCCTTGTATTACGGAGTACCAGATAACGATTATGACGGGGCGTCTCCTCTCGGGATTCGAACCCGCGACGGCCGGCGTAATAGTCAGGTGCGCTAACCAATACACCAAACGCGTCGTAAAATACAGTACAAATGGCGGAAATTTATGGTTGATTGCTAGATTAGAGGAATATACTGTCGCCAAAGTTGAAGATGAAATGTTCCGTTAGTGTTAAGTTGATTTAAAAATGCATCACAAACGGTGATGAATGCCTGAATTTTGCTGCTTCAATGTGTTCATAGACTATGCTGCTTCTTTGCGTCGACAGAGTTGGTTGATACCGGGATTGGAAGAATACAAGTATACTGAAGCATTAAAGCATACTTAGAAAAAAAATGTGCCTATTTACCGGGCAGAAAGATGTATAATACCACATCACCAATCGGGCAAAAAGCACTAGTGTAACCACACCCTTAATGTTACGTCTTCTAAGATCCCACGAAAACGAAAACATTCAAGTGAAACGAAGATGAGCGTTCGTTACTCATCTGTTTTGATAAACCAATCTCATTTTGCGAACTCGTTACACAGCGATGATTTCAAATACGTTGTTCCAGTAAAATTACAAAAGATTTCATTCTTTCAAGAACTTGTAAACAGCGAATCGAAATTTTGTAGATGTTTTCTCTACATACATACATATTATTATGATAGGGACGAGTAATTACTTTAATTTATCAGAATAATAAATAATTCAGGGAGGTCTTAATCTACATAGTTTACATAATATCCTAATGCTCTGAAGGTATATTTAGTAGATCTGGTTTCAAAGATACCATAGATCTTTCCAACGATTTTTATTCTAGGTAGGGCTGCTAAATGAATAAACCACTATTTTAGGAACCTAGATAACTATTTGTTGAGCTGTCCAATTATCATCTTGCTATCTAATTTATACAGTGGTCAGTAGTTCTTAAAATTGTAAACAATTAGGATTCATAGTTGTTACGGACACCCAATCGTTTTGTATTAGTTTAAGGTTTTATATGTAAATAAAGATTGTTTCTGTTAGGGCCATAGTGAGTAAGCATTGTATTAGCTTAGGGCTCGTTTTATTTTAAATAGAAAACCGGTTAGTTATGAATTCCCACTTGCAAGATAGGTAGGGTAACAGTTAACTAACTAGGTAGGAAATATTACGAATTAGGTAGGTAGTTTGGTACAGGGGCGAAGGAGACCCTGGTAGGCTGTCTCGCTCAGACGGAGTGAGACCGGTAAAGCCTGTCAGCTGTTCCTGTCCCCCATCTCGCACTTTCTGAGGGTAGGTAGGAAACCCATAGAGTGGATTGTTGCGGGTGGGAATTTTATGACGACTAATGTAGGTAGGTGACAAAAATGTTAGAAGGAGATAGGTACAACAACATCGGTTGTCTCCCTCCATATCTCGATGTAGGAGGGTGGCTGTAAAAAGCGTAGGAAAGAGTACGCAGATGTTTGTTTTGTGTCCGTCCTTGTTTGTTAATAAGTTACATTAGTCAATTGTGTATGTGTGAATTTTGGCAATAAATATAGGGCCGTGAGTGGGCTAAATTTGTACGCGCTCTCACGGTCACCGATCTCAGAAAGAAGAGTTTTATTTGGAATCTACAGTCTACTACATCGAGGGAACCGACCGTCGGAACATTGGCTCGGAGAGTAGTCAATATCGTCTGGTCCGTTGCGACCCGGATAAGAAGAAATCAGCAACGCGGCATCGACTTGTGCTTTGGTTGGCACATACACCGAGGGATCTACGCCGAAGCACAGTGTAACCAGGGCCGCGTTTCGGCCTATACTCCTACGAAGAGACGGTCACATTACACGGGTTGTTCCGTGGCTCGGGCATTCACCACCTAACGGTGCCAAACGGTGTCTGTCTCGAGTTTAACGCCATTCCCAGGCGGTGCAGTCTTCGGGCGAGCTGCCACAGTCGCGCAAGCGATTGTGAACAAGTCCGACCGGCGCCGGTACGGTGTGCGTAAGCGTGGGGGCCGGACTGTAGGCACTGCGGAGGGTTCTGGACATTCCAGCCAGAACTGAGCACCCCACGGATGCGTACATTCTCTGCCGGGCGGTACCTCCCTTCCGATCCTGCACGACCATCCATCCCCAGACAGGCTCCCCTTGGTAGTGTACCTGTTTGGGATTGATAGGAGTAGGGGCAGCAAGTAAGAAGATGCCGACTACGCGCAGCCAAGCTGGGAGAATGGAAGCCGAAGACTCAAGACAGCGCAACTTTGAAGAGCCACCCGCATCACCGTCTGTGCAAGCCACCGCGAGTAATTTACAACTACCCGCAGTAGGCGGACGAATGGAAACGGCAGTAGAGAGACGTCACGACGCCGACGCCGACGCGCCTAGGACAAGGCCGCCGCCGTCATCGAGAGGGTCAAGCGTCGCCGCTCGTCTAAAGCAAGCCGAGTTAAGAGCAGCCGAGCAGTTTGCGGCTATTGAGAAGAATCTAATCCAAAAGAGATTAGAATTTGAGATCGCTACGATAATGGATACAACAGATGAAGATGACCGTGAGAGCCTACCCGCCGGTGAGGCCCTAGCGAGGGTAGATGACTGGTTGGAAAATGCCCAGTCCCGGCGTCGAGATGTAAATACGCAACTACCCACAACCGAGATGTCTTGCAGCGTTCCTACCCTCCGTGAAGAGAGGAATGAAAGAGATAGACATATGTTTACGAGACGCAAGGAAAAAGATGCGCGTAACATGGAGGTAGATAGAAACCGACATTTGAATTCGCCAAGCATAGAATTAAATGAAGATGTCAACAATATTAAACAAGATGTGCAGCGACAGGTCGAGTCAAACAATGATTGTATAGCGAGACCCCAAGAGACTATGGACGGGGCGGAACGACTTGCTTACACATTGGAAAGGATTATGTCGAAGCGACCGGCCCCACGTCAAGCTATTGAGTTACCGATATTCAATGGAAACACGAACGAGTGGTTGCCATTTAAAGCTGCAATGGAAGATTCAACGCGATCATGCAACTTCAGTAAAGCCGAGAACCTGGCTAGATTGAGGAATTGTCTAAGGGGAGAAGCCAAAGAGGCAGTAGCGGCGTTATTATACCGTGCCACCGATCCGGACAAGATAATGCGAACACTAGAACAGTGTTATGGGAGACCGGAAGTTATCATTGATCGGGCACTGGACGACCTTAAGAACCTGCCGCGAGTTGGAACGACAGCCAGTGAATTGAATTCGTTCGCGATTAAGGTGCAGAATATCGCGTACACACTGGACTCTGTAGACAATAGAAGCTACCTCAGGAATCCGTTGCTGACACGAGACGTGGTCGATAAGCTGAGCCCACACTTGAAAACAAGATGGTGCGACTACGCAGCGCGGTACGCAAGTTACTCGGAGCCAGAGATCGTGACACTATCGCAGTTTTTGATGGAAGAAGCGAATAAAGCGATTCGATTCGCATACGTGTCGCAACCTAGCAACAGCGCGGCGAAGAAAGAAGTGCAAGCTAAGCAGAAGGCTAACTCAAAGAAGCGAAACACTGGTGTGTACGCCACAGCCGAGGATAAGGCTACGACGGCACAAGAGAAGACGTGTTTATGTTGCGGCGGGGACCACGAAGTGTCGAAATGCACGAAGTTTACAACCATGACAGTAAAACAAAGATGGGATTGGTTGAAGGAAGAGAAGATATGCTTTCTATGCTTGAACAATAAGCACAGGCGAATCAAATGTAAAGCACCGATGTGTAATGAGAATGGCTGTAGCCGACGTCATCACAGGCTGTTACACACAGAGCGTGACAACAGCGGAAGTCAACAAAACCAAGAAGTGGTAGCCTCAGTTAACCATACTGTGGGGGCAGCCAAGGTGTTGTTGAAGGTGTGTCCGATCGTCATTGAGGGGCCACGGGGTAGAGTAAACACACACGCTCTACTTGACGAAGGGTCTACAGTAACGTTGATCGATCAGGACTTGGCGGATTACGTCGGTGCAGAAGGCCCGCTTCGAGACTTACACATATGCAGTGTGAATACACAGAGCGTACCACACACAAGCAGAGAAGTGGAGGTTCAGATAATCGCAAGTAACAACGAGAAACATTTGGTGAAAGCGAGAACGATGGAGAATCTCCGCTTGAATACTCAAACGGTGGGTCGGAGCTGTTTAGAGTATGAACACATGCGTAACCTGAACGAGAGTGACGTGTGTTATGTGAACGCCAAGCCGCGTGTCCTCATAGGCGCGGATAATTGGCATCTGATAGTAAGCAGGAAGCTGTTGACAGGCAAACGCCACGAGCCAGCAGCATCGCTCACCAGACTGGGGTGGGTGATACATGGTCTAGCGCCGTCCCGAGTCATAAGGGAGAGAGATACGGTGTTGTTCGTTGATGACCATGGGAGAGCTCGGTCTACGCAACCTGACGAAGAATTACACAACATGGTGAAGTCATACTTCGAGATCGATGCACTGGGCATTCAGAAGAAGGAACGCGAGAACCCTGATGATGTGCGCGCCTTAGAAGCCTTTGAGTCTACAGTGAGATGTGTCAATCAGCGATATGAAGTTGGATTGCCGTGGCGCAAGGTTAACACAGTTATGCCGCCGAGCTACGAAGCTGCGAGGCGGAGGCTCACGTCAATAGAAAAGAAGATGGACGCATCGGAAGACTTCAAAGCAAAGTACACAGCCCAGATCGAGAGTATGCTTAGAAAAGGCTACGCGGAAGAATGCCAAGAAGCCGACACACAGAGCCCGCGTCTCTGGTATTTACCACACTTTGCCGTGGTAAATGTTAACAAGCCACAGAAGATTAGACTAGTTTTTGACGCCGCGGCCAAAAGCAACGGAGTGTGCCTAAACGACGCACTACTAGAGGGCCCGGATCTGCTGAGGGACTTAGCTGGAATCCTGTTTAGATTCAGAGAGCGAGCTATCGCCGTAACAGCGGACATCAGAGAGATGTTTCTGCAAATAAAGATTGCTCAAGAGGACCAACCGGCGCAAACGTTTTTATGGAGAGGCGAGGACAGAGCAGCACAGCCAAAAAAGTATAAGATGACATCAATGATTTTTGGCGCAAAGAGCTCACCGTTTCTGGCACACAGTGTTAGGGATCACAATGCGAAGCAACACGCAGTAGAGTACCCGAAGGCATACGAAGCTATCACGAAGAACCACTACATGGACGATTGGGTAGATTGTTTCGACTCACAAGAAGAAGCAAGCGACGCCGTCAGAGACGTTACGCACGTACACGCGCAGGCGGGATTTACGCTCGCAGCGTTCAACTCCAACGGAGCGCAAGTCATGCGTGAGCTGCCACTAGAATGCCGTGCTACGGATGCGTCGAAACAGCTCTGCTCAAGTGGAGATCAGCAGGGGCGTACCCTAGGCCTCGTGTGGAATGCCAGTACCGACGAATTGGGTTTTAACACTGACTTAGTTAGAGTGCCGCGTGAAGTGAAAACGCTAGAGCGAGCGCCGACAAAGCGAGAGGCTTTGAGCGCGGTTATGTCAATATTTGACCCGCTGGGACTGCTCAGTTACTACACGATAAGAGCGAAGATTCTTATGCAAGAAGTGTGGCGCCTACAAACCGGCTGGGACGAGACTCTACCTGAAGAGATAGCGAAGGAATTCAGCGTTTGGCTGCGGAACGTAGACACACTTAGCAGTCTGCGTCTACCCCGCCTCTACTCTTTGACGGGGGGAGTGACTGGAAAGCAGCTGCACGTGTTCTGCGACGCTAGCGAGTCTGCTTACGCGACAGCAGTCTATTGGCTTGTAGAGTACGAGGATGGATCACGTCGTGTGGTGTTAGCGGCAGCAAAGGCAAGAGTAGCCCCGATGAAGACGCAGACGATACCACGTCTAGAGTTGCAAGCGTGTCTTATCGGAACGAGACTTGCGTCGACAGTAATGGAAGAGCACAGATGGCAGCCAGATAGAGTTACGTACTGGACAGACTCTACGACCGTTCTGCACTGGATTGGGAACGATAGAGTGCGTTACACGCCATACGTAGCGCACCGCTTGAGAGAGATATGCGAGTTTTCAAGACCCGATCAGTGGCGGTGGGTGCCGACGCAAGACAACGTAGCGGACGACGCGACTAGAGTCGTCACAGAGATGAAATCACATGAAGACAGATGGTTTACTGGGCCATCGTTTTTATACGAACCGGAGAATACATGGCCGTCTCAAGCAGTCTGCACAGAGAGCAGCGAGGAGACTGTATGTAGCGTCGCGACGGAGGACAAATGGAGCGTGCCAGACGCCGGGCGTTTCTCTAACTATGAGCGCCTAGTGAGAGCGATGGCGTATGTGCTTCTATTTATGGATAAATGTCGCAAGCGCGCAACTGTTTTGACCAAAGAACACATAGATAGAGCGGAAAGATGGCTGATGAGGCGAGCGCAGGCCGACTCATTTCGAGAAGACATAGAGCGCCTAGGAAGAGGCCAGAACTTGAAGGCAGGGAGTCGCATCAGAACACTGGATCCATTCATCGACGAGGAGGGCGTGTTGCGGGCGAGAGGAAGGACGAGGGCAGCGGGTGTGTCTGCCCCCGATACTACGCCCGTAATATTGGACGGCAGCCACCCGTACGCGCGGTTGTTGTGCAATCGAGAACACCGTCGCGCCCATCACTCTCACAATGAACGCGTCGTCAACGATATACGACAGAGATACTGGATACTTCGATTGCGACCTACCGTTCGCGCCGTGGCCTATAAGTGCGCCTTTTGTCGAATGAGAAAGGCGAGACCTGTGACACCTGTGTTGGGAGACTTGCCGCGCGCTCGAGTAGAGGCGTTCACCAGACCATTCTCTAACTGTGGTCTAGATTTCTTTGGTCCCATGACTATAACTGTGGGCCGTCGTCACGAGAAGAGGTGGGGAGCGTTATTCACATGCCTCACCACGAGAGCCGTGCACATAGAGTTGGTAGCGAGCCTGTCGACTGACTCAGCTATCATGGCGTTGCGGCGTATGGGAGCGCGACGAGGATGGCCACAGAAAATGTACTCAGACAACGCGACGAACTTCAAGGGCGCAGACAAAGAGCTACGAGCAGCGATGGAAGAATGGGAGCCAGCTCTACGTGACTACGCGCTCACCCAGCGCATCGACTGGCGCTACATAGCACCGGGGGCACCGCATCAGGGGGGAGCGTGGGAGCGTCTCATTCGCTCTGTCAAGAAAGCTCTACGAGTCACTCTACATGAAAAAGCACCGAGAGAAGAGGTACTTCAAACTCTACTGGCGGAGGTCGAGCACACCATGAACGCGCGACCGCTCACCCACGTGCCGGTCAGCGCTGATGACCCGGAGGCGCTCACCCCTAACCACTTCCTACTTGGGGGACCGCGCGGCCTACCCATCATAGGGCCGTGCGAACCAGCATCGAGGAAGACGTGGAGGGCGGCGCAAGCGCTAGCCGACGAGTATTGGCGCCGCTGGCTGAAAGAATACCTACCCGACCTGGTGCCAAGAAGAGGAGCTCGAGATGTCGCCGAGGTCGCCATCAAGCCGGGCGATCTAGTCGTCGTGGTGGACCACACGCTACCTAGAAACGTGTGGCCCCGAGGCGTCGTCACAGAAGTACATCCTGGACCGGACGGAGCAGTGAGGAACGTCGAGATTCGGACCAAGGGCGGCGTGTTTCGTCGACCGGCGTCGAGATTGGCTGTCCTGCCGGTGGAATAAGAAGAGGTTCGCACTTCGCAGCGCTTCACCGGGGGGAGACTGTTACGGACACCCAATCGTTTTGTATTAGTTTAAGGTTTTATATGTAAATAAAGATTGTTTCTGTTAGGGCCATAGTGAGTAAGCATTGTATTAGCTTAGGGCTCGTTTTATTTTAAATAGAAAACCGGTTAGTTATGAATTCCCACTTGCAAGATAGGTAGGGTAACAGTTAACTAACTAGGTAGGAAATATTACGAATTAGGTAGGTAGTTTGGTACAGGGGCGAAGGAGACCCTGGTAGGCTGTCTCGCTCAGACGGAGTGAGACCGGTAAAGCCTGTCAGCTGTTCCTGTCCCCCATCTCGCACTTTCTGAGGGTAGGTAGGAAACCCATAGAGTGGATTGTTGCGGGTGGGAATTTTATGACGACTAATGTAGGTAGGTGACAAAAATGTTAGAAGGAGATAGGTACAACAACATCGGTTGTCTCCCTCCATATCTCGATGTAGGAGGGTGGCTGTAAAAAGCGTAGGAAAGAGTACGCAGATGTTTGTTTTGTGTCCGTCCTTGTTTGTTAATAAGTTACATTAGTCAATTGTGTATGTGTGAATTTTGGCAATAAATATAGGGCCGTGAGTGGGCTAAATTTGTACGCGCTCTCACGGTCACCGATCTCAGAAAGAAGAGTTTTATTTGGAATCTACAGTCTACTACATCGAGGGAACCGACCGTCGGAACATTGGCTCGGAGAGTAGTCAATAATAGTGGCAGGACAGGATTATGAGAAAAGTTTCGCGAGTTTCGTACACTCAAGACCAAAAATAACTTGTATTTACCAAATGGAAAACCTGTGTTGAATATCCCTTTTCTACCCTATGATCCAGTAATTACAAGAATATACTCAATTAAGAGGATCAAGCTAGCAGCTGGCAAACTACCAGTTTGGCAGGTGACTCTAGATAAAATCCACGCAAAACAGAGATAAATGGCTCAGGAGAGATTGATTGATAGCTAGTAAACGTCTAAATTTAAAATCTTCCTGTTGTTAATACGTATTGTCATATTATTTTTAAACAGCTTAGTATACAAAAACAAACGGTTTAGGTCAGCACTCCAAGTGCTTAATTACCAGTGCAGTGCAATTTCCTTTCATAGCTCTAAAAGAAAAAGTTGATGTTACCATCGCGTTGATTTTAGAAAAATAACAATGATCAACTAGCACACAACAGCTGGTCAAAATGGGCATGCTCTCTGCAACAGTAACTAGTCGAGTATATGTATATATTTTAATAGTTATTACCACTTCGATACGTCGATAGATTGATTTCTCCGACGTAAAAAAATCTCGTAACGGTGACGTTTCTTACTTACATCATTATTCTCTTGCCCTTCCCAGTTCATCTGGGGTCGGCGCAGTATGTTTTACGCTTCCACACTATTGTATCACTCGTTACTGAATCATCCACTCCTTTCACACTCATATCTTGTTTCAAACAGTCCATCCATCTCTTTTTCTGTCCGCCTAAAGTAGGTTACTGGTATAGACTACGTTAAATTTTTTATAAACGACCAGTCAGGGCACCAAATACGCTCATAATTTAATCTCAACAGCATCTCTCATTGCTAGGCTGGCGTGTAACGCGCGGGTCGCATGGTCGGCCGCACATATCAACGAAGAGGATATAATTGCTACGGCAATTAGAACCAGCAATGAGCTTTCCAATTAGGCGGTCATTAAGCTGCGATCAAAGTTCCATAACAACAGCTGAATCATTTCAGGTTGGTGTGTACACATCTCTTTAAACTAGGGACAAAATAAATCATATTTTGGTGGTAGTATGCATTGTTCTTGTTGTTGTTTTTTGGTGTTGTGTGTGTGACATTGTAAATTATTATATTCCGAAAATAATTGCAGTGCTAGCTACATTACCTACAATAGCTTTTCAATATGTTCTATAAAAGGCGATTTAATCAAAAACGTATTTAGATACGAAATAGTCTTTTTAAGGCAAGAGTGCTACTACACACATATGTACCGCCTTAGACCTCATTGACACTTGACATCAGGTGTAGGTAATTAATATCAAATATATCTCAGATTCAAAATAATAAAACTGTGTTCCGTCCAGCCAGGGTATTGCAGTTGTAACATTTGGAAAATTATAAATACTTAACAGTCATAAGACTGTTACAGTAACACTAAAGTGTAGCGTACAAGTCTTAATTTTACTCTTAGGCCCGGTTGCGTGATGTGTTGGCTTATCTCTTTGTGCTTTATAACGCGACGCGTCGATCATACATCGTGCGCGGCGCACAGGGCATTCGAAATCGCGACATCCCGATTTCCAATTAGGGCGCTGATTAGGTAATTGAAATTACTGATCTGTGCGACTTGTGTCAAAGGAATTTTATATGAGCGCTTGCAGTTAGGTAATGGTGTTTGGATTGGCCTACGATTCCAATTTACATGCTTAACTATTTTTGGTATTCCTGCCACTGTTTGGTCGGGGACTGCTTGTTTTCAGCATTCGCAGCTAAACACTATATCTGATGGCCGTTCTCTATCCACGACCTGTGACCCCGCTGGTAGCCTACAGCTTAGCCCTATTAAAAGCGTCAATATCTACTGACAGTTCTTTACCATGGCGGGTAAACGCTGCCAAATAAGCGTTCCTGTTTCCCCTGATGTTGGGTAGCAGCAAGTACTAATAGAAGGCTATATCAGAAAATACTTTTGACTGGTCATCTAGAGACGTAAGGCCCCTGTTTTTAAACTGCGATGTCGAAGGCAAGAGGGAAACAACTACACTATCGTCCCTTATTTTGAGGTATAATAAAGATGAAGGAAAAAACTCCACCGACAAGTGGTTAGCCCTTAAATTTGATGATCATGATTAACTATTTTTGAGTCGAATAGTGCTTTGTATAATATTTACGCACATATTCTATATTTTGTATACATATTCTATAGATTTTTGTAAAACCGTAGGATGCTTAGAATACAATTATTTGAAATACGGGTTGATTAAATATCAGTCCAATAATTCCGATGTTGATGATGGAATTATTTCTTGTAAGTGTCAGAATCAACCTCATGACATCCTTAACTTATATTTTTTGAAATAAACTTAATGAAGCTAATTCTTCTTTTACTTCTGAAGAACTTTTCAATCATTTCTGAAATCGTAAAATCGGTAACAGTTTCCCCACAATCACAGCTCGTGCGGCGTCACTCGCGGTGCGGACAGCGTATTCAATATCCCGCCGAATCAAACGTGACGCGAATGGCGAATAGGCATGTTCGTCTTGTGAGGCACATACGAATTTTATTTGAAAAAAGAAGAAGCAATCTTATTCAATCTTATTCCATAAATGCAATATTTTCTATTGTTAGCTAAGACTCATTGTTTTTTTTTTGTATAAAAGGTTTGACTAGTCATGCAATAAAGTATTTAGATCAATAAATGACTGAGTTTTGTAACATTTGATTTGTCAAAAAATTTATCTTTCATCTAAAGTTGGTAATCAGTTGTACCGATCAAAACATTTTGTTTTGGAGTGCTACGCTACGCCAAATGTCATAGTTACGTATTTAAATAATCATTCACTATTTCCAAACTTTCACCATAACCAGACAACCCGATTACACGCGTAAGAAAAGCTATTATTGTGTCATATTCTTTATTTATGTACGATAATTGTAACTTCTCAGTTCAACCACTGCAAAAGTTTAAAAATTTAGTTATATTTTTATGGCGACTTTCAACTGCGTCTTTGCGAACGGTCAAATTGGGGTCAAAATAATTTACAATAACACATGCATGTGCCTTACTCGTATTGCAATAAGTTTAAACCCTTTCACAATTTTAAGGTTACTAAAGACACCAGGCTGAAAGGGTTCTTAAAGTACACAGTAAATAGTGGTAAGTTTACAGACGATAGAGCCGTTGCCATTAGTTACGGCTCCGGCTATCAGCAAGTCCCGCTGTAATTGATAAATGGGCGACGCCAGTAGAGATGAGTAGGTACCGATAGTTAAAATATCGATGGCGGGTAGAACTAGTAAAACAGTGTGGATGGATATTTAGCATCGACTGTCATAAATCATCACACCTAAGTTTGTGTAGTTCAATTAAACAGACAAACATCGACATGACTCACACACATAGCGGTCAATGTTAAACACCTCTATTTTTGCGTCGGGGGTTAAAAACACAGGTGCATTATCTTGACCTCTAATTACAAAGAGGAAAATAAAGCATCATGGCAAAATGTCATCATCATAATAACAGCCAAAGGCCGTCTGCCACTGCCTTTGTCCAAAGAGGCAGCGTATCACGTCCACCGACAAGAAGAACAGACGATTTTGTAAATATCGCAGGATCACACGGGCTCTAGACCGCTTGCGGTCGGTCGCTCAGGCCAAACGTTAATTCAATTAAATAATTATGTGCGTAATGGACTATCGATGAACAGTGGTTAGCAGCACTAGGCAAGCACAACTGGAGGTGTTTAATTGAGACGACTCACTACTTAGTTCTCTTTGTAATATAGATAGATGTTTCTTCCACTGGTCTTGCTCTTGAGATCTTTAACATTGTCAGTGACTTGGATGGTTCTTGAAATAAATGAAATTTAAAATTAATGCACATCAGCTATATCTAGGTTTCGTTTTCCTATTGTAATTTAACCCTGTATGAATGTAACTGTAAATAAAATTTTCGTGTTAGTGAATATACAGAAAACTTATCAACTATACACTAAATAAAGAAGATCGTGTTATCTGACACCAATGCCTGACCAGTAGACATTCCCTACTGTTATGTTTATACAAATAAATATAAATTTCGATCTTGCAAAGTAATTGTACCCAATCGCATGTTTCTCGAATATTTTCTTTAAAAGAGGGACTTATTTATTCAAAACTTATTCATTATACAATACACATTAAAATGTCTCATTAATAACTCTAGATTCAACACAAAAAAAGCATGTTTATTTATACAGTCCTTTTAACAACCCTTGTAACAACGTACCTTTTTTACAAGATAGAGCTAAATAATTATTCTTCTCCAACCCTTAGTGGCATTTTCCTCGTTGCGGGCATTTTTAATTTGAGCTCAGGTGCGGCGAGCTGCCCAGTAATGGTAATACTAATTACTACCCACTAAGGTCCATATTTCAATGACTTTACGACAGCCGCCACTGTTTACTTCTGCTGAAATTGTAAGGCTGCTCAAAAGACTGATTCACGTGATATCGCAATGAATAATATGTAAATTTAAAACCCCCCGACATTAAAAGTAACACGGTACCAAATTTCGAATCGATCTAACAAAGACAAGTTAGTCAGATCACCTCATCAAGAAGAAAAGAGCTGATAATCTTCAAACGGCTGAACAGGTTTTCATGAAACAAGGGTAAGAACAACAACAAGAAAATACTAAAAAAACTTAACGAAAATCAGTCCATCCATTTCAGAGTTACGATATCACAGACGTTACAGTTTATCTGTTACAGTTAGTTACGGTTTGTCTGTTTGTATTGTTTTATGTGTCTGATATTTAAGCAATAAATAGTTTTCTGTTCTTGACGCCAAATGTGATGTTAAGCTTTTTTAATACATATTATAGATACGAGTATACCACATTTTTAATCCTCGTCGCAAAAAGAGAGGAGTTTTCCCGTACTTCTGTTTTACGCACAACTCTTAGGAACTGCCACTTTCCCTGCTAATTATACTAATTAAGTAATAACATTAATTAACAAAACAACACATGGTTTTCCAAGAAACAGAGGGTTGGGATGTATGTGAGAATGTAAGCCGCTAGGCTTTTACTTGCCAACAAATTAACATGTTAGCAACGAGTACAAGCAAGTTGTACCCTGTGACTTTATTTGCCTTGCCTTTATACTTTATTTATGCACCTTCTAATAAAGTTCTATCAATCTGTAATACCGTGCCGATATTATAGAATAACCGAAAAAAATACTCATTATTGCAAAATACATGTTACAAAAAGGAAATGTTAATTAATCTAAATTTTTATCAAACTCTAAATAATAAAACTGACATCCTTACGATGTATGGATCCTGTCTATTTGTAACATCATACAAGGCAAGAGCAGAGTCGGATTAAGAGCTAACGGTAATAGATTTCTTGCTTTACTTTGCAACTTGCCGACTTTGGATAGGCATTAAAGCTTAACTGTTGCTATTAATTAAGACTTTTACAAATATATATTCTCTACTGTAATGACATCTTAATAAATGAAGTGTTTCGCACTCGGACTAATTTAGTTGTTACTTTAAATTATTTCTGCAAACGAGTTATGATGGTAAACTTGCATATTATTCTTAATCCATATAAACAAGGTCTGTAAATCAAAGTTGCGGTACTCACTATACTGTTTAAAGAAAATTGTATTTCAGAACTTTGAAGTCGCTTTCTTCAAATTATATTTTACGGCAAACTATTTATAGTTTGCCGTACAAACAAACTATTTATAGTATTTATACTATTTATAGTTTCACAGTCCCTATACAGATCAGTTACTTTACATTTAATCCGGCCCTGAGCTTGATATGAAGACCGGTGGGTTGTTGCGGCGGCTTTGTTCCCGTTTCATACGTTACCGAATGTTTTGTCCGTTTTGCAACGCATTTTGTTAATTACTTCTCAGGACTCTCTGCGACAAAGCACTGAAATGTTACGTGCATTTTATCAAATGTAAATTCAAGCTTTTTATAAGTCGTAGTCGCTACGGAGGGCGTGTGACTACGGCTGACGACTACGAAAGACGATAATTTCGTAGCATCTCGTACGAGTACGAGAGTTACGAACTTGTCGTAGCATGCAGATTCCCAAAGATGATGATGATGAGTATAAGCAGTATGGTTTATTAATATAAATGTGTCATGAGATTTGAGAGCAACAGATACACTACACCACACGAACGTGATGTAATACTTTATAAAGATTATGTTGTGTTTTATACAAGCAAATAATGCTTTATTATTATTTACACAACCAGCTTCCAGTACCACGTCGTTGCAGACCCCGTGCCAAGCCCATGACAGTTAAACGCCAACCTGCCGTACTACCATATATGAAGGGTGTCACTGACAAAATTGGGAACATCTTAAAGCGAGCTTCTATCAAAACCTACTTCAAGCCGCAAAGGAAGATTAACCAATTTTTACCACCGGTCAAGTGTCACATACCTCTTCAAGATGCAGGGGTGTACAAACTGGAATGTGACTGTGGCCTCTCCTACATCGGTCAAACAAAGCGTAGTATAGGCGTGCGGATTAAAGAACATATAGCTGACATGAAACATAGACGGTCAACGAAATCTGCAGTATGTGAACATGCCTTGGATAAACCTAACCACTTCATACGTTTTGACCAACCTAAGGTACTCGCGAAAGAACGGCGTTTTGTTCCTCGCATGCTACGTGAGGCCATAGAAATAAGAAAATACCCTAATTTTAATAGAGAAGATGGTTGGAAAGTTCCACCGGCATGGGATCCTATTCTTTTGAAGACACAACCAACATCTCATACTGCAAGATCTCAAGACACTGTAAGCTCTTTCTGCGTGGATAGGAACATCAATTAATATTAATGAGTGACGGTAGTTTAATTTAATTTTTCATAACTATGTAATGACAAATAACACCTTAGTCTGCCTGTGACCACGGATGCTGTAAAGCATTCGAAACGTCAGGCATAAAATAAAAATAAACGTTCGCGAAATCAATCCGTAAAATTGTTGTTTTATTGTAATGAGTATTCGCGTAAACTTCAGAACCAAATATAATGCTTTATTACTTATTTTATCATTTAATAGTCAGATGAAAAATAACTGATAAAATTTAAAACTTCCTATTCTAAAATTCCATTTTATATGAGTATGTCCAAATAGGTCATGATGTTTTTCAATAAGCCATATTGAAATTAATTTGACAATTATATGATCTTATCTGACTTGAAAAATCAGCCCTAAGAGGATAACTATTTTAATCAAACGAAATTTCACCAAATCATTCCAAACATCTCACAAGCCTGTCCAAACTACTCTGGCACCACTAGCCTGAGGTCCTGTGAGGCTATTACCAAACTTACAATCGATGGCGATGTCATAATAATCTGTCTGTCTGGCATGGCCATAAAAATATCATCCCTTTTGGTAAGGAATATTAATTTAATGGGCATGGCTGAAACAAGCGACATCAAGTAAAATGGCGGACAGACCAACACTGAGCAGAGTATCAGTTTAGCGGTAAGAAGTGCTGGTTGCTAAGCAACCCAGTGCTTGCTTACTCACTTGCTGCTCTACTTGGGCATGCGATAAGCCTCTATAGGTAAACCGCTTTATTGAGACTTCGCCTGCGGGGCACAGGGGCGCGGAGGGAGGCGATACCGGGTCGCGCGAGATGTGTGGGCGGCGCGGAAACACCCGACCGCGCTCTCATCTCCCCCCGCACCCCTTAGCCCCGCAGGTGAGGTCTCAATTTCGCGGTCTACTTTACTTCGCGGCCTTTTTTTTTAAACACGCAATATCGTAAAAATTCAACCACTGCAGCTGGTAACATTTAACTTTGGAGCTTTCAATTTAGTAATAATACAAATTGCATTGCATTTACCTAATATGACAAATTGCAACATACTGCATTTTTATAAAAAGGTGATTGAGTTAAGTAGTAACCCTACTGCTGGTTCATTCGGACACTCGGAGACAATTTACGGTGGCGCCCAAAATGAAATCGCCAGTAAAACCTCCGCCGAATTATTCATGCAAATTCCACAATGATGGCACGGTGCCGAATCGAAAGGACGACGAGTGGTTTTCGGGAATTTTCGGTTTTCGTGGTTTTAAGTGTAATTTTGGTTTCGGTATTCAGGATTGGATTCATATAATTATAATGATAGAACTTCAAATATAAATCTTATAGGTTTGACGCAGACATATACGTCCAACAAATTGGTGAATTCGATTGCTAGTGCTGTTTTGGAAAGTAATTTTAAACGAATAAAATTATTACGAACACGATATTATGAAGGATAGAAAGCTTGTTAAGTTTAAGAAAAAAGATACTTTCTGTGTAAAAAAAACTAGTATCGATTTTGGGCTATCCCACCGACTGGGATCAAGAGAAACCAAGATAAGAGTGACCAGCAAAGTTTCTTTTTTTATTAAGTAATGGTCGGTTTCGGTATAAGCACGAACCACATCCCTCGTCGCGGAATTAAATCTCCAATGAATGCGACGGAGTGGCTGGCGCATTTGCATCCCGATTAACTTTGTTTAATGAACGATTATTGAGCCTGGCTGTTTGACTTGATCTCATGTCAGTTCGTGAATTAAACTCATATCCGAGAGTATGTGCTTACATTTATTTGTAACAATTTTACATCAAAAATATTTAATAGATTTTGAAGAATTTTCATATGACGGTACATTTAGAATAATTTCAAAAGACAGCCCCCAAAAAGTGGAAACGGTTTATCAAATGAATCTTAACGATACGTACCTAATTAATTATGTATATATAAGATAGTGAGACAAAAGTCTGTCTGTCTTTGTCTGTGCTCTGTATATACTGACTCATGTTACTATGAAAAGAATAAAATCTATTTTTTCTATTTATCTCTTTCAAACTACTAACTATACGCACAGGTATTTTATACGTTTCAGAATGCTTCGAAAACGAAACGATAGAGCACATATTTTTAATGCACAATTTTCACTTTCTTTTCTCAGCACAGACACAACATTTATATGTTAGTAGCACCTCGCTTACATCGCTATGCATTAGTAAGCGCTCCCATAAAGCACGGCGGATTCGCTGCCGAGCGCGCAATCTGCCGATTCAATACGGCTTTGTTCCGAGTGCCGACGTGACGGGAGTGCGCGTCCCGTTCTGTAATGCGATTCAAATGAGCTGCAGCGGTTTTTTTTTTTGTTTTCGAAGTTCTTAATGAGGACCAAATGTGCCGATTAGCTGGGACTACAATTTTTAGACTTGTAAAAAATATTTAATTACGATGGGCAATAAAAGACAACTTAAAAGACAACAAAATAACGATGCTCAGAATAAATAATTAATCAACACACTTTCTCAAAACGACGTTTTTATTCCACCGATTTTTGGCTCATAATCCTAGATATTAAACACGCGTGCTTTTTCAATCTATTATTAAACGAGTGCCTTTAGTTTATTAACCCGACCAATTTACATTTGTACCCTAGTATAATTTAGTTGCGTTATAACTTTTACTGTTTTAAAAATTAAAAACTTACTAAATGAAGAGTCTTGTGTTTTCTTTGCAAATGTGTTGAGACGCGTCGTATGAAACACGTGTGCCTGTGACCATAACGCGGCTTTCTTATGGCGCACTCGCTCTTCGCTCGTGCGCACACAATATCGCCATTGTATATAATGGTCAACTTGGCACACGTGTATCAATAATGTACTATTACGTCACTGAAGAAATGGCACTAGGTATAAGGCATTGCAAAATATTTACGTTATGCTTACACAACAATACGATTTATTTAAATAGCAACGTTTTAAGAAACAAAATAAAAGTAAATACACCACAGTCTTCACTCGTTCAAATACACACGATCCAGTAAATGCATGTAGCGTACTTTTGAAATCCATGTTGCAACTGTTCACGGTAAGTATACTAAAACCAATTTCAATAGTGACGTTCGTAATCCCGGGTTCAATCTGACGGCGTCGCTCGCTCCTAATTCAATACAGCTTAGTTTCAGCCGTCGACGTGATACAATAAATAAATACAGAATACCCACTTTATGCACCGCTTCTACAGTGATGGTATATCACGTCACTTAAGGCGAATGAAATGCATTTTCATTTATTGTTGCACCTACTTTTTTTGGTCGATGAGTGTGTAATATAAAGATGCTGCACGTCATTACATTATGTACACTATCTATATATCTGGATACAAGTAATAAGTATTTACTAAACTGTAATTTAAAAAAGTAGAATTTTTGAGTAACAAGCATAATCTCACATCTGGTCAACACAACTCGTCCCTCATCAGTGTCAAGTATCGATTTCTCCTTGCTTTAGTTCTTAAAAGTGATTTAATGTAGTAAGCAATTGCTGTTAATAAAATTAAGATCGAATCTTGACTTTAATCACGCTTTAATTTACAAGACCTTTATGCCTCTAGCTAACGTGTCAACATGTGGATGTGACGCGGTTGTGTCCAACGCGGCGTCAGTACCTGGACTGCAGGAGTGAACCGCGGATTAGAAGCCATTATTTTAACGAATGTCATTAAATGTGACGTTCTGTAGAGGCGTTTACTTTTCAGTCATCTACCAATTGAAGATAAGATCTATAAAGATAAATTTATTTAGCAAAATACTACAACATTGGTTTAGTACACCGGTACCCACTCTAGGATTCCCTAAATTCTAGCAAGGTAAAGTTCTGTTTCCCGGTACTATAATATCTACTAGATACACCAAGGTATCTGGCGCCGATCCCATGCCGAGGCATTGCTGTTTCCTTTACATGCTTCCATATACCTCGTTGACGCCTGGTTGAGGCCTGGTTGGTGCTATTCCCCGTACGGGTGGGTAGATATGCTTAGTTTAGGTCTGACTGTTCCGAGGTTTCTGTCCCTATCTAACGTATGTGCATGTGAACGTGACGCGGTCGGGTCAGACGCGCCGTCAGTACCGGGAGTGCAGCGGACTGCAGGAGCCGCGGATTAGAAGCCCTGCAGATATGATTACATGTTTTAAAGGATTTCTATCCATTCAGAGGCGTGATTGAATATGACTTGTGTTTTGTGAAGGTGTTTATTTGGCTTTTTTAGAGTTAGGTCATTGTCATCTGAACTGAAGATGTAATCTATACCTATAAAATGCTTTGTCCTGAACTACTGACTTATTGATTGACTGACTGACTGACTGATGGATCAACGCACAGCCTAAACCGCTGATCGTAGAGAACTGAAACTGGGAGGGTGTGTTCTTTGTATGACGAAGGGATCCGATAAGAAAGGATTTTCAGAAATTCTACTCTTAAGGGGGTCAAAAAGGGGTGCTAAGTTTGTATGGGACGACCAGATCCCTTGGTCCAATCTACTTCAAATTTTGCATACACATTCTTTTACAGAATTGACGGAAGACTTATTTTGTATTTTATTGAAATTCATCTCATAAGGGGGTAAAAAGGGTTACAAAGTTATTCTGGGGGTGATTTGCTTCGAATTTGATATCAATACTCTTTAGTGGTAATGATAAAAATATTTTTTGAATATTTTTTGACAATCATTTGACATGTCTTAGACACAATGTTTTGACACATGTTTGTTATTGATGTTGCTCTCGAGAAAATGCTCGAGAAGAGATTTTATTCCTTAGAACATTAAATAATATTTTTTTGTGTATAAACAGGGTAGGTATCAAGCGGTCTGTGTCCAGTGTAGATTGCAAATCGTTTGTTCATATTATATTGTCGGTGGACATTCTACGCTGGTTCTGTGGTCGAAGGGTGTCCAATATGGAACTTTTCTGCAAACTTTTCGTGGGGGCCTACGTTTAAGAGTGGACGGCTTTTGGGTGTTGATGATGATGGCGTAGATCCAATCATATCCTATATAGAATTGTCCCTTTGAATTTACGATTTGAATTCAAGAAAGTAGAGTATTCGCTATGACCATAAACGAAGCTCAAGTTCAAACTCTTAAGGTAGCGGGAGAAGACTTGAGGGAATTTGCTTCTCCTACAGTCTGTATGTGGCATGATGCTGTGTAAGCGCACAGAGTAGGTATATCCTGGTCTTTTTATTAGCACTCGAAAGAAATGTACGATTGACGATAGGCGTAGTAAGTAGGTATTTCCATTTTGTTGTAAAATAAAACGATATTATCCCCGTGTAGGTTTGACCAGATTAAAGACCGGGCTACGTGTTGTGTGTACATAAAATAAAACATTTATCTATACGCATTTCTACGCATATATTTAAAAACTGCATGTTTTTGTTTTTTTGTTTGAACGCGTTAATCACAGGAACTATTGGTCCGGTTATAAAATATGTTGCATACATTGTTAGATAGCTAATTTATCGGGGAAGGCTATAGAAATAGTTTAATAAATAAATAAATGAATAAATATTGGACACCAATCACATACAATGCTCTGATCCCAAAGTAAGTAGCTAACGCACTTGTGTTATGGGTATCAGACACAACGCTGGTACCACAACACCCAGACCCGAGACAATGTAGAAAATTATGATTTCTACATTGACCCGACCGGGAATCGAACCCGGGACCTCGGAGTGGCGACGCCTTGAAACACAGCGTGCTTAGCCAATACTCCACGGAGGTCGTCAAAGGTCGTTAATGCGTATCAGCTTATAAATATTTTCGCTACGAATGTATGGGAACGAAGTAAAACTATTGCGCGCGTACGAAGTCGCTGGCGGGCCGCTAGTCTATACATATAAAAGGCTTTGTCCTGAATGACTGACGGATCAACGCACAGCCTAAACCGCTGATCGTAGAAACCTGAAACTTGGAAGGTGTGTTCTTTGTATGACAAAGGGATCCGATAAGAACGGATTTTCCGAAATTTCACCCCTAAGGGGTTGAAAAAGGGGTGAAAAGTTTGTATGGGAAAATGTGACTCCTTGGTCCAATCTACTTCAAATTTTGCATAAACATACTTTATGAATATTAACGAAAAATTTGTATCAAATTTTATTGAAATTTATCTTCTAACGGGGTTAAAAAGGGGTAGAAAGTTATTTTGGGGATGATTTGCTACAAAGTTGATATCAATACTTCTTGGAGCTTATGTTGAAATATTTTTTATTTTATTTTTGACAAACATTTGACATATCTGAGACAGAATGTTTTGACACATGTTTGTTATTGATGTTGCTCTCTAGAAGAGGGAGTTTTAGCGCGGGAAACGAGAAGAGGAAGATGTACTTTATTTCTTCATTTTATTAGTTGGTTTTTTCGAGTAAATTATTGTGGTTTTGTGCTGGAATTACCATAATAATGTGTGCTTTGGAAGAAATCAATGAAGACAAAGTGAGAAATAAAGTAAATCGCGCGTTCTCTGATTCAGATCGCTACTCCCGCGCTAAACTCCCTTGTTGAGCATTGTAATGCGACCAGCATCGCATTTCAATGTATTAGGTTAGGTTAGGCTAGTTTAGTGTAAGTTTTAGTGATAAGTGTGAATATTGAACTTTTAATAATAAATGATGATTGTCTGTATGGCTTTGTGACCAAGGACGTTAAACTTGTATATATAAAAAAAAAATCTCTAGAAGAGATTTTATTTCTTAGAATAGTAAATAATATTGTTTTGTGTTCAAACAGGGTAGGTATCAAGCGGTATGTGTCCAGTGTAGATTGCAGATCGTTTGTTCATATTGTCGGTGGACATTCTACGCTGCTCCCGTGGTCGAAGGGTGTCCAATCTGCAACTTTTCTACAAACTTTTAGCAGTGGACGGCTTTTGGGTGATGATGATGATGATGGCGTAGATCTTTACATAGATTTGTCCCTTTGAATTTACGATTTGAATTCAAGAAAGTAAAGTATTCGCTATAACCATAAACAAGGGTCAAGTTCAAAGTACCCGAAAGAAATATACGATTAAGGAAAGGGCGTAGGAAGTATTTATAATATCCCCGTGTAAGTTTGACCATTAAAGACCGGGCTGCGTTTTGAGTTTACATAAAATATAATAAATAAATAAATATGCGCCAGACAACACACCAATAGTCTGGTACACGTGGTAAGGAATTATCTTCCTTGTGTTACGAAGTATCAGACAACGATTATGACGGGTGCGTCTCCCATAAATACCTTAATACATATAACATCCATGATTGAGGAACAAATGTCCATGCTCATCACACAAACATTGGCCCCTTGCGAGGTTCGAACCCTCGACGGCCAGCGTAATAGTCAGGAGCGCTAGGCAATACACCAAACGCGTCGTCGAATATAACATTTATCTGTACGCATTTCTATGTACCTATATATTTTAAAACTGGATGTTTTAGTTTTTTTGTTTTAAGGCGCTAATCACAGGAACTATTGGTAAGGGTATAGAATATGATAGATAGCTAATTTATCAAGGAAGGCTATAGAAGTAGTTTAATGCGTATAGGTATAGGCTTATAATTTTTCGCTACGATCTATGGGAACGGAGTTAAACCAAAACGCGCGTACGAAGTCGCGGGCGGGCCGCTAGTATTTACATAATCTTCTGTTGATGTTAGATGCGTGCGATGCGTGTTCTGACCTAATGTTAGATGCGTTGGTTATGAGCCTTCAACGCGATTTAGGCCGAAAAGCGTGATTTCCAAGCTTGACAACTCTGCAAAACCGCATCCACTAAAAAATTTAATTGCTTGTGATTTTAGGTTTTTTTTTTCGAGTAAGGACGTTATAAACAACATTCACAAAGTATTTTATTTTTAGTGAGTTGTAACAACTAAACGAACAGCTGTTTTATAGATTTCTCTAACAGTGCCTACTTTGGAGCCTTATATGATTTAAACCACTAGCTTGTTTTAAAAACAATAAAATGTAAGTAAATAAACATGTCCTGAGTTTTTTTTCAATTTCTGTTCGAAATGGAGGATATGAGTCATTGACCAAGAAGTGGAATTCACAAGAAAAAGCACCATCTAATGTTGCAGTTTTTCAAATTAACAATGCTTTTAAAGGAAATATAAACACTAAAAACCGTATTTACCGTGTTGGTACGATTACGGTACGGTACGGTACGGTTTTTTCATTCATATCATTTCGATTCAAAACTGTTCAATAACTCGGTAAACGTCGGATTTCGTCCGTTATTATGAACTTTGCATGGGAAATCGAAGCGGCGCGTGTACCTACGCCCTTAAGGACTAGACTATTGGTCCTGATTTTCTAAGCTAGCTTTAAAAAATCTTAGGACTGTTTCACCATTGACAAAAAAGCAGTCACCAATAGTTATTTAAAATATATAGGTACGTCATTTCGTATTAAATAATAATGGACAGGTAAAGAGACTAATTATGAACGTCATGTTATTTAGATACATGCTTTATGTCTTAATGATTATGTAGGAACTTCATAAATCTTCTTAAGTACATGCTACTTTTACGAACAAAATACTAAAGCCGTAAAAATGGTTAGTACTTCCGCTCACAATATAACAAGGAGTAGGTAACATAACACCGGCACGTGTATAATTACAAACGCCAAAAGAATACCGAAACAGGGGCCTTAGGCAGGTTCTCCATTAGTGTCAATAGCAGTTATTATCAATGAGTTAATCGCCCTTAATCCCGTTGGACGCTCGCCAAACCAACTTAGTCCAATCAACGAGGAGATTCGTTGTATGGAGACATCCGAATAATTCTACCGTCGTTGAAACTTGGCACATAGTGAAAATAAGTAATACAGATTATAGATATACAATAATCCAATGATTTTTTTTACGAGAAGTTAGGTATTTATACCTAAACATGGAAATCGTTTATAACTCTCTGTGAAAAAATTCTCAGTCTGAAATTGTTCGTGTATACGTATGTATGTATAAGTTAGAATAGGTAAGAATAAGAATCCAATATTTTTTCGATTTCCGAGATACTCAAAATTAAACTTTTTGCATTTTGCTCTATAACTTCTACCGAAAAAATTCTCTGCTCATTTTTGTTTTTTAATATGGTTTTATTTACGTATATAAGTAGCTTTAATAAGTTATCCAAAACATTTTTCGTTACAATACTACAATTCTTATTATTACTTAATTATGGCTCGTGAATAATTGCTCAGGCAAATTAAATGCGTTTCTTAGTTAGGGGTCGCTCTATCGCAGTAGATTTTTCAATAATCCAATTAAAATTCCACTAAATACCAAGTTTTTAAAATATCAATAACGGGAAATAGTGAATATTACCGCCACTTAGAACCGACCGGGCGCGCGGCAGTACAGTGGTGCGTGTGCTCATATCTAAAACGTACTGCAGTCAGTCTATCTGTATAAAAAAATGATGCAAGTGTTTGTAGGTAATGGCTGTCACCCGCGATAGCCCAGCAGCTAACTTAGGTGGTCTTGGAACTTGGGCACACGGGTTCATGTTATTTATTTGTATGTATGTTCTTATGAGTTCTTTTTACTTTTTTTTAAACAAAATATTGTGTTTTTGCAGTGATTATTTGCCAGTCGAATTCCGTCCTTATGTGTTAGGACGTAAGGCTTATTTTGGCGGACGACTGACAGCGGAGTCTGGAACGCGGCGTGTGTTTATTGTGATTTCTGTTGGGCGAAAGTAGTTCTTATTTTCATAAGCGGAAGGCTTGTAGTCGGCTGTGATGGATGATTGAGGATTCTAGAATGCCGTCTATTGTATTTCGGCGCCCGCGCACTCCATAGCTATCGTATAACTATAGTACACTATTATTAAATTATTGTGACGGTATTTAGCGCGCGGTCCTTAAAAGTCATTCTGTACAAAGAAAGACATTTCAGTTTTCCTTCATCTCAGTTACCTACTTGACCAATCAGAGGACAACGACTCAACGCAATATAATAATTACGTAAAGAGTTTAACGAGAAATAAAATGAAAAGATGGACCAAGAAATAAGTAAACGACTATGGAAAAATAAAAGGCTTAAGCGACACTATGACAGATATTGGTCTTAACTGAGTTGTAATCAGCAAAATTTTCTGCGTTGCTTGAACTGGGTTTGGTGTAAATCAGGATTGTTGTAAAATATGTTCATAGGAATATCAATTAAAAATTACATTTGATAAAATTAAATTAAAAGCACGATTTTTCTTAAAATCTAGGTAGAACGTACATTACCGATCTGATTAATGAAAAATATGACTGCCCCATTACCTATAGATTCAATGGAAATCAAAATACTGTTGGTTCCTCCGCCGCAATCTGCATAAGCAAGAAGCCTTTGTACTTTAGGCGTTGCAGAAACAGCATTCTAAGGGCTTTATTGAATGTCACTTTTAGCACCTTTTGCGTATAGCTGACCCAAAGGGAGCCCGAGTAGAGCAACTGGCAATGTTTGAGGTTAAGACCTCCGTATGTGTTTTTGACATTTAGAATAGATTTGAAATTCTTTTAGAGAAGAAGAAATGACAGAAAAACATACATAGTCAGATTGATTCCCGATTTCCGATTAGTTATCTGTTTACATTGTTTCTTAATAAAGTGAATATTTAATCAGTACCTACCTATTTTTAATACAAAATTATTTAATCTGCAAGTAAGAACAGGCAGTATGCTTTAAGGAGAGTTAACTTAACTTCATTACTACATCGAGCAAACCTCCGGGCCAGCATATTACTTCGGAATACCAAGGAGTATTTAAAAAAAATAGAATAAGCGACACTTAAAGTCTACTAATTAATAATAAATATTGTTTGTTTTTCTAATTTTCTTGTTGTATTTATAATTAAATTTATTTTATATTTGGTTCAAGTGATTAAACTAGACTGGTTGCACCCGCAATCAATTAAAAACGAATAAATCATTGTTTATGTTTGTTTAGTTTACAGTTCTCATATATTATTTACTTTGTTACTTAAACACCTCATAAAATATTGAAGTAAACAAATTAAACGTAACACAATGATCTGATTTTTGCGTTTTTTGTCTATAATCTGGCAAAGGTTGGGTTCGGCATATTTGTTGCACCCACGACAGCAGTTTGAATTTTCCTCTTGGCTATTGAAATTATGTTTTAAAATCCTTGTTAACTAATAATATATAGAAAACATGTAAAATGTAGTCTGTCATAGATTTATTTCATTAAATAAGTTTTTTAGCTTTATTCACCGCTAAAAATTACCATAACTCAAAGTCTGAATCAAAAGTTCCATTTGTACAATTTTATGGGATATCGATATCTGAATAGTCTATTTATTTTTCAGCTCAGGGTGATTCCATTTTCGCGGGTGCACCATTTAGAGGAATGTTATAATTTCGTGTAGTGAAATAAAAAACTTATTCAATGAAATTAGTCTATGAAAGACTTTGCTTATGCAGATTGCGGCGGAGGAACCGACAGTATTTTGATTTCCATTGAATCTATAGGTAATGGGGCAGTCATATTTTTCATTAATCAGATCGTTAATGTACGTTCTACCAAGATTTAAATAGAAGAAAAATCGTGCTTTTAATTAAATTTTATCAAATGTAATTTTTAATTGATATTCATAATTTGTAATTTTAATTGTTTATTTATTATTATGAATGCCATTGACCGATATAAAGAAAGTCATTCATTCATTCTTGCTTGTGCTCGTTATTGCTTCCCTGTTCCCCGACGTTCACATATAACTCCGTTCTTAAACCGCAATAATTTAACATGTCAGCTAGATACACCCTACACTTTGCGACGCTGCTTTTTGAAATCATAAAAAAACCGGTTAAGTGCGTGTCGGACCCGCGCACTGAGGGTTCCGTGCCACCCTTAACTGAATTCAGGGTACACTTACTTTCACTTAACGAAAACATCACAATATATTGCGACATCAAAAATAACTTTGTTTTTCATAGTGTTTGTATGAAAGACAAAGTTATATTTGCGGTTGAAAAAAATGTGCAATATCTCAAAAACTACTGTTTCGATCTCCTTCAAACCAATTTTCGTTGCAAGTTTTTGTTGAGATCTACATCATATATTTTTTTCAAAATTTTTACTTTCTTAGTTCAAAAGTTAGATGGGGGGGAACGCCCATTTTACCACTTTGGAAGCGTCTATATCTCAAACCTTAGACTTTTAGAAAAAATGGTTTTAGAAACCTCAACATCATTTTAAAAGACCTATCCATAGACACACCCCACACGCATAGGTTTGAGTAAAAAAAATTTTTTAGGTTTTAGTTTCATGTATGGGAGCCCCCCTTAAATATTATTTTTTCTTAATACTTTTTGTATCCGAATCGGAAAGCGGTGAACAAAATACACCTACCTACCAAGTTTCAGGTATGTGATGCTTATAGTTTCAGAATAAAGTGGCTGTGACATACGGACGGACAGACAGACAGACAGACAGACAGACAGACAGACAGACAGACTTGACGAAACTATAAGGGTTCCGTTTTTTGCCATTCGGCTACGGAACCCTAAAAACAAGAAACCCGCCTACCTTTACGACAAATTAGAATTTTCTAGACTACCACAAGAATTGCATCCCGATTAATGTGCCCACAACACAAAACGGCTGCTTTTCGTGGCAGTTTTCGTTATGCTGCCACGAAATGCTGGAACAACTTGTCACCACCGATTAGAAATTCAAATTCTTTAGTTTCCTTTAATCACCGACTCAGAGTTTTTCTAATCGAGAGCCAAAAGGTCAATAATTAAACAGCCGTTTCACAAACACACACACACAGATACACACACACACGCGCGCGTTTCTATTGTTTTTAGGACTGATTTGTTATTAAATAATACCTAGTATGTAAGCATAGCATTTCATTTTCGGATTTTTAAAAGTTTTCCTTTGTTTTAATTTTAATATGGTTTGGTGGTGACATCTAAACCTCAATGGTATCCACTGAAAACCAGCGTCATGGCTATCCATGGCAATAAAGCTGAGTGGAAACCAATTTGGTTTCACTACCTATAAATGTTTTAATTAATTTTTTTTATATTGTTTATTTTTGTACTTTTGTAGTGTACCAAATAAATTACTTTTCTTTCTTTCTTTCTTTCTTTCTTTCATTCAATATGCTCCGATAAATTCTATGAACATATTTTACAACAATCCTGATTTACACCAAACCCAGCTCAAACGACGCAGAAAATCTTGCTGTATACAACTAATGTTGTCGTTATGGGCGGGTAGTTATTTTATTATGGCCCATTATAAAATAACTACCCGCATTAAAATTTAATTTGTTTTGACACAAGTATAGGCATAATATTCAGTCATAAAACACTCTTTACAGAATTGTAATCAGTTGTCCTTCCAAGAAGTTACGTGTGTTTACGTAAGTGTAATCCGACACTGCACGTGCGTGTGATGTCACGTGACGTTTGACGTCACTCACACATGATAAATAGCTTATTTTTTTACCGAGTGTTGACCATTTAAGACCAATATCTGTCATAGTGTCGCTTAAGCCTTTTATTTTTCCATAGTCGTTTACTTATTTCTTGGTCCATCTTTTCATTTTATTTCTCGTTAAACTCTTTACGTAATTATTATATTGCGTTGAGTCGTTGTCCTCTGATTGGTCAAGTAGGTAACTGAGATGAAGGAAAACTGAAATGTCTTTCTTTGTACAGAATGACTTTTAAGGACCGCGCGCTAAATACCGTCACAATAATTTAATAATAGTGTACTATAGTTATACGATAGCTATGGAGTGCGCGGGCGCCGAAATACAATAGACGGCATTCTAGAATCCTCAATCATCCATCACAGCCGACTACAAGCCTTCCGCTTATGAAAATAAGAACTACTTTCGCCCAACAGAAATCACAATAAACACACGCCGCGTTCCAGACTCCGCTGTCAGTCGTCCGCCAAAATAAGCCTTACGTCCTAACACATAAGGACGGAATTCGACTGGCAAATAATCACTGCAAAAACACAATATTTTGTTTAAAAAAAAGTAAAAAGAACTCATAAGAACATACATACAAATAAATAACATGAACCCGTGTGCCCAAGTTCCAAGACCACCTAAGTTAGCTGCTGGGCTATCGCGGGTGACAGCCATTACCTACAAACACTTGCATCATTTTTTTATACAGATAGACTGACTGCAGTACGTTTTAGATATGAGCACACGCACCACTGTACTGCCGCGCGCCCGGTCGGTTCTAAGTGGCGGTAATATTCACTATTTCCCGTTATTGATATTTTAAAAACTTGGTATTTAGTGGAATTTTAATTGGATTATTGAAAAATCTACTGCGATAGAGCGACCCCTAACTAAGAAACGCATTTAATTTGCCTGAGCAATTATTCACGAGCCATAATTAAGTAATAATAAGAATTGTAGTATTGTAACGAAAAATGTTTTGGATAACTTATTAAAGCTACTTATATACGTAAATAAAACCATATTAAAAAACAAAAATGAGCAGAGAATTTTTTCGGTAGAAGTTATAGAGCAAAATGCAAAAAGTTTAATTTTGAGTATCTCGGAAATCGAAAAAATATTGGATTCTTATTCTTACCTATTCTAACTTATACATACATACGTATACACGAACAATTTCAGACTGAGAATTTTTTCACAGAGAGTTATAAACGATTTCCATGTTTAGGTATAAATACCTAACTTCTCGTAAAAAAAATCATTGGATTATTGTATATCTATAATCTGTATTACTTATTTTCACTATGTGCCAAGTTTCAACGACGGGAGAATTATTCGGGTCACAAAAGCTTCGTTGATTGGACTAACTGAAGTTTTAGCTAACGCAGTTGCTATCGCAATGCGATCGTTAGTTATGTCATGATAATAAAGATTGTAAAGCGCTATTTAGTGAAATATTTTTTTCTTAGGCGGGGAATCGAAATACCACATCCTGCGCTATCCAGATGCATGCCTATTTATACTCGACTGTAATTAGCAAGCCATTTAAAATCATGAAGGTTTGTATTTGACGCATAGCTCAAGTAACATGCATTCAATCCTTAGAAATATAAGTCAAGACAGTACTTTAAAAGCTCCAAAAACTAATTTATTATTTGGCACAACTCACAAATAATCTGGTCGGATTCGTTGTTGGTTAAACCGCCAGTAAACTTCCGGTCATTCTTGACACACGGATTGCAATCGCACTGCAATTGCTTGCAAGATTCATAATAGACCCGCAGGCATGATACACTCGCATTATTGCTTCATAAGTAACGAAGAGGTTTCGTACAATATTCAATGGATACTATAGTGTTACGTATAATTTAAGCAACTCTTAATAAACCCCGTTTTATGTTTTCTAGAGTACCTACTAACTAAAATGGTATCAGGTCGTCACATAAACATTACCATCATAACATTTCGACGACTACGACTATTCTATATACACGAGTAGTCAGTCGAGCGGCAGAGCAGCAATTGATATAATTATGGCTTTTATTCAAAATCTGCGACGGATAAACGCTAGCCTTTCCAGCGCTTGAATATCAAATGCCCCTTCCGTCATAACAGTCAATTTCCGCTAATGCCACTTATTAGCCGACAATCGGCTGAATTTTAGAGAGAATGGACAAGCATTTTATCGATCACCGCCATTTTCTTTATTCCAGGAGTGGTCAACCTGCGGATTGCAGTCGTCACTCTTGTTATGCAAAGATACTACGACTGAAGAGGGATTAATACTATAGATGTAAGTTTACTTCTTTTATTCACTAATTTGCTGACTTTATGCACCAAGAGAATGTTACTTTTGCTCCAAGTATATAAAAACTTCAACTACAAATCAACTAAGAGTTGTATAAATGAGTTTTCTTCAAGTTTGCAACGTTTTTTTTTTGTTTCAAAAGCAGTACGCCAGAAGACCTAATGTTTTTTTTAGGTTGTTAAGCCCTGTCTTGTCCGTTCGCCCTAATCGAATCGCATTCGGACATTTGGTCAGGCGATTCGTTTTTCTAATCGACTGCGGCCTGCTAGTGCTGTTCTTTTAAATCGATTAACACATTTTCCCAGACCAATTCGATACTTGGTACAAAAGCAATTTGCGTTTTGTCTAGAATTTTCTCTGAACGCAAATTCAGTCTGCGGGTAATTTGACAATGAACGTTTTAGTTCATACATTCAATTGCAGTCGAAAATATAACATCCATTTCCAGTAGATCGATTTTAAAACATGGATAACACAACCTTTTGTACATAATATTTTGACTACTTATTTATTATCTATACCAATAAAATGCTTTGTCCTGAATGACTGACTGACTGACTGATGGATCAACGCACAGCCTTAACCGCTGATTGTAGAGACCTGAAACTGGGAGGGTGTGTTCTTTGTGTGACGAAGGGATCCGATAAGAACGGATTTTCAGAAATTCCACCCCTAAGGGGGTCAAAAAGGGGTGCAAAGTTTGTATGGGACAACCAGATCCCTTGGTCCAATCTACTTCAAATTTTGCATAAACATACTTTAAAAAAATTAAAGAAAAATGTGTATCATATTTTATTGAAATTTATCTTGTAACGGGGTTAAAAAGGGGTAGAAAGTTATTTTGGGGATGATTTGCAACAAAATTGATATCAATACTTCTTGGTGCTTATGATTGAAATAAAAAATATTTCATTTTTGACAATCATATTTTGACATATCTGAGACAGAATGTTTTGACACATGTTTGTTATTGATGTTGCTCTCGAGAAAAGATTTTATTCCTTAGAATAGTAAATGATATTGTTTTGTGTTTAAACAGGGTAGGTATCAAGCGGTCTGTCTGTGTCCAGTGTAGATGGCAGATCGTTTGTTCATATAAAAAGATTACATGATCAGTGGTTCATATTGTCGGTGGACATCGTGGACATTCTACGCTGCTCCTGTGGTCGAAAGGTCCAATCTGCAACTCTTCTGCAAACTTTTCGTGGGGGGCCTATGTTTAGCAGTGGACGGCTTTTGGGTGTTGATGATGATGATGGCGTAGATATGTACATAGAATTGTCCCTTTGAATTTACGATTTGAATTCAAGAAAGTAGAGTATCCGCTATAACCATAAACAAAGCTCAAGTTCAAACTCTTTAAAGGTAGCGGGAGAAGACTTGAGGGAATTCGCCTTTCCCACAGCCTGTATGTGGCATGATGCTGTGTAAGCGCAGAGAGTAGCCTGGTCTTATTAGTACCCGAAAGAAATATACGATTAACGAAAGGGCGTAGGAAGTATTTCTATTTCGTTGTAAAATAAAAAGATAATATCCCCGTGTAAGTTTGACCATTAAAGACCGGGCTGCGTGTTGAGTTTACATAAAATATAATAAATAAATAAATATGCGCCAGACAACACACCAATGGTCTGGTACACGTGGTAAGGAATTATCTTCCTTGTGTTACGAAGTACCAGACAACGATTATGACGGGTGCGTCTCCCATAAATACTTAAATACATATAACATCCATGATTTAGGAACAAATGTCCTCTCATCACACAAACATTGGCCCCTTGCGGGATTCGAACCCTCGACGGCCAGCGTAATAGTCAGGAGCGCTAGCCAATACACCAAACGCGTCGTCGAATATAACATTTATCTGTACGCATTTCTATGTATATATTTTAAAACTGGATGTTTTAGTTTTTTTGTTTAAAGGCGCTAATCACAGGAACTATTGGTAAGGGTATAGAATATGATAGATAGCTAATTTATCAGGGAAGGCTATAGAAGTAGTTTAATGCGTATAGGTATAGGCTTATAATTTTTCGCTACGATCTATGGGAACGGAGTTAAACTAAAACGCGCGTACGAAGTCGCGGGCGGGCCGCTAGTTTACGTATATATAAAAAATATTTTACTCTGAATTTTTGAATTTTACACTATCAACAGACCGTTAGAATCGAGAAACGTTACATAGGTTTATGTTAATACTTGTGAATTCTATTTCTGTTCCACGTGTGCCTCAAATGCTTCAATGAATAGTCAACCATTGTTAATTTAATCTGAAATTTAATCAATCTCTCTTCAAGGTTCACTAAACTCGTCTCCAAAGGCTGATGTGGTGCCGAGTATTTACTCAAAATCAATTCAATCATCTCCCAATATAAACAGGTGCCAAGAATCCAGGGAGCTCAAACAATCTGGCTACAAACCGTTTGAGAGCTTGCCAACATTCTGTGTTGTGATGCTTCAATAAATAATGACTATCGATAGATTTTAATCAATCAATGTCCTTAAATTATTCGCAGATTATACCTAATTATACATTAATATTAAATTACACTGTGATTTAATATTTGGCCACAGCATCTTTAAAGATGATATTTTCAGTGTCATGGAGGTCTGGGGCCGTACTCTTGAGACTTTGCCAAGATTTTTGAATACCGCCATCTCTTTCTCTCGCAAGGCAATACAAGTATGAGCGACAAGGACGGCTAGATTGGGAAACACAATATTGTATTGCAGAGTAAGGCCTCTGATCTGGAGTTGGCATCGTCTCCGGTGACTATGGAGTCTAATTGCAACGTGGCACTTCTTGCCGCAGATGTCGCAGATGAAGCGTGTGTCAAGGGGGGAAGCAGCTTTGCGTTGAAGCCTTTTATGCTTAAGATGGTCCAGCCAGGCTTCATCGTGTTGCGACACCCCGAGGGCAATATCGTGGCGCTATTCTTCTTTCTTCTTCTTTCTAGTCTCATGCTCTTGCGTGTTTCATAATTTTGCCAATTTAAATTATGTTCAATTACATGTATTTCAAACTATTTTTAGAGGAGCTGTACATCATCTTGCCATTTTTGCCAACGTATTTAATATCTCAATTTTGTTTTTTTATTTTTTATTTTTGACAAGGTCCCGTGGTAGCTCAACATCACAAACTTGCATTAATAATTGGGCTTTCATCATGAATGAATGTGCAAAAAAAACACTGGACTATACATAATACCTCTCACAACCAGGATTGCTTTTAGAGTTTAAAGTCTGATCTAATGGCCATTACGCTCAATTGCCTTTATATCGATACAATCACTATAACAACACTACTCTAAATCCGATCTCATCCTTTGAGCGACGAATTTTAAATATGGGTAGTTGGCCGATTCGGAATCGACCAGATTACCAATTGCCAATTTTTTCAATTGAAACGCACTAATCAATATCGTCCATTTAATGTAATAGGACATTCAAGCTTAGTTACGTAACGAAAACGGGGATTCAAGCCGTACAAAATTAATAATATATTGATTATTAAATGATGGAATTAAAGGAATTAATTGATTCCAACAAAGGACAGATACTTAGGTGGGAAAACGTTTATTGTTTTATGCCAATGTGCTGATAAGTGCACTCACTTACACATCATTTTTATTTCGAAAAGAAGTAAAGTAGGTAGTTACTATAAACAGGAAGTGTCATGATTTTCCTGTCTTGCATTTTTTGTATTCAGTCATATTTCCATAACCGAAGAGACGCACGCAAGTTATTGTAAAACATAGACGTCCCAAAGAAATTGAATAAAGAATAAAAATATCAGAAAACAAATATCTCGAGGACAATATCGGCTCCCGATATCTTCTAGAATAATCGAATTTGGCCCAAAGTTTTGGGCCTTTCGAGCAAAATATGTAAATACGGCCGATAACCAAACATACCTACGCAATCTTTTGGCCCCGAAATCAAAGGTCCTAGTGGCGTAAAAAAGTTAGTATATTACCATGTTAGTGATACCCCGAAGAAAATTCCATTTGATGTTTTAATATAAACTTTTTCCTTTCTAAAGGGTTTCATATATTTTTGTTAGGGACTCGTATATCACTTTGGGGTGATGTTTTCGCAGCTCTGTCTATAGACGAAACTCTTGGGCATAATATGATTGTCGACCCTTTTGATTTGTCGTATTAGACCGCTTTCCTCGTAATGCGAAAAGTTGTGATAAAATAAGCAAATATTAAGTTGTAAGTTACTCGGAGTCTGTTCTTGCGTCTTTTCTGACCTTGCTGATCTAGTAACTAGGTACTGCTCATTTAAAGATTCTTATGACGATTCTTCAGTCTTTCTCTATAACTAGACACGTTTTTGCTTTTTTGATAATATGGAGAGCGAAAAATGTTTACGGCTTTTAAAATTAGACAAGAGTTTTTCCAAAGTACATGCGATCGTAATACTTTTACTTAAATAATACCTTCAAAACCAACAATTCAGTATACTGATACTTAAGTTTTTGCCTTGTCCTTTAAATGCAAGTGTAGCAGCTTTTTTCTCATCGTTGTGTTGGTAGATCATGAACGAATTACACGCGAATCGCGACGCGAGTTATTTTAATTCCATTTAAATTACATTACCAACAAATGAACTAATTTAGAAGTATATTAATCTTAATTTCGAGTACTACTTACGTAATCGAGTTTGCTAACCCAAAGACCCTAAGAGTTACCGCGATCCTTGAGGAGATACTTTGTTACCTCCAGGATTTATGGAAGCCGCGCGCTAATGGTGCCCAAGGCGCGTGGTTCGATTCCCGTTTTATTACCTGTACTACTGATGCGTTATTTATCGCCGGATGGGAAGAACTAGGCTTTGACAAATGACATACTTTTATTTTTGCTGTGGAGGTTAGGGAATATGGAAAGATTGAAGACGACGAATTTCGCAATACCTACGCTACTGAAATATATAGATTGAAAATATTGCGGGTCCTACCACCAATAGGGTGGTATGTTTTAGTCATAAAGCTTAAAAAACGGCCAAGTACGTGTTGGAATTACTCACAACGGGTTTCGTATCTACTTCACTATGTATGTTAGTATTTTAATTGCCCTATCATGTCCCGTAAGACATGATTAAGAGCAACGAAAATTGCCTCAAAAGGTTTTGTTTGCCTTGAAATATCAAAATATCCAAAATTAGTGAGACAAAACAGGTTTTAACTTAGCTAAATTGCGAATAGACGGACATGGCAAAACTATAGGGTTCTTTGTTGGACTACGAAACCCTGAAAAGGCGTCAGTGAAATCAAACAAAACAAAGTACAATTCCGAAATAAAAGGATAAACAAATGAAAGTAAGAAGGAAGCGATGAGGGTATTAAAACAGCTTTATTGCGGCAACTTATGGAAATAAAAATATATTATCCATAATGTAAAATATAAAAATGTCTAAATAAATGAAAGATTGTCTAAGCCTAATGTACTTTGTCGCTTTTTGTATACATAAGTACCTACTCGAAGTTTCCTCGTAAATGTTTGCCAACACGAGCCAACCCTGTTTATGGGACTGAAGTGACATGAATGACATGGCAGTCTTTGAGTTTGCTAGGGGTTGAAAGTAAAGTATCTTCAACCCCCGAGGACGCTCTTTAACTTTAAGTTTCAATTTAGTATTTATCTACTACTCAGATGGTGTGGGAATACTCGTATAGGCTACATAACAATAAAAAAATACTTATGCAGTACAAGCTTTATATGTTATCGTAAAATGCACTTTAAAAAAATCTACTTGTCTGAGGCGGGACGAAACTGAACCCCACGTCCTTTTATAAATCTTTTTGACCACCCAGACATGGGCAAAGTCCGTTGAGACTTTAAGTACTGTCCCATCGTACTAATTACTTAAAAACCTAATACTATATCTGAATTATCAACCCCAAAATACAAAATTTAATAGTGATGCCGCGCTCTGACCAATAAGGATGAATATGACCAGGGGTATAAATGTGATATCTTTTATCATGGCTCCGCGCAGTCACTGCGATACGTATCGGCTACCACAATGGCGCGTGGCGGCTGGACAGGGCTGGCCATTCCAAATATAACAATGAATCACAGGATATAAGTTTCACCTCAAATAGTATTGTTAGTATCTCAGACACAACAGTAATATTTAAAAAAAACATATACTTTCATTATACAAGGCTTAAGTGAATGATCTGTTAATGAGGACACGTAGTTGACGTGATATACTAATATATACATTTACATTTCAAATGGTTATATAGCATATATGTATATATAGGCCTACACATAGAGATTAGGCAATTTATGTGCACATAGTCATACGAATTTATATATTCACTTCCAGAGTCCTATCAACTTTGTGAAATCTCTGGTTAATCTATCTATCAAAAAGCCATAAAAAGATGTTATTCTAACTAAATTGGCAAAAATCACAAAACTCACAAGTGGAAAGTTAGCAGCCCTATGGCGAGCTAAAAACCCGTGGGCCTATTGTTTACAACAAAACAACACCTGTCGCGGTGGAGTCAATAAACGCCGTCGGTTTTTGCGCTCGCGGCGTTCGGTACTGCTCCTGTCACATTACTGCTACCCACACACCGAACCTAGTACGCATATTAGCACTAACGCAATCTGTTTTTAACCAAGGGTTGAAAATTAACATTGTTTAACATGGACCGAGAACTAGATCGTAATTCTTAGTTGCAGCACCATCATACAAATATTTATTGCCAGAGTCAATCAACTAAGCATGGGTACGAGTAGAATTAAGAGCTTGCTTACCTTAATAATGAAAGTCTATAAATGCAAAATCAGCTCCAGAATTAGAAGAAGACAATTATTATTACATTCTTGGCAACAGCAATAAGATTACTATCTCCAAGCCGATTATTCTAATGTCATGTAAATCTCATTGCCTTAATTCCGGCTAATGTATCCGCCACTTTGCAAGACGCTGATTGCGAGAAATTCAAAGGGAACTCAAAAAACGGCGGGACTATTATGTAAATTGAAGCCAATTGCGATGAAAGGAAGAAATGATATACCTACATAATTTATCAAAGACATCACACACAGCATAAACAAAAAAAAAGATAAAACGAAAAAAATAACAAGCAATCCAAGTGTCGGTGTCGGTGCCATCGCATGGGCTCTCTCAAGCTTCATCTTAAGCGACATCTATCTGGGCACCGACTCCAAAAAAAAATGGTTTGCCTAAAATGGAGTCCTTTCAAGACTTTATTTATGACTTTTTAGTGTATTTCGTTTTTGAAGTCGCTTTTTACTTCTTATAAAAATTAATTTTATTTGCAATTTTTTTTGTGATTAAAATACGGAGGGTGTTTCACCCTTTGACTCAGTTCTTTAATAATTGTTGTAAATCTTGAGGCCATCATATAGGTAAATGCTGCTTTCAAAATACTTTCAAACAAAGGAAAGTTAGCCTGTACGTCCCACAGCTAGGCAAAGGCCTAATTTCAACTGTGAGGTAATTTGAGCCATACTCCACCAAGCGGGCTCAGTGCGAATTTGTGAAGGGGTGTTTGCAAGGCAAGCGACTAACCTAAAAATAACATTTGATCGAATTAGGTAATACTTCTAGTTGGAAACTTTCGCTCACAACAACGGGAACAGAGGAGATGCATTAAAATTCACTTTGGAGCCAGCTAATGAAACGGCGGGATTAATGGAGTCGCGCTTTTTGCCGATCGCCGGACAATGTGGCTAAGGAGTCGGAACGTCCTAGTTGGCAGGGCCTTTTTGTTAGGCTAAAACCACAAGGAAAGGCTGGAGAAACTAACAATGTGAATTGACGATGTAACATGGCAGCGCATCGTTGCATTCAAACCTATCAAATAAACCAAAACTACATAATTATGTACATTCTACCGACTTTTGTAATAGCGGTCGATTTTTACAGAGTACTATAATTTATTTTATTTTATTTTATTTTATTTAAGGACGCTTGTTATGTCATTTTCTTGATTTTTATTTACAATGAACATTAAATAAAGTGTTACAATAAAGTCATTTTTCTTTGTTACTTACAATGTGTTCAAGCCTTTAGAGTTAGGTCAGAGTCGGAACTCGCTTGTCATTTAGGAATTTCCTTGATTTAAGTGGGAAATTGGAAAATGGCTGGCGATCCCGCAGAGTCATCAGACACAAAAGGATTTTGTAAAAGCTATAATAACTAAGGTTTTGTTAGTAATTCGCTATTTAGGTTTTTAAAAAGGAAGTATCGTTTAGCTTTCAAATCGTGTCATGAGATAAATTTTACTTTATCGGTTACTGCTTAGTACTTGGGCCCTGTAGCGTGATCGATAGTGTCTTATTGGAATTGGCTATTTTAATGTTTTGTTTTTCAAGACACGCTCAATCGTTAATATTCAACTGCTGGTTACGCCATTTACCCATGAGTTGAGTCCTATCAATCACGAAACTGGGTCTTGGAGTGTCATTTCTTATCCATTTTAACCATCCATATAAAGGCTGTATTCCAAGAAGTTTACTGCATCCAAAAGACAAATAGCACTTCAAAATTAAATTGTAACAAACGATGTACCTAGCTTATATTTAATTATCTATGTTGATGATACATATCAATAAGTAAGTATTTAAACGATGCGCGAGCAAGACAGTTCGCTCACTCTTGGCAAGCAAGCAACGTGATAATATAAGAAAGGACCCTTCCCTTAAGGTACTGTCATTCGTTTATTGTGTCAGCAAATCCTACGTTTTTACAAAAACTAACTCAATAAAATAAATGTTCAAGGAATCAAGAAACGCCATAAAAATCATGGCCGACATTGTCACTTTATTTTCGCCTCGTTTCAAATAATAGCTCTACTTTTTATCGTATGAAAAACGCCTTCTAAGTTACACTGAGACGCCGTTAAGTGGGCGATAAAGATGCCATCTGCCGCAGATAAAGTAGGACTGAACCTAACCCGCCTGAGAAGTGCCTAGGGAATATTTTTAAGGGCCCGTACTGAAGCGGTGAAAATGAATTGTTTTTATTTTATTTAAACCTATCAGATGTTATTTCTTGTTCCTCATGTTTGGATTACTGAGCCCGATGATTTAAAACATGCAACCCTCATGATGACTTATTATGATCTTCTAACTCAGATATCAACTGCATTTTCGTTTAATTTATTTTTTGAACAAACAAAAAAACTACAAATGGTGGACTTAATGCTTAAAGCTTCTCTATAATCTTTAATATTTTTGATTGCTCATGATTTACGCCTGTTAGGCTGTGATCTTTTTGTTCTTAACTTCAAACGCAGCCAGTGTCTCACAATATAAGGTTAGAACTCTAAGATTACAGACTACAACTCTACTTTAGGCTGTAAACTCTACCACTTCATTCAATTTCACTCACGTTGTAAATCTTATAAATCTTATAAATAGTTACACACTGTACTGGGACCGCAGTGTTCTGTAACCAACGTCAAGTCTAAACTGCAATAGCGAACAATAGAGCCTCCCTACAAACTCCCGACTTGATCTAGCTAGAGTTAACTACTCGTTGTTGAAGTGTAGATACGGAACCACTATTGAATATCAGGCTTACTCGTATCTCTCCAATGGCTCAGCGGTAATATCGGCGTGCAGTGCTAACAAGGAACCTGACACGCGATACATTTTGCATCTCTCGCATCTCCCCAGCGAGGATAACTTGAGATTTTTTTATAATAAACTAGTAACAGTGATTTATTCATACTACTGCTGCGCAATAGAGTTGCTCGTAGCGCAGTGGTGGCGGTGTTAGGGTAGTAATTACCAAAGTTAACACTTTCCGGCGCGGTATCCCAGACACAATAGAACTTCCTATTGTTTTACGGCAATCACCGCGACGGAAAGGTTTAAGCCACCTAACGGCGCGGTCGTGGTTGGATGGGTGGCCATTCGTGTCAAATAAGTGACGTCTATCACGAGCTTTTCCGTAGGGGTACTTAGTCAAAAGGACATTCACATACACAAGAGGTAACTGTTCAGTTCTATGCATTTTCGTAGAAAAAACATTATTTGTTACCTACAAGAACGATGGCTCATAAAATCTGTAAAAAAAATTCAACACAGAACATTGTTCATAAGCAGATTAATACATAAATATTATGACTAAACCAAGAAAAACATTTTTGTTCAAAATAACCCAGTTCCGCTAAACTCAGGTATGGTTTGCGAACAAACAAATCCGAATTTGTTTTTTCAGGGCAGCGGACTGTGAATCTGAAACACTGATGATGTTCTGTTTACTGACATAACAGAAACGTACTCACACATGCATGCATACATAATTAAAAATGCGTTGCATTGCAAACTGTAGGTTATTGTAAGGCCTAACTGTTAAACAAACATATTGTTTGAACATTGAACCTTAACTTTATATGATATATAGACCGAGTATCAGTAAGCTCAAAATGGCAAGGGGCAGGGTACATAGTGCGAAGAACGTGCGGCCGTTGGGGCTGTTCTAGATAGGAGACCCTTCGACCAAAGGCGCAGCGTAGGACGTCCACCGACAAGATGGACGTCGGTTCTTGTAAAGATCGCAGGATCACACTGGACGCAGACCGCTTGCGATCGGTCGCTGTGGAATGCCGTGAGCAAAGTCTATGTTCAGCAGTGGACGTCCTTTGGCTGATAATGATGATGGTAAAACTATGTGATGCATCTTTTTAACGTCACTTACTGTTTTCTGGTTCATAAAACATCATGAAGTTGGTACTTGGAATAAGTACTTACATTTTTCAACGAATTGAGTTGAACAGTATCCGAGATTAGAGAGAGAGAGAGCCTACTCGTATTTTGAGCCACCTAAAATGAAATACAAAACATATTTTGACAGCTCCAAAGCCCCACTTACTAGAATTTGGCAGCTCTGACGGATTTTGCACGCTCATTTATAGATAGTGCCGTCCACGATGGCGCGCGCCGTTTGATTGAGGAAAGCACGGGGTGCGGGTGTGTGGCAAATATTAAAATTTGAAATAATAAACATTGAATAATGATAATAAATATTATATCATCAAATATTGGCAAAAGCTTGCACAAATGTACTATAAACGATTAGGACGAAAGGTGGCGCGCGCCTTCGGGGTTGGCACTATTTATACTCACGGTTGCTTTAAGTTACTTAATACGCCTACGGGTTACTTGCATGGATCCAATATGAAACAACTTTAGGGCAAGTTGACGCAACCCACGCAATAAAAGTCCGCGCGTCAAACTCTGCGACCTCCCGAGGGGAGCTCTCGTCTTAACTACACAAGAAAAAGAACGCGTTTATTAGGTTACTGTTAGTTTGGGTACGGTCTGCCTTGCGATAGATATAGCCCTGAAGGCTATGTAAAGCTGTAAAACTTTTTTCTTTTCATTCAATTCTTTTTGATGAACAATTCAAAGCACCAAGAGAAGTTTAAAGTACCAATAGATATACAGAATCGTCTGTATGTCGAATGAGCCATAAATAAATGAACTTTGGTGTAATAAAATGAAATATACTTACTTTAATACGCCGGAGGTCCCGGTTTCGATTCCCGGGTCGGGCCAAAAATATATACCTGGATTTTTCTGTTTAGAAATTCTCAGGGTAGCCCGGAGTTTGGAAGTTGGCGGTGTTTCACCGCCGTGCCTCGGAAAGAACGTTTTAAGTCGTTGGTCCTGCGCCCGATCTCTCTCCTCCAGTCGTGTCAGATTGCTGTCCCATACGGACTATGAGAGTGAAAGGAATAGAGAGTGCACCTGTGTTTGCGCATACACTTGTGCATTATAATATTATGTCCCGCGCAGTCGGTTAGTCGTTGTGACTGGCCACCGTAGTCGAAATCGGCTAGGGAGACTTCTACTATTATAGTAATTATGTCGTAAAAAGAAAGAGTCATAAAAAGATAGATATTATTCATTTTGCGACAAAATAAACTATCGTCAGCATCGTAAATAACTTTTAAGTGTTCGTTTTGTAAATAAATAGTTTTATAAGCAAAATACATTTTGAAATTGCCATAAAAATACTTTAACTGTAAATTATTGCTGCGCACAAAATTGGCCGGGCTAACACACGTACAAAGAATAAATTCCGCCGGTGGATTGAGTAACAGCGTGACCTATGCGCCATCATAATAAAACCGCGTGCATGTCAGAATATTTCATAAAAAAAACAAACCCACCCTTTGTTCAGGAGCCGTCGGCAACGAACTAACGGATGAAATGTCTGCTCAAAGCAAAACGTACGCGAAATATTCAAAAAAGCTATCTTTTTTGTATGCTCTGTAAGGTACAGTCAACTTGGGTAAGGTTGACTCACTTAGGATTAACTCGTCAAGTATGTGTAAACGAGACACAATAAAAATTCCATTGTTATGCGACTCTCGGCATTCGTTTGATACCTGACTGATTAATTTTCAATCAGTATAAAGTTTATTTATTTTATTACAATTCATTAAGAATTTATGTTAAGAAATAAAAAAAAGCATTAAATTCAGTTCTACACGCTCCTCTTAGGCCTTTTATGAATAGTTTGCATATTTAAAGATCTACCTAATCACTACAAAAAGTAAATAAATCCTATATTAGCTTACCTAAATAGGAACTTTATTTTAGCCGACTTTTAAAGTTAATTTTATTTAAAAAATTACTGGCATGAGTTGAGAGTGCAATCTCACAACACAATATTGATAAAGTGAAGTGAACTTGCAAACAGGCTTGCCAATGTCTAGATGACCGAGTGGTACAGCCTGCCCGGATAATAAGGGCGCGGTCTTCGATTCTTCGCATCAGACAAATTGTTACGTGCAATTTAATAGTAATAAATACATCTATTAAAACAGAAATAAATTCCCAGGTTGACTGTAACTTGTCTGTTTTTCACGGAATCGTTTATGGATGGTTAGGGTTAAATCTTGTGGAACTGAGCGCGGCTTGTTAAAAATGAAGATACTACGTGGAAATTGAGAAATGACGATGGTTGAAAAATCTGAAGTAGTTTAGTCTGCGCCCCTTTTGTATGTTTGGAGGATTGGTTGTTGGAATTCTTGGGAATTTAATACACGTACACGTCATGCTTTTTTTCTGTTCCTAATTTATTTCACTTTTGGTTTTCGCGTATTTGTCACTGCTGTAAATAAGAGTTAAACATAAACGCAAAATAAAACCAAAACCACTACTTACTGACACCGTTTTCGTATTGACTTTTACCAAAACGTAAAATGATTCAATATCATTGTACCATTTTATTTACCACATTTTCGAAATACGGTATCCAGTAAAACCCAAAACCATACGAGGAACAAAGTTCATGTCCTCAAGAATAGCAGTAAGGTATATAATAGTAGTAAGGATAGATCTATATAACTTTGACCGGCGTCCAACCTACCGCATTTTATTAATATTTTCTTTTCAATTTATCCTCTGTCTCACTATAAACGCATTTACAGGAGCTGTCTAGAATTTTCCCGTAAACGAATAACAATTCCCGGGGGCCCGCCTAATGTAACGGCGCCGTCGAAGCGGGCGATGTGTTTGAAAGTTGTAAACTGTTGGACAACTCGGTACCTGTGCCGTGTCTGGGGAACAAACGTGTAAGTGGGAAGAGCTAAGAGTTTAGACGTGGGAAGTGTTAACACGACAAAATGGTGGACGGAAAAATATTGCTGTGTAATGGCCTCTAATTAATGGATTTATTTGGTATTTTGGAACTGATTAATTGTGCTAAACCATAGATAATCGTAGATTCTTTAGAAGTAGGTAGCCTTAATACATATTTTTACCTAAAACTCTTTTTTTAAGCAAAATAAGGGTTATTTTAATAATCTAGATAACATAACTCCATATTATTATGTTTTTAAATCCCGTGGACACAATGATTAACTTTTTTATCGAAATCACACAACAGCCTGTAGCTCGCAAAATATTTGCGGTATAATGTTATAATGTTACAAGCTGATTAAAAGAATTATTAATCATTAAAATAATATGATACGAACAACCTTAATTTAAACATGATTAGGACACTTTAATATGTCTAACTAAAGCGACTTAGCACATTCTGATGAAAACGGCGTCTAATTATCCAGCTTTTATTTGATTCAATTACCAGAGTCAAATTAACAAATATTTGCAAACTATTTGGGAACAAGCATTCTAACACGAAAACGCCATTAGATGCTCCCACGCCAAGAAGCGTTCACAATTTTGAGGAATAAACAAACACACAGTTGCTTATTTGTTGACGTTAAAGCAATAGAATTATAAGTGGGGACCACTGAGGGTGAATTGACAACGAAAAGTTGTGATAATAACTGTTGCAGCTGAATGTCGAGATTAGGTTTCACCATTCTCGAATTAAATTAGAATTAGAAATTACATGTACGAGTTTGCAAGTAGGCACGTACGTACAACATGCGTAAAAACGTTAATAAAAAACATTATTACTTATTTGGTAGAATCTACAGAATTACTTTTTGATTCATAGAGTCCAAATTATGCACACAATATGTTGAGTCTGAGAGCTCGTGTCTGCTTAAAATAAAATTAATCAACCATACCTAAGACAAATAGACTCATAAAGCAGTTAAATTTATCTTTTTGCTGCGGGGGTTAATAAAATACACCTACGAATACAAAAGAGCAAAATTTCAAATCACAAGTAGACCAAAACCGGGAATTCCACCTACAAAAGCAACGTTAACCCCTCAATTGGTCCGGAATCGATTTAAATTTCGAATTCCCGGTTCGTCCGTTTGACAAGCATGACGGCGGGCAAAAGAAAAGGCGCCTTACGCAGCGGCCGACAGATCCTGATTGGGTTTCTGTATTTCTGCTTTGTCCGACAGACAAAAGGCGTAAGAAAACCGCGCCGTGGACGTTTCAATGGAATAGTGTTCCCTGTGTTCCCATTCTGCCGTGGAGCGCTGAATCGGCGCGCTTTTCATGCCAGTATTCAAATCGGTTTGGCGGTTGAAAGCTGACAGATACGTTCTGAAATTAAAGTACCGTAGTTTTCATTATTTGGGACTGAAATTATAACAATGTTTGTAGGTATGTAACGTGCGTGTTTGTTTGTGTTGGCTTTTTCATACGAACTTCGGTAGGTCGTAAAAAAACATGACTAAATGAAATATACCAGTTTATTATTTATTTATATTTGTATCGTAGTACAGACTTAATTCTCCACTTGGTTTTTTAAGGTTATAGGCAGACCATTTTGTTTTATTACATATATTTTTTCAAAATATCTCTAATGTAAAAAAATGTCAAAATCAGAAAACGTTTAAAGATAAAGATAAAGATATTTATTTGTGTAAACATGGTACATTTTTGGTTCTTATTTTTAGGTATCGTGCATACATGTTTAATCGATCTATCGATATACAAATGTTATGATATCGTCATGCATAACTAGTTGACTTATGTAACCTGCTACATGTATGAATAAATGATTTTCTATTTCTTCTATTTCTTCTTCTACTTAAAAGTTAATAAAAACATTAAACGCTTAATATTCGATTGAAGTTAGTACATTTGGAATAATTTCAATTCAATTCCAAGCCTATTATACAAAAACAGAATGTCAGTTCATTAAACAAAAAATAAATAAACAAATGTCTGTCCATTATACATAAATAGGGTATCAGTCAAATCCATAAATCCTTATTCTGCGGTCAGATTTTAACAAAGTCACAAAGCATCAATGTCAATTCTTGGGAAGAAGTCATTATATAATTTTTTGAGGCAACTTTTACAACAAAATTGCATAAATTCATCGACGCTATAAAAACATTTCTCTGCCAAGATTCTGAATACAATTCTTTTAAAAACAACTAATGGCAGAGTTTGGATCCAATCGGGAAGTAAGTTAAACAACCTGACGCACATGCTGTAACTATTTTTGCCAAAACAGGTTGTACTTGCTGATGGGATTGTTAATTTGTGTGGGTACCTTGTATTAAAATTGCAGTCCTCTCGTTTTTTTTTAAAAAAGATTGATGTTCTTCTTTGCAAACAATAGTTTCTAAGGGGTGGAAAACGTTTTCTCTTTTTGTATGGAAGCTTGCGCGCACACGATCCTCTTAATAATAAAAAGTCTTAAGGTACAGACGCACCTGCATTGAAGCCACTTAACTCGAATTACAGACAATACCATCGCTTCGTGTTGCCCGTACCTAATAAAATTAATCAAGTCGCTAAGTGCACGTTAATTTGGAAATACTACCAATTCCTTCAAGTAGCCATTCAATTACGTGAAACTCGAAGATAAGTATTAGTCCCACTAACCCTCTAGGGTTGACCCACGTTTGACAAAAAATATCTGAAACCGCTATTTTATTTGAAACAAAAACTCTTTTTCTACTGTCTTTGATATTTTATTTCAGACCAATTGAAGATTCAACAATTTGAATGGTTTTGGCATTTGCCCCAAAGCTGACCTTATGATTCCCACCCTACTATACCAGGGTGAATTTCCGAACAGCAAATTTTACGCGGCATGAGTGAAATCGGCAGTGCAGAGTGATACAATGAGGCTTATTTATTTTTTTATTTATAGAAGGCGCTATCCCGTATACGAGACCATAAATATTTTTTGATTAGGACTACGTTAAATACGGAATAAAAAATTATAAAGCACCATATTTTTCATTTCGGTTGCGCGGTCAAATCCATTTTTCTGTTTAATTTCCCTTGTATAGTAAAAACTTTTGGTTATTTAGTATTATTGCTTATTTCATTTAAATCGTGAATAGTTATAGTACTATCACATAATAATTTTATAATTTAATCTATTTAATTAAATGACTTATAAGTAAAAATGCATGTGGTCAAATAAGACTTTTCATATCGGTGAATTTTAGTTTTTCGAGAATATTTTTGCGTGGGACAACTCTAGCTCCTTGCCCCCGCGCTAAAACGCTACATACCAGTGCCGCCTCAATGCTTAAAGTAAATAGACCTGCGCCGCTTGCTCTGTGTTCCCGCCAAAAAAGTAAGTAGTTGGTTTCGGTGACATGGGACATTTTATTTTTCATTTCCGCAGGTTGGAATATATTGTCATCCAATTCTCCATAAAATGTATGAAATTTTTATTGGTATCCTTCCCAAACAACGTTTATTAGTAAGGTATTAATAACGTTGTGACTTTAAAACTTTTATTGTTATGTTAAATTATGTCGTTGATTTTAATATCGGTGTTTTCATTTCGGTTGATTCGGTGGCCTAGATTGACCACCGAAATGAAACAAAATTCACCGAAATGATAAAAAATATCATTTCAGTGAATTTTATTCATTCCGGTGCGTAAATTGTTCATATCGGTGATTGTTTTTCTCATTTCGATGGCTTCATTATATCATTCCGGTGAAATCTATACTATATTATACAACTGAAGAGTTTGTTTGTTTGTTTTTTATTTGAACGCGGTAATCTCAGGAACTACTGGTTCAATTTGAAAGAATATTTTTGTTTTGCCTTCCTTTTTAGGATTCCGTACCTTGAAAGGTAAAAAACGGAACCCTTATAGAATCACTTCGTTGTTCGTCTGTTTGTCTGTCCCTACCCTTTTTCTCAGAAACACGTGGAGGTATCAAGCTAAAATTTTTACAAAAGCTCTGCGGTCCCTTAAAGCTGTAAAAAAATCAAACTTCTAAGCCAACGCAATCAAAAGATACAGCCGTTATTGCCGTAAATATCAACTTTCCGCAAATTTTCAACACTCGAAAAGGAATCAAAACCTACCTACAGGGTACTTTCCGTGAACTTAGAATCTTGAAATTTGATACAAAGTAATGTCATTTTATAGTACAGATACAGGAATAATTTCGAAAACTGTATTTTTTTGTTATATCATATAAAAACAAAACTTACTGCCCCTTTCTTCATGAACGCGTTACGGTGTTAAATGAAAATTACAATGAACACATAGAACATACATAATGAACTAAAATTAAGATACAAATTATTCATTCAGTGAAAACGTCGTCCTTTTATTACAAAATGTCACAGAAAAAAAGACGCTTTAAATTTCCATATAACTACTATTGATTCCCACTCTACGCTCTGACCGATCCAAAGGTTCCCATTATGCTAGCAGCATTGCCTCGTTGAATAGCAATGGAAACCTGTTGAACCAGCCAGAGTGGGGATCATTACCCTTATCCCTCAGTCGTTGTCCCAACTCTTTGAAAAGCTCGCGTGCCTCATCTCCCCAGGGCCCAGCCGTCTCCACAGCGATTGGAACAAAATCATACTCAGACTTTAGCTCAGCATACTTAGTATGTTTTAACTTGGCAGCATTTTCCGCCGCTAAATCTGCTGAAGTAACAGGCATACTGTAACTTCAACAGGTTCAGTAAATGTGTCTAACGCATGTTGCGTCCCATGAGAGGCTACGCCCTCCTCGCCATGGAACCAACGTTAGGTCATCTGGTCTCTTACCATCCATGCGGGACAAGCCTGGTGGATCTAGGACGCAAGAAATATTTACGGAAACCGTGGCCCGACGCACAAATTCATTAATAAAATGGTATAAATTGCACTTGTAAAAAGCAACTGTGAACCTGTGATAGACGAGGAACGGGGGGTTCAACCGTGTCTTACGCAATCCGGGCAATTAAGTTTGTATGGTGACAAAACACTATAAAAACAAAAATAAACTATAATAGAATGGTGCTTCGGGAACCGCCCCGCACATCTTTGGCAACTCAGTCCATGGTGGCCGTTTTCATCTACCATCACACCACAAATACAGCGATGAGGTTCACAAACTTTGCTGCCCAGTCTTAAAGCTACTGCAATTCTTAAGGAATTGTTGTCGAGAAGCGTACCCAACTGTGGAGACGGCAAAGCATGCAGCCAAGCACCAGATTCAGGTTTTGCAACTGCTTTAAGGCATGCCAACATCACGCTGGAACCTACGGGAACGGAGTAAAGGCAAAACGCACAGAAAATGTCGAAGAGGACCGCTAGTAGTATTATTAAGCTTTTTTTTTTGTTTTTTTTTATATGATATGGGTTTACTTTTGTCTCTATACTATACCAGACGAGGCACAGACAGGGACGACGATGAAGCGAGCTCACCCAGAAGAAGCCTGTTCACTCTTTTTCTGAAAATAACAAGGTTGTAGACCGATGGAAACACATATGCGGGTAGAGAGTTCCACTCTTTTGCTGTGCGCATTATGAAAGTTGACGAGAAGCGCTTAGTTCGAAAACTTTTGAAACGCGCTAATTTCAGGAACTACTGCTCCGATTTAAAAAAAGGGTTAGATAGCTCATTTATCGGAAAAGGTTATTGGCTATACTTGCTGTCCTTTAAATAGAGGTCCAGCCTAAAATAGGTGATTTGCTAGACAGTGACAGTCATTAGAAAATAAATAAAAAATGTAAGTTATGTCCTTTTCAAGTTGTGTACATTAGAAAATCTACCAAATTGTCATCTAGTGATGGGTTTTCGACTACTGTTAATACACAAACTTTTTTTACTTGTTTATTTTGCGATGCGAGTTTATATAGCCGAAGGCCTACTTTAATTGTAAATCAGGTTACATTTTTAAATAGTAAATAAAAAAGTGAAAAATTGCAGTCACAGTAGTCTAGCTTATTACCCGTATTGTGGGCAGCACACGGCGCTTGAATTTGCTTGAATTTGCTGTTTTTCCGTTATAATAATATATGAGTCCTGAAAGAAGGTTAACTTCTACATACGGGATACTGTAAAACATCACGCTACGACCTTCGGGAATGGAGTGAAATCAAAACGCACGGATGCAGTCACGACGAACCACGTGTTTTACTGTATAGAAGTAACTTTGTTAAAGGTTTTCGGCAGGTGGATAAGTGTTGTCATTTCGGTGGGCGAGTTATTTCATTTCGATGAATCGTTTTTTCATTTCGGTGGCATCAAAACTTTGAAGTAATGTATCTTTTTAGTTTATCAAGATATTTTAATGGCGTTACGTATTGATCTAAACAACATCAAGAAGTATCATAAACCATAGTTTGAATTCGAAAAATGTTAAAAATAAAAAAGTTCACCGAAGTGATAAAAAAATCGACTTTGTTGAAATTGACCCACCAATATGTAGGGTGCCTTCTCCGTTAATAAGGTTTCGTATTTTATTTTCCAACAATATCCGTTTCCCTGCTATGACTTACCCAAAAGTGTCCCATGCCCCACAATCAATCATAGCACACAAGGGCCGGAGTCTTCAACCCAAACAAAGGACTTCTGAGCCCATTGTCCTGCAGGCGACGTGTCCCAATAATTAATTAATAATTAAGGGGAACCCCATTATCCCTTCATTTCGGACTCTTTTCTTTAATGTCCCACGTATGGATTAAATGAAAGTGAAGAACTATATTGTATTCGGATTTTTAAAGGTTTTATTTTGTGAAGGAAATTAAAACATCAAGAAAAGTTGGGTGTCCGTACATGGCCAGTTTCTAGCTATGCCGGAAACCTGACAAAAAGTGAAACCTTATATTACCTGACATTTGTAAGTCTGTGGTAGTAAACTCTCGAAAAAAAAAATACTTACTTGGAGTCACTGAGCAAGTAATCACTACGTTGTTGGAGTAATGTTTAGGCGCTGATAAGGTGTTTACGATCATGTGACCAAATGTGTGTTTTGGACAAAAGGCGTATGGAACTTTTTGCTTACTTTTCGGCCCGCCATTTTAATTTTGTTCGAAAGTAGCGGCCATCAATAAAACCTCTAAGAAACGATTTTAACAATTAATATAATTTATGACAAAACCCCCCAAACCGTCACGTTTTACCATAATTAACAGGCTTCTAGGATGCTCGAATTCTAGCTTGATATTTTCAATAGCTCATAATTCCAAAACTTGTCACTTCACGAAGTTTTATTATAGTAGGTAGGTACATTTACACTTTATATTGATGTGATCTATCGATTTTAGAAGTTTTAAGTCGTTGCCGTCATTTTGTCAAAATTTAAAAGCCAAGCGAGCCACACTTCATAGTAATCAATTCAAGCCCATTATTATGTAAGGTATATTTCTTTGATTAAAGTAAAATAGCGGAAGATAGATGACGCGCCACTCGAAAGTGGACCGCTAAAATCAGGCCCCCGTCGCCTAATTGCCTTCAGTTTCAATCGGGATTGCGTGCGCGGGTGACATTTATAAGACGTGTGACGTAAGGAATGGTTAGTGCCATTTTTTAGCTGACAATTATTATGACATGCCGTATCTTCCGCTATTTTACTTTAATCAAAGGTATATTTTAATTAAATTATCAATTGTGTGATGATTTTTGTATTTAGATTTAGTCGGATAGACCTGCAGTAATATTAACTCGATGTAATAACAGTTAACGTTATTAATATTTGTATAAAAAATGAATATTGTTACTTTACCAAATACCGTTATCGTTGTTTATAAAGTGGCAACACAGGCTGCCCCTTCCTCTCCTACTTTCTCACTGGCGAAGCGCACTCGGGAAGCGAGGCAGTCTAGTGCTAACCGCCGAAGCGAAAGGTTGTGGAAAGAAACCTATGTTGAAGTGCTGTTATAATTATTATGGTTGGAAATGATTTGTATAAAAGATAAGTGTGGTGATCGTATAAAGAACTTTATAAAATTGTGATGGTGTTTGATTCGTGACAATTGTAATATTATATACTGTTTTTTTAGAATAATCCAAAACATTATTTTTTAAATACATGAAGTCATTTCCGGTTAATTGATTTTAATAAACTTTATCTTCATGCTTTGATATTAAATAATTATAATGTTGCAATAAGAATTTATTTTATTTTATTTTTTTATAAAATGTGCAAAATGTTAATATTTTTTTGAAGCGATTACTTAACCTCGTTACTTCCGGTAGAATTCTTCCGGTAGAAAACTTCCCACATTTACTACAAACTAATAAAATAAATAAATTATTTTCAAAATCCTTAAACAAACTAAATGAAAATTATTATAGTCTATAAGCGATTACTTAACACCTACCTCGTGGGCTATAAACTTTCCTGTACCTACGTATTATGATAAACATACATCTTAATATTAAGTAAGCGTAGGACGTCTACCGAAAATAATATGGACAGACGACCTTTTAAAGTCCGCAGGATCACACTGGATGCAGACAGCTCACAACCGGTCGCTGTGGAAAACCGTGGAGAAGCATATGTTCCGCAGTGGACGTCCTTTCAAATATTTAGTATATTATTATTGACTCTCGGTTTGTAATATAATTAGCAATACCTTAGCGATTATTAAGTTTTAAGTGCTATATTGTTGTTTCAGAACTTTATGTAACACGTGAGCAAATTAAAGAATTGAGAATATGTATTGGCTGTGCCTTTGATATGATTGGTGATTTATGAATGGCAATAGTTGGCAATTTTACTGCTTGTATAGTGAAACTCCTCCGGCCCTGAGCCTGATATCTCTCCGGTCGTGTCAGATTGTTGTCCCATCGGGCTATGAGAATGAAAGGAATAGAGAGTGCACCTGTCTTTGCGCACACACGTGTGCACCATATACCATAATATGTCCCGCGCAGTCGGTTAGTCGTTGTGACTGGTCACAGTAGTCGAAATCAGCTAGGGGGACTATTATTAGTGAAACTGATAAGGCTGTCACTAATTAATCAGATATGGTTGATCTGTGACCACTTATAAACCTACCGTCCTATGAAATTTCAGCCACATGGCTGGCTATTTACAGTCAAAAACTGGCAATGCAAATAAAATCTTTGATAATTGAGATGATTAATTAATTAATAACTGTGTATTACCTACAATAAAATCAATGATAATTATTGCATTGTTATATCCAGCATACCTACTATTAATTACTGCAAATTAAGAGTGCCAATTAATTAATTGCTTGTGTATGTGTAGTCGCTATTAATTAGAGGCGGTATTAAAAATGATATTTGCAATGTAGTGCGTTTTAATTCGTTCGCTCTTTTATACTTTCCCGCTTTATAGTAAGTTATGACAATAGAAGAATGAAACTTGTATCAAAGGCACAGAATTCTGGATGCAGACATGAGACATACGAGGTGTGGTCCAAAAGTTTCTGGCTAGAAAAATTTGGCGGCTTAAAATAAAATAAAAAATATGTCTTCACGATTGCCATTTATTCCGCTGTTTCGTGTATGATTTTGGTGTTTCTGTTGCTTGTGGTTTTGATATTAAGGCGTTTAAACTATAGGAAGTTGGTAAATTTTCGATAAGTTCAAATTGGAATATCGTTCCGTGATCAAATTCCTGACCAAGGAAAGAATCGGTCCAACCGATATACAAAAAAAGGTTAGATGCCGTGTACGGGGATTCTTCTCCGTCGTTTTCCACCGGACGGGACGTAGGACGGGAGTCCATTGACGACGAACCTCGCTCCGGCCGGCCTGTGGCAGTACTCACCGAGGACTGTGTCAAATTAGTGGAAGAGGAAGTTCTGAGTGATCGAAGACTTGAGACTAAAGAAATAGCGGCAAGAACCGGGCTTTCGAAAACTTCAGTACTTAGGATTCTTCATGAACATCTTCACATGAATAAAGTTAGTGCTAGGTGGGTACCCAAACTTCTTTCGAGCTTGCAGCGAACAGAGCGAAAAGCGTGTTCTCAAGAAGTTTTAGACGCGTATAGGCGTTACGGAAAAAGTTATTTGGAGTTGATTGTTACGGGAGACGAAACCATGGTTTTGTACTATGATCCCCTGTCCAAAAGGGAATCGATGGAGTGGCGTCGTCTTGGTGAAAAGCCGCTTAGAAAGGCCAAGGTAACGCAATCCACCAAAACGATAATGGCAACGGTATTCTGGGATTGTTACGGAATACTGATGATTGACATAAAAGAAAGGAATACCACGGTAAATGGCAGCTACTACGCTACCCTTATTGAGCAGTTACGAGAGGCGATCAAGCAGAAGCGACGTGGAAAAATCAGTAGAGGTGTGCGGCTTCTCCACGATAATGCTCCCGTTCACACTGCTGCAATAGCCAAAGCTGCTGTAGCAAAATGTGGCGTCGAGGAAATTTGCCACCCACCTTACAGCCCTGACCTGGCCCCAAGCGACTATTATTTGTTTTCAAGACTTAAGGCAGACTTAAGGGGAAGACGGTTTTCTTCGGATGATGAAGTGGCTCAACTGGTTTTCGCCCATTTTGAGGACAAAACTTCAGAGTATTTTTTAAGGGGATAGGAATACTTATCAAGAGATCTGAAAAGTGCATTGAAATAGAGGGAGACTATATAGAAAAATAAAAAAGGTTTTGTAAATATATCTACTTGTTTTCATTGTTAGGCCGGACACTTTTGGACCGCACCTCGTATATGCTATTAAATGCAATTGATTGAATATAAAAACCTCAAAAAGTATTAAATAATTATTGGGATGCTCTAAACATGTTTAATAATCGATAAAATAATATTACATTAAAATCAACTATTTCCGTATCCAGCACGCTATGGCACGCGTTAAGAAAAGCCTTTGAAACATTGTGAGTTTGTTGGAAAGCGAAATAAAAAACATTTTGTGTGAAATTGTTTGATGTTTTGGCTGACGCTAAAAATTATTAACTAAAAGTATTAATCATTATTTGAAATAGTAAATAAATTAGTTGTTTGTTATCTCAATTGTCCTGCCTTCGTCTCTGAGATTTAATTGACCATGTAGTAGGCCCTGCTACGCGTCCATTCACTCGCACACAGGTTTAGCGCAAGAAAGAGAAGGTATAAAACTAGTATCCCTCCCTCCTTCCTGCGCCTCACAGCACTGCCAGCCGCCTGTCGCTCATTCGTGTCCGTGCGCGCGCGCCGTTCCGACGCACGCAGTAACCACAGCAAAAAAGAAAAAACCGTTGTTTTTTTTATTTCGTGCTAAACGAAAGTTACCTTATTGTGATATTCATTTATTGAAAAAGTAAACTGAAGTTAAACGCATAACCCAGCGTGGCTGCTACATGCATGCTTTACGCTTCGCGGCCGAGCTTTTACGAGATACTAGCCAGTCCGCATTTTAACGCTCCGAATCAATACGCGATATTGATCTGTAGCAATTTTTTGGCCGAGCTGGCACGTGATGCCAGCCAGCCCTAATTATCTTGAATCGAGACGTATGGTATGCGTTGCTTTCAATAAACCTACCCTTATTTTCATTGCGTTTCGACAAATGAAAAAGTGAACTAATTGGGCCACAAAGGCATTTCATTAAAAATGTTAAGCAGCGCTGACGACGCGCCATCAGGGCCTCTCAGTGTGAAGCGTTCCTCGCCCACACTCATCAAGCCCCAACAGGCATCAAAGTGTGTCCTGCCTGTGCCTACGCGACGCCATGCGCCGTGAATTGCTTGTTTGTTACGGTGAACTACCGTCCAACAATCCTAGCGCTTCAACGTCTCGCGCTCGAAATCAGAATCCGACCAAATAAAGGTAAGGTCTTTTTTCATTAAAACTAGCTAAGTTTGAAGCCGTACTACGTGTTACGGGCTACCGTATTCCATTCGTGGTAAAACCACGACCGAACACTTGACTCAGTCAATCTTTTGACATAGATTGGAATTGCGTATAATGTGAGCTTTTACACTTACAAACAAAATGAGCAATATATAAGGTCACCTCGTTTTAAGTGATAATATTTTAACAGAGTATCTATCTATATCATAGAAATAGGACCCAAGCATTTTTTTTTAAAAAATCTGTCCCATTTTCATTTTAATTTTTCCTAACAAAAAAAATAATTATTAAAAAGAGCATCCTGTCTTGTCTACTCTCAGAGATCCCCACACGCGACATCGCCTTTCGTCTCTTTCATTTAATGCCTATCTCATTCATTCATGTAGCGCCGGTGCAATGACCGCGAGCGGGAGGGGGGCACCGCGGCGCGCCTATTTTTTAGACCCCCCCACATCAGTAGACTGCATTCGATTACCTACCTTTATCAAAGTATCTCAGTGTACCTACAAACTAATTGTTACTGCAATCAGATCCCTAAACACCTGTCTAAACACTAACAGCTGGTTAGGTACCTATTATGATAAATAAACTGAGACAGAAACTCAACTTAAGTAGGTAGGATGTGTTCATTCATCGTAGGCATAAAACACTAGGTATGATAAACTGGAAGTAGCTACCTAATTATGTATTTTATTTAATAAATTCCTGCTGATAATAACAAAGCTTATGTGAGAGTAAACTTTTAAAAAGAATACATACCTAAACTGTTAAAAATTAATGACCTGACTGCGTTCAATCTCACAAAATCTACGTTAAACAGATGTTTTTAGTTTTACCTACCTAATGAGTACCTAACTACTGATTCTCTTTGATTCAGTGGATATGCACTAAAAATTGCGTAAGTAAATAAAACACAGTTTCGTTTTAAGTTTTATTTATTTGGTACCGTAAAAAACATAACATCAGGCACACGCAACGCAACGCGATTACATCCTAGAATCAGCTAGAAACTTACCTAAATCTTTATTTGTTTTAACTTTCATTTATTGCACTTGCTCAGTTTTTGTACAGATAGGTATGTGAATACAAATCTTATTTCACGATTATGTAAATTAAAACTAGGATTCTATTATTTATTTTTACATTGGTTTTGAAATAATAATACTCGTACATCTTTATTTATCGGCCGCGATAACATTTAACATGAAAAAATAACGACATGAGAGATTTTTTACAGTCAAAACTCGTGCCTATTTTGCACAATAACTTCTTATTTTACGATTGCCGAAGCAAGCACTAGCCAGCCAATGACCAATCTAGCTATCACGACACGAGCACTGGATTTATTACACTGGACATCATGGGATTCACTGAGGGGATTCACTGTTCATTCACACACGTATGCACTAAATCTATGCTGGAAATGAAGGCGAATAACTGCAGCATTGTGTTGTTGTTGTGCACGTTATCCCTGCCGCGTAAACGTGTAATTGCGCAGTAGTCAACGGGAGGACTCGAGCTCGAGCTGCTCGACCTTCGGCGCGTAGTCCGCGCCCACAGCAAATCTTAGACCCTCATGTGATAAAGGTGGAGGCCTTTGTTGTGCAGAAACCGCCATATCCAGCGTCTGCGGGCGGTGTTTGGTACTAGGTGCCGCGATGCCGGTGAAAACAATCCAGCACGTCGTTCTCGAAGTGCCACGTCGAGGCGCGGCGCGGCGGGAAGCTTCTTGATGCCGGTCGCCCGGCCCGGGCTCCGCACGACGCACGGCGCATGTCGGGACGCGCGCGCACACAACTCAATCGGCGAATTTTTTTGGCAGACTGACTCGCTCGCGCGCGCGTCGGTCGCGCGGCGAGCGTGCGGGGGCGGGTGCGGGGAGCGGCCGCGACACGTGTAGGCAAAGCGGCGGCGATTGGCGGCGCGTTTGACATTGCCTACAAAGACCGAGAGCGCCGCTCAGCAACACGCGACACGGGGTGTTTTATTTTAGTATTTTTTCTACATGTTTAGAGGTCATTTTCTCGAAAACTAGCGTATAAAAATTTTTTTTTTACTTACAAAAAATGTTTCATTTATTTTTCTGAATCTGCCCTTAAAATATTATCACTTAAAACGAGGTGACCTTATATATGTTTTACTATGTACTTTTTTGTAAGCACCGCAAAACAATAGTGGCAGCAGATTTATTTCAAATCTAATAAATTTATATTTATTTTGTACATTTTTACCTGAAATTGTAAAAATGAAAGACTTAAGAACACTATAACTGCCGAGACTGATAAACATAAGTACGTATAGTGCCACCTGCGATGCGGTGCACGCTCCTTATTTTTTTCCCCAAAGCTCTAAAAACGGTACTATATACATCGATACTACATAGCTCACAATATTATGGTCCTATATCTGCAATTGATTACAACTCTTTTTTATTTATTTCTGGCTAAAGGCTATAAAACTTGTCTTGCTAGACAATGCTATGGAAAACATAACATCGCTTATTAAATAAAATATTTAACATTACTTAAATATCGAAGTTTACGGATTGTATAAAAAGAAGACAATTATTATTTTTTAAGTAAGCAAGTTCTTACTTACATTTCTGATTTCTACTCAATGCGTTTGGTTGGGTCCATATAAGAATTATGTAAAACTGATTTTATTTATAGCTCACAATTTAAATAGCTATGCTAAAAATATTGAGCTTTGCTCATTAACTGGCATTTGTATGATTCTGAATGGTGGAATATTTACAGTAGGTATTCAGTCTTGAAATCCAACTAAGATTTGTTTCACTCCTCAGTTAATAATTCGGTACAGCTTAGATTTTATTAACAACAACAACCAGCTGGAAAGCGTAATGTGTTTTTTGGTTTATACCAATGAGTTCTTGTTAAATTGCGAAATCAATATAGCACTACCGTCATATTCGATTTAAATAGGTAGACGGTAATTAATTTTTTTAGATGCTATTTTATTTTTCGAAAAATATGGTGTGATATGCACTAAACTTTTCATGTATGCTTCTTAGATTAAATCGTCGCAAAGTTCGGTACTTAATGTGGAGTCTGAAAAACTAAATAAAGATCTGTGTCCATTATCTTCAGAAAAGGCCACCGCCAACAAAAAATTGTGACAACGATAGGTCAACTTGAATTGACTTTAGTTTTTTATGGGCTTGTTCTTTTTCTCACCATCTACCACCACAAACACCACCGAAGAATAATTCAAACATAGAATGACCTATTGTTTGAAGTACTATTATTATTCTTTATATTTTTTGGCTATATTTATTCCACTATTTACACACCTACGTTAAAGGTTGGATAAATAAAAGACATGGTCATTATTGTACAAATTACAAAAATCGATCTTTTTAAAACAAAAGGCAGCAACGCAGCATCAAACCTAAATTGCACTACAAGCATCTAATTTGAGTTATTGGAAATATAAACTATGCATATTTTTCCCACTATATTCTGTGATTTAAGAATTAACTTTATCGAGTAAATATCTTCTCTCATCATCAGTTTTTTCCAACTAATCACATACACCCACTCCACAACCATCTCCCCAGCAAAGCCACTATGATATTAGGAAACCATTCATATGGAAACATTGCTGCATTAACTATAAAACAGATTATTTTATTTTATGAATTGTATCGTTTAATTGATGTTTAAAAGTATTGAATATACTATGTTAAATAAATTTTCAAAGGAAATCTTGTCTTAATATTCACCAATTACTTAGGTATGGTGAAACAATTGCCGACCACAAAATAATAACCAATCATGGTCTGCCAAGTTTTAACATATTTTTTGCAAATGTTATTTTATTACGCTCGTTCTTATACTCTTGCGCCGTAAGACGTCGAGTAGTTCGACGATTTATTTATAAAACCTGAAAGTAATTTATTTATTACAAAGAATAATGCTTGAATCTTTTTTTTATCATTTATATTTGAGGGTGTTTTAATATGTATGAAACCAGTGTTCCCTGGTGACATCGATCTATGACATACTTGTTGTAACACGACATATTCATTTACTTTTGGACTTCTTATCACAATAGGTACCCTAATTTTGAATCATCATAAGATTTATTTTACACTGCTCATAATATTGAAACAAGTCTCATCTGAAGCCAAGTAAGACACAAATACATTGGCGGCACAATAATTGCGGAAATGCACATTGCCATTACCCCCAAAAAAGAAGAATAAGTCACAAATATTTGTCAAAGTCATAAAAAATATAAACTTAAATAAAAATAAAAATAAAAGTATCTCATCAAAACCAAATCGATAAGATAGGATCGCATTTTTTTTTAAATGTAACCCTCAGTAATTCAAACATAATTTTATCCAGTCAATATAATTATGAGTATAATTTTTTTACAACGATCTGCCCGACCATGCGCCGACTATCGAATACTCGGCGAACATTCCTGTGCTGGAAGTCTAAAGCATCATGTTTGATATTTCGCGTAGATAATTTCAATATTTTGATTTTCTACTCCATCTAATATCCTTCTAACTTACATAGCTAAATCTTTAATAAATCTAAAAAAAAAAGTCTCAGCTTTTTTCGAGCGCCAACTGGTGTTTTTTACAAGGAACTATGTCGAGACTTCCGCGCCTGGTTGATAAGTTACGTCTGGCTAGGTGGTACCAAAACTTCTATCGGAGAAATCGTTTGCGCTTGTATGACCTTATAAAGCCACAACGCCCCCAAAGGTCGTTTCCAAGCTTCTTTAGAAAAAAATTAAATCACTCAATCATTACCTACTTCCTTAATGCTTTCAAGTTTTGATAACGATAATATTTCAAATTCATTGAAATATCGTATTCTTATTGTAACCCAGAAAATAATAATAGCGTTGATATACACCGATGAATACATCTAAAATCTTATATACCCACAAATGAACCAACTATTTTTTTTTTACCAATCATCTTACACTTATTACAACAAAACATTTTCTTAGAATTTAAAATTCGAATAATAAGTATTTTGTTTTCGGTATACGGCTGAATATATTTCAAACAGCTGCTTATATACATAAATACCCAATACTTAAAAGTAATCGAATATCATGCGTGTATTTTTTACAAATCTATGATTATAAAATACGTTAAAACTGCAAGACAAAGAGACTCTCCAATACGCCCGTTAAGTGCATTAAAAATGATAGGGCGCTGGATGAGAAGTATTTCTGTATGTAGGTTTTCGCAATCTGTCTCAACAATACGTATTCCGTATTTATTTGCAATTTTTATAACAGACCAAAAAAAAAGGAACTAAAAAATTTTCGTCCTATTTCAGTTAAGATTACTAAAATTATTATTATATTTACGTATTCTTGGAGTTTAACATTAATAAAATATATATATATATAAAATATAAAAAACTAATAAATATCTTCTTTCTTTCCAATTAAAGAAATTACTTATCATGCACCCATAACAATAGTGCATAATGCCAAACATGGTAACATAAAACATTATTGTTATTTAAATGATCATTTTAATAATCAAACTCATTCTACATCTCTATAGATGTCAACTTATTTTTTGTAACAACATTGATTTACTCCGAACATCTACATGGTCAATTAAATCTCAGAGACGAAGGCAGGACAATTGGATGATCAAACGAACTTACCTGTAAGTGAAGTTCGATCCAAATTGTCCTGACTTCGTCGAAGAGATTTAAGTTCCCACCCTTCCCAATTCCCATAGGTACGTGTATTTTCTGCAAAAATAGTTGCCACCCGTACCATAAATCAATGTTGTACATCTGGAACATCGGTCTCCTTGCTCTGAAATGAATGAGCGACAGGCGGCTGGCAGTGCTGTGAGGCGCAGGAAGGAGGGAGGGATACTAGTTTTATACCTTCTCTTTCTTGCGCTAAACCTGTGTGCGAGTGAATGGACGCGTAGCAGGGCCTACTACATGGTCAATTAAATCTCTTCGACGAAGTCAGGACAATTTGGATCGAACTTCACTTACAGGTAAGTTCGTTTGATCATCCAATATCATATTAATTAATTACTAGAAACTAACATTTTGATCTGTTCGTAGTGGAAACTAGCGTAATGTTGATCGAAGGTTCTCAAAGTTGCATTTTTAAATCAGAATCCGGGCTATAGAGCTATGTCATAACCAAGTAAAACTCGAACTCACTTTATAATTGACTCGCGAACATCATACACGCTATTATGTGAGGCGAAACATTTCACGGCTCAGTTAACTGCGTAATGTAAACCCAAACTTATTGAATGGGAAAGCAGGGATCCAATAAAAAAGCTGTCAAAGGCAAGGCAAACGGACAGGTGGGCGACGGGTGTGATCTTTCCGATTCGCTGTCGCGCGTGTGACACGGGGCTTAGGTTAAACAAAGATGCGCATTGTGATTTTCTGGATGTTTTGCATTTTGAGTTGAGAAAAAGTATAAACGCTTTTTAAAAGTGGAATTTATAATGGGTCGTTGATGTTTCAGGGATATTGGTTAGTAATCTACACATAAATCGTATCTGAGGTTAATCTACACTTCTACACTTCTACACTAATATTATAAAGAGGAAAGATTTGTACCTATTTTTGTATGTTTGTAATGAATAGGCTCAAAAAGTACTGGGCCGATTTAAAAAAATCTTTCACCAATAGAATGCTACATTCTTCCAATTTGACAAGCTACATTTCATTTTGAAAAAAATAGGGATCCTTGGTAAAATTTGAACAATGTAACCGAATGTGTAGAAAAATGAGTCTTATAATGTCTTTCGTCGAATGCACTGCCGAAACTATTAGCGATAGAACAAAATAATGTACAACAATATTGAAGAACATCATAATGTCTACAAAAAACTCCGCGGTAGCATAATATGTCCATAGTTGGACAGTTGTAGCTATGTCACTACAACAACTTTTTTCATTTTAAACATTAATGAAAATGCTAACCAAATTCAAACCATGCTATTTATGTATTTATATTAATCCTTATCCAAACCATATTTTATGGTCAAGACCATTTAACTACCTATAAAATAGTTTTTAAATACTTATTTCTGAAGTTTACGCGAATATTACACATTTAATAAAACACAATTTACGGATAATTTCGCGATAATTTATTTGATTTTTCATCCCGACGTTTCGAACACTTTACAGCGTTCGTGGTCACCAAAATACTTTCAAAAGAACGTCGGTTCGTTCCTCGTATGTTACGTGAAGCCATAGAAATTAGAAAACATCCAAATTTCAACAGAGAAGATGGTTGGAAAATTCCGCCAGCATGGGATCCGGTTCTATCGAAGACCCAAGCCAGACCACTCACTGCAAGATCTCAAGACACGGTTAGCTCTTTCTGCGTGGATAGGAACGTAAATTAATTATGAGTATGATGGTAGTTTAATATTTTTCAAAACTATGTAAATGACAAATAACATCTTAGTCTACCCCGTGACCACGAACGCTGTAAAGTGTTCGAAACGTCGGGATGAAAATTCAAATAAATTATCGCGAAATTATCCGTAAATTGTGTTTTATTAAATAGTTTTTAAATTATTTAAATTGGACTTTCCATTCAAAAGATATTACGAATTAAAAAAGGTTTTCCTCTCTGACGCTATAACTCCAGAACGCAAGGACCGATTTCCACGGCTTTGCATTCGTTGGAAAGGTATAGATAGTGCCATCCACGAAGGCGCGCCCCACTCTTTTTTTGATTGAGGAAGGCGCGCGACAGTTGCGAGTCGGCCGTCATTCAAAAATTTTGACTCGTCACGAAAGTGGCTCTGCTTTAATTATTTTTAAAATGTCAAGGAAAACCCAGTGTGTTGTACTAAAAAATAAACCTAGTATAATGTACTGTCTGTAAATTTACTTTAAAAAATATAATGGTTACATACTTAAACACCATAAACAATTTTAAATAAATAAAATACCATGTGGTTCTTCTAATATTACCGGGATACACTTTATAGGGGAAGGCTATAAAACATTACGCCGAGTAAGACATATGTGTACGAAGAAAAATCTGATAGTTCTCTTATAAAGATATAATTTAATTTTTTTAATGTTATTTATAAAACGTTCTTACGTATTTCGTTTACGTCAATAGTAAAAATGTTACTGGTGCATTTTTTTAATTTTTTATCATTCGTCTAGTAGCTAACCATGCCTAAGTCTAAGTAGAGCATCTTTCCCTTTGAGTGTATTTTTTGTAGTGTGCTTGTCGTTCTTAAGTCATTATGATGTTCCAAATTCAATTCAAATGTTGGAAATAGCTTGCACACATGTACTATCTCAACGATTCGGACGAGTGGTGGGGCGCGCCGTCGTGGATGGCACTATCTATATCGGGCTCCGTGAGGTTTATAGCAAAGAAAATTCCCATAAAACGGGGCCGGGACGGGACGGGGCTGGGGGTGAAACGAAGTTCGCTGGGACCGCTAGTGTTTAATATAAAGAATACTTATTTTGAAATGCGTGTTGTACTAGTAAGTTTAATATATTAAGAACTGAACTAGTATCTCACGTTTTAGTAAGCTTACTGAAATTCGTACGAAAAAAGCCATTAAAGAGTGGTATGGCGTCCGGATATCGTGGGACACAGGGTTCGATTCCTTGTATGACACAGTTGATTTTATTACAAGTGCAAAAAGCGTAAGTTTGTATAGTGACAAAACAGTAAGTATAAAAACTAGAGATGGTACTCGACGTACTCGGCAGGTTTTTTGATACTCTTACTCGGCCGAGTAACTCGGTTTTAATGTCGAGTATACTCATCAGATGCAGAGAAATATAAGAAGGGATAGAGATATAAAAATACACTGTAACATATTAAAATGTTACTTTACAAATTAATTTATAGGTACTGCAACTTATTATAAAACACTATACTAAACACTATCTATTAAATTACATTTATTCAGATTCTTTAATTTATTTCCTTTTGGTGTAAAGTATAACTAATTAGTCCTAGCGAAGTAACAAAACGCTCGGGGCGAAGGGCGCGGGGAGCGACCGCCGCAAGGGCAGGCTCCCAACCGGCCGTCGCGAGACACGGGCTGCCAGGCTCGCTCAGATCTTGCATCGGAGCACCCGTGTGCCGCTCGAAGCGACCGCGGCGTCACTACCTCTTCTTATCGTAATAATTTCTTAAATTAATTCAGCAAAAGTGTTTTCCTTTTGCCAAGTGCCACTCAATCTCACAGTGGTTGGTCTTAAAGTGAATTTAATCCCACATCTGGGTAAGTTGTGCATTCAGCTTTTATTTTTTGATTAGGGTATTTCGAAATGGCGGTTTGCATTCGTACTATTCGTTCCGCTCACTTCTTAAAAGGTTTCTAGGCTTAGTTTATTGATCCGATCACATTTACTTTTCTACTCAGTAAATCTAACATAAATTAATCGCATTATTGAGCCAGGCCAAATAGTTAATAGGATATTAATCATATAGTGTAACTAATGTTAAGTAATATTTTTTCTAGCTTATAGCATATCTACCAATATTAATTCACGTTTATTATTAGTTTAATTATGTAACAATTACCTATAAGTTGCATTATTGAGCCAAGCCACATAGTTGATATCAAATTAACTATTAGTTTAATCATTCCTTATTATAGTTGTTGTTTGCCCGTAGTTACTAAGCCTTTCTGCTTATCCTTACTGCCACTTCATCCCAGTTAACATTGAACGCCTAGACTTTCTTCTTGTACTTGCTCCATTATTCATACTGGCTTCGCTCACTTACCTTTACGTAGATAGTAGCTGTTGCTGGTCTTAGTACATCTTGGAATTAGTGGCAGTAACGATCGCCTCGATCTATTCCTCCACTACAAATACCTTATATTCATGCAGGAACTACGGCTGGACTACTGAGCCCACTTGGGCTTCCGTCGCCTCTTGCCTCTGCTAGTCACGGCGGAGCCGGGAGTGGAACCTAAGCTCTTTTGGACCTTGTTCCGAATTTATTCTGGGAGCTACGTTGGTGCCGGGAGAGAAGCAACAGTGCAGGGGAGTCTGGCCAAGTGTACAGTGGAAGTTAATTCGGAAACCTACCCACGCCCTTGATTAATTTTAAATATATTTTCTTAACTTTATTTTTTTTGGCCGTTTTATTTAATTAATCTAAATAAAACGTGACAAATGGCGCCCACCTCATTCGTTTAAAGGTTTCCGAGTTGTTTCTACTGTGAGTACTTTAAGTTCTTTGTTTTTTCTGGTGATGGTAGTGTGCATGTTGTTTTTGTACATCATTATTTGTTGGTTCCTTACACTGTGATACTGTTATTGTCTTTCTTAGTTTGAAAGATTTATGTCATTTTAATTGCAAGTACAACGAATTATTTTAAAAATTATTCAATTTTTTTTTAATAAGAGCCAAATATTAAGTATGTCTACAGTTTGAGGAACTTCTTTTACCTGATTTAGCTAGATTTATTTTATGTCTATGCTTATGCGTACTTCATTCTCCTTGTGATAGAACACAATAATTTTTAAACTTAGTCACTAATTATTTATAAGCTACTATTTTTTTTTTTATTAATTTACTTGCACAACCTACCCAGTTTACACAATAATTTAAAATGTCGTTTCCAATCAAATTCCTTCATCTTAATAAAACTGAATTGCTGTATGAGGTTACTATTAGAGGTGAAATACCAGCTACTACTGTTTTAGAACTGAGACGACAAGTATGTAGACTTACACAAATCTATCAATCAAATGATATCGCTGAATCTTGTTTCGAATTAGCCGAAGATTTGAAGGGCATAACTGAATCTCTTTCAAAAATCAATTCGAATATTGATATGTTATCATCGGCGTCCGTATTGGACGAAAACCTCGCGGACCGTACTCGATCCTTACTTAATCACCTCCATCATAGGTTCCGCCGTCTGGAGGAACCTGATAAATCATCAGATCAATACCCTAAATTGCAGAAGCTTAAAAGTTACTTTGCTGAGTGTGAAGCTAAATTTTCTAAAATAATAGAACCGGAAGAATTCAAAGATTCAGAATCTGCATCACCAAACTTTGATAGAATGCTTGGCACCGAAAATTTGAATGTGACAGTTCATTGTGACCGCGGCACATCAGCAGAAATTTCAAAAATTAAATTTGATGGCAAATCGTGCGTTAGATCCTTTATACAAAAGCTCGATGAATTTCGCTTAGCAAAAAATGTGTCCGACGATAAATTGATGTCTTACGCATATGAAATTTTTATTGGTGACGCTCTTCACTGGTTTCGTTCAGTCAAAGATGAAATTGTACATTGGGATGACCTCGTTACTAGACTTCGGCAAGACTTTGATATATTTGACTACGATTATCGTATGATAACAGAAATACGTAATCGTACCCAAGGGGAAACCGAGAATATTATTGTTTTCCTTTCCATAATAAAAGGCATGTTTTCTAGGCTCAGTACGCCCATGTCTGAAAGAGAACAGCTTGAAATCATTCTCCACAACATTCGCCCTTGCTACTCTAATGTATTGGCTAACTGTCCTAGCATTTCTTCAATTCCGTTACTACAAACCTTATGCCGTAATTATGAACAAGCCAAGGCTCGTTCTGAAAACTTCAAAGAGCCTGCGGGTCCCTCATCTAAAACTTTAGCTCCAGAATTCGCTTATTCTACAGGAAATAAAGTTTTCTCTAAAAATTATAGCTCCAACAGCTCCTTTGTTAGTAACAACAATCACGCAAATAGAGCACATCAGGTAAATAATAATGTTTTTGCTATTTCTCAATCTAAATTTTGCTACCGTTGCCGTTCGGATGCCCACAGCATGAGGGAGTGCCCTGCTGAGCGTGTAATTTTCTGCTTTAAGTGCGGTAAGAAAGATGTACGCTCTACAGAGTGTCCCGAATGTAACAAAAATAAACAAATAACAGATAAAAAAAACGATTAAGTGAAAATTGTGGCAAAACAGCGGCCAGTTTCTTTGATAGCTCGGATTGGGAAAATTGGCTGCTGACTATTAAAAATTTTTTTTCATCGTATAATGTTGCCTCAATTTTCACAACTAAGCCGAGTAATGATCCACGTCCTTATGTAAAATTAAACATTGGAAACAACAATCTAAATGTTTACGGTTTGTTGGATTCAGGATCTGTCGTTAGTATCCTAGGTCGAAATTCTTTTGAATTATTATTAGAGCATGGCCACACCTTGTTTGATGACCAAAAAATTTCGGTAAACGCTGCCGGTGGTCAAAGGCTGCAATCATTGGGCTATATGCTTTTACCAGTGGTTTTTGTTAATTCTTCTCGTGTCATTAAATTTCATGTCATTCCAGAAGTGGACTCTACTCTTATCCTTGGTATTGATTTTTGGAACGAATTCCAAATCTTGCCTAAACATTTAATTAATGTTAACTATATCTGTAATGATCCTGGTGTACTTGATTTATCCTTGGAAGCTAATGAAGTATTCCTTTATAATTATGATAGTCTTTCTGTTTCTGAAAAGACTATTGCTGATAGTTTAGTTGAAGAATTTAAGTCTATCTCATTTGAGGAAAAAGGTTTGGGAAGAACGAATGTTATTACTCATAATATTGATACTGGCGATGCTAAACCAATAAGACAACGCTACTACCGTATGTCTCCAGAGAAGCAAAGGGTTATTACCGAACAAGTTGATGAGATGTTATCTCTGGATGTCGTTGAGCCATGCGAAAGCCCTTGGTCATCGCCGGTGTTGGTAGTAAAAAAAAAGGATGGTAAGCCACGGTTCTGTTTAGATAGCAGAAAACTAAACTCGGTCACTAAAAAAGACGCTTATTGTTTGCCTTATATGACTGAAATCCTGGATAACCTGAGGGATGCTAGGTATCTTTCCAGCATAGATCTTTCTAAAGCTTTTTGGCAAATACCGATAAGTAAAGAAGACAGAGAAAAGACGGCATTTTATGTGCCAGGCCGTGGCTCGCTGCAGTTCAAGGTTACCGCTTTTGGATTGACTAATGCTCCAGCTACTCAGCAACGATTGGTGGACACTCTTTTCGGCCCAGAGTTTGAGCTAAAGGTCTTCGCTTATTTAGATGACATTATTGTCATAAGTAGCTCATTTTCTGCCCACGTGGCATTGCTGCAACGCGTCCTTGAAAAGCTACGTTCGGCCAACTTAACGGTCAACTTGAGTAAGTGCAAATTTTTTCGAAGTCATTTACGTTACCTGGGTTACATTGTTGACGCACAAGGTTTGCGTACTGACCCGGAAAAGGTGGCAGCAATAACCAGCTATCCAACTCCCGCTAGCCGAAAAGAGGTAAAACGTTTTTTGGGTACCGCTTCTTGGTACAGACGATTTATACCTAATTTCAGTACAATCGCGGGACCTCTAAATCGACTAACTTCTACAAAGAAGAATGCTCCGCCTTTTCTCTGGACGGACGAAGCCGACAGATCGTTTCAACAAATTAAAAACCTTCTGGTAGATGCACCTGTTCTTGCTTGTCCAAATTTTAATTATCCCTTTGACGTTCATACTGATGCTAGTAATTTTGGTGTCGGTGCTATGCTTTCCCAAACAATCGATGGCATTGAACACCCGGTTGCTTACATGAGCCGTTCCCTTACAGGGCCTGAAAGAAACTATAGCGTCACGGAACGCGAGACTCTTGCTGTCTTGGTAGCTCTTGAACACTGGCGCTGTTATCTAGAGAGTGGAAGGTCCTTTACTGTTTACACTGACCACTCAGCTATTAAATGGTTTCTTTCGCTTTCGAACCCTACGGGCCGACTAGCAAGATGGGGCGTAAGGCTATCTGCTTTTAACTTTAACATAATGCATCGCCATGGCAAGGATAATGTGGTTCCTGATTGTCTTTCGAGAATACCCACACTAGCTGCAATCTCAAACTCAGTTGAAAATAATGTCACTGAGGACTCCTGGTACCTAAATATCTTCAATGGATGTCACTCTTCACCCACAAGCTTTCCTAACTATAGGGTTGAAAATGACTCCCTTTATCGCTATATGAAATGTCAAAGCCCACTTACAGCTGAATTTGACTGGAAGCTTGTCGTACCACAGGAAAAACGTCTTGAAGTTATAAGGCAAAACCATAGTGAGCCTACGTCAGGTCATTTTGGTATCTTTAAGACTCATAAAAGGCTATTACTACGTTACTACTGGCCCAAAATGTACTCAGATGTTGTAAATTTCGTATCTAATTGTGAAATTTGCTTGGCATATAAACTTTCGACTCAGGGAACACTGGGTATGATGGGGAGGCCGAAAGATTGCAGTAGACCTTTTCAAACACTGTCTATAGACTTGGTTGGCCCTTTACCGGTTTCGAGAAAACAACACTGTTACATTTTCGTAGTGACTTGTTGTTTCTCAAAATACTGCCTCATGTTTCCCTTACGTCGAGCTACTGCTGTTATAGTAAGTAAACATCTTGAAGATTCAGTTTTCTTGGTACATGGCATCCCTCAGACCATTATCTTGGACAATGGCGTACAATTCACAAGTCGTGAAATGGAGTCATTGTTTAAAAAATACTCGATACCTAACGTTCACTATACGCCTAAATACACCCCGCAAATGAACACCGTAGAAAGATACAACAAAACTATTATTACTGCAATATCTACCTTTGTTCAAGATGACCATCGCTCATGGGATTTAAACCTATCAAAAATCCAATTCGCTATGAACAATTCGGTTAATGAAACGACCGGTTATACGCCGTCATTTCTTGTCCATGGCCGAGAACTAGTCACTGATGGGTCACACTACATCGACAATGACACCTCAAACGAAATTGTTTTCCTTCCACGCGATAACTATGCTGAAAACCTAGGTAATTTAGCTAAGGTTTTTGACAAAGTACAGTTTGCTTTGTGGCAAGCACACTTGAAGAACACGACACGATATAATTTACGTCGAAAACATGCAGAATTCAGTGTTGGAGATATAGTATGGCGTCGTTGCTATTTTCAAAGCGACAAGGATGCACGTTTTACTAAGAAACTCGCTCCAAAATATCTCAAGTGCCGAGTTAACCAAAAGAGGTCACCCTTAGTATACGTCCTAGAAGATATGTCCGGTCGTGATTTAGGAGCGTGGCATATAAAGGATCTAAAGCTTATAAAGTAACTTTTCGTTTTAATTGCCTTGTTGCTTGAAGATTTTACTCAGGCAAAATCTTCTTTTTGGGGAGAGGGGTACTGTAACATATTAAAATGTTACTTTACAAATTAATTTATAGGTACTGCAACTTATTATAAAACACTATACTAAACACTATCTATTAAATTACATTTATTCAGATTCTTTAATTTATTTCCTTTTGGTGTAAAGTATAACTAATTAGTCCTAGCGAAGTAACAAAACGCTCGGGGCGAAGGGCGCGGGGAGCGACCGCCGCAAGGGCAGGCTCCCAACCGGCCGTCGCGAGACACGGGCTGCCAGGCTCGCTCAGATCTTGCATCGGAGCACCCGTGTGCCGCTCGAAGCGACCGCGGCGTCACTACCTCTTCTTATCGTAATAATTTCTTAAATTAATTCAGCAAAAGTGTTTTCCTTTTGCCAAGTGCCACTCAATCTCACAGTGGTTGGTCTTAAAGTGAATTTAATCCCACATCTGGGTAAGTTGTGCATTCAGCTTTTATTTTTTGATTAGGGTATTTCGAAATGGCGGTTTGCATTCGTACTATTCGTTCCGCTCACTTCTTAAAAGGTTTCTAGGCTTAGTTTATTGATCCGATCACATTTACTTTTCTACTCAGTAAATCTAACATAAATTAATCGCATTATTGAGCCAGGCCAAATAGTTAATAGGATATTAATCATATAGTGTAACTAATGTTAAGTAATATTTTTTCTAGCTTATAGCATATCTACCAATATTAATTCACGTTTATTATTAGTTTAATTATGTAACAATTACCTATAAGTTGCATTATTGAGCCAAGCCACATAGTTGATATCAAATTAACTATTAGTTTAATCATTCCTTATTATAGTTGTTGTTTGCCCGTAGTTACTAAGCCTTTCTGCTTATCCTTACTGCCACTTCATCCCAGTTAACATTGAACGCCTAGACTTTCTTCTTGTACTTGCTCCATTATTCATACTGGCTTCGCTCACTTACCTTTACGTAGATAGTAGCTGTTGCTGGTCTTAGTACATCTTGGAATTAGTGGCAGTAACGATCGCCTCGATCTATTCCTCCACTACAAATACCTTATTAGTGTATTCATTCTAGATTTCAATGTATGGGCGAAACGGCAAAATTTATAATTTTAGTTTGTTGCTGCTGTGTTATAGCTCTTAGTGAGTACATTATAGAACACAACTCTCCCACCCCCCCAACCCGCCGCTTCACCCCTCCCCCCCTTGATAAAGGTCCCAAATTTCATATTTCCTCTATTTTCAGGAAAACTATACAAGCTAGGACAAAATGGTCAAGGACTAAATTATTTGTCAATAAATTACCTACAAATAAGTACTAACATTCATTTTGATACGAGTTATAGTTTTTAAGCTATGGAGCATCAAAGAGTACTAAAAATGATCGCTTAGCAGAAATACAACATTTAACACAAAATAAACAATATAATTTATAAATTTTGACAAGAAATGCGTTTCTGTAGTACATACCTATCTAAAACAAATCAGAATCGTCATTGTTATCTTCTAAGGTTTGTCGATCCTACTAAGGCCCCAATGTCTGCATATGGTGGAACAACGGAATGCACCTTTAACACATCCACATATTTTTCTGTATCCATTTATGCAGCTGCATGATATTGTTTTCAGTATCAACTGTAGAGCTTGATCAAAGTATGCATTGAATGCTGACAAGCTGAAGAAGGTGGTCTTTTCATAATAACACCGTATTGTTCTTGAGAGTTAGTCAAGAAGTGAAGTTGAAGTACCTTAATGTTTCGTAACACGATTATACTTTTCTCGGTTTGCTTAGCCCCATACTATGCAAGAATATATTACTCTCCTGCCTTTTTACCTCCTCGCGTTAGGCATCAGGGAGTTATTGTATCTTGCAAGTCGATGTCATATGTTATTGAATAGACTGAACCTTTCCTGTGCCTTAGAATGCCGATATTATGTAGTACGTCGAAAATACATTGTCGTAGTGGTTGGGCAAGACATTGATTTGTCGGTTCTTTTACTGGGACTGACTCCACCACGTAAGAATATATTCTACTACATCTGCATTCTCCAACAAAGGAAAGGTTTAGTCTTTCCTGTTTGGTAAAATGACCGAGTTGAAAGATACAATAAACGTATAGAATAACCCGGATGCCTCACGCAAGCAAATAGAAGAGGCAGGAGAAAGATATATTCTCGGATAGTATCATAGTAGGTACCTCAAAAGTATGAACGATATACGAGAGGTCCACTTTTACAAAAACATTGATCTGAAGAACAATACAGTAGTGATATTATCAAACCATCTTCAGGAGCTGCTTGTCAGAATTCAACACATAGGTACTTTTCATCAAGTTCAATTATGGCGAGCAAATTTATTCAACCCAGAAAACTGAAGCTGGAAAAAAATTGTAACTTCGTACCCTAAATACCATATAGGCACCAGCTCCACAGTAGATACTGAAAATAGTATCAAGAAGCTGCAAAAAAGGCTACAGAAAAGTATGTGGATATGTCAAAGCTGCATTCTGTTGTTCCACCAATTCCACCATATGCATACATTGGGGCCTTAGTAGATTCGACAAACCTTTAGAAGATAACAATGACGATACTGATTTGTTTTAGATAGGTATGTACTACAGAAACGCATTTCTTGTGAAAATTTATAAATTATATTGTTTATTTTGTGTTAAATGTTGTATTTCTGCTATGCGCACATTTTTAGTACTCTTTGATGCTCCATAGCTTAAAAACTATAACTCGTATCAAAATGAATGTAATACTTATTTGTAGGTAATTTATTGACAAATAATTTAGTCCTTGACCATTTTGTCCTAGCTTGTATAGTTTTCCTGAAAATAGAGGAAATATGAAATTTGGAACCTTTATCAAGGGGGGGAGGGGTGAAGCGGCGGGTTGGGGGGGTGGGAGAGTTGTGTTCTATAATGTACTCACTTGGAGCTATAACACAGCAGCAACAAATTAAAATTATAAATTTTGCCGCTAAAAAATCTAGAATGAATATACTATATATTCATGCAGGAACTACGGCTGGACTACTGAGCCCACTTGGGCTTCCGTCGCCTCTTGCCTCTGCTAGTCACGGCGGAGCCGGGAGTGGAACCTAAGCTCTTTTGGACCTTGTTCCGAATTTATTCTGGGAGCTACGTTGGTGCCGGGAGAGAAGCAACAGTGCAGGGGAGTCTGGCCAAGTGTACAGTGGAAGTTAATTCGGAAACCTACCCACGCCCTTGATTAATTTTAAATATATTTTCTTAACTTTATTTTTTTTGGCCGTTTTATTTAATTAATCTAAATAAAACGTGACAACACTTTTGCGCAATTTTTCGATCGCTGTCGGCCGCGTCGTCGATTGACCTCTTTCTCTTTTACCGAAACAAAAACAATATTTAAGAGTTGATGAGACATAAAGCGGGCATAACTTTGTACACTATGATTTGTGCTGCCCTGCGTGCAATAAAATCTTTGAATAAAATATAAATAAATTATCTATGCATGCAAGCAACTTAGCTTGAAGAAATATAAAATACTTAGGACTTGGCTGTATTGCAAGATTGCAACGGTTGTGTGTGTAACTCATACGGAATTAAAACGTTTATTTCAATCATTCTGGTTGAACGGGAGGGAATATTATTATAGATGTAGTGGAATCGGAAAATGGGTGCTTGTGGGCGCTGGTGGTAACTCTGGCGGACGGCAAGTGGTACGCACCCACAAACGAGAGACTGAAAAAAAAATCTGTCAGTCCAAAAATGTGGCGGCTGCTAAACTGGATCATTCGCTTGTGTTGTGTTTTGCATTTCGCAAATTTTTAAGAAGCAATATTTATCGGTTAATTTTAGAATCATACCACTAGCAAATCATGGAACACATAAGGCAGTATGATTGGTAAGTTTGCCTTTTAATAAAACTTAATGATCGCCTTTTTTACTGGAACTTTGTAGTTTTTGCTTTACCCTCAATAACTCTCTAAACTCTCTAAACTATCACACACCCATCATATAAGTTAAATTCACACAGTTTGAATCATCGCTTTTTAGCGCAAGTTTCTAACTTTCTAACGCCTACTTCTACCCCCAAATAATAAGGTTATCTTTGCATCTTTGCTAATAACCTGTTAGTTTCTATTACACTAGAACTTGCTGATTCTAGCCTTCTAAACGTGATTGAAAGAATACCATGCAAGCTGTGTCCTGCTGAACAGTTATAAATAATGTTTCTTTTATTATTTTTGCAGGTGTTCCTCGCAACCTGACATCTATTTCATCTTAGAGACTGATGTGGACAATTGCGTAACAGAAAAGATTCTAAGAAACAAATTCTATGACCCACTGATCTCCAGCGAATCTGAAGATGATGGAAATTCCAAACAAAAACTCAACTGGGATGAGATATTCACAAGGAAAGGGAGTGTAAGTAATTTCGCAAATAAATTTCTCATCATTTACAATAAAACATTCATCAGGTTCTTTGCTATTTTTATTTACCAGTTATAATAATAAAATGATGTAGAACAGGTGTTGTTATAAGGTTTTAAATGCATCATACCTAAAAAAACACCTATTGATAATATGGAAAGTATCTAGTATATTATACTCCTTGTTTAGATTTTTATTGATATAGAATGATGTTTTATTTTCTTTTACAGGACAAACAACACCGTTTGTATATTCCTGGTCTTCACGCAGTGCCACCCTTCCCCAAATTATCTTCCCTCAATAGCCTGCAACATTACCAGCTACTCAAAGTACTGTGCGCACGGAACCCTGACGTTTTACCTGGACTGTTCATAGGCAGACCTTCAAAACAGGATCAAAGGGTTTTTGAAGTGAGATATTTTCAGTTTTATAAAATACTAAATCTTGTTTAAATTGTATTAACAATTCGTGTTTTTGAAGTGGTTTGAAACTTCAAAGTATGTATACCTACTGTATAAAAAAAAACACTATGCTATATAAATCTAGACAATTAGACATACTTTAACACTAAAACAGAGCAAACACTTACAAGATAGAATACATGTATTGAACTTTATCACCCAATCTATAAATCTAAACTAAACTACCTATACCTATATGTTTTAAAATTCTAGGAACTGAAAGATACATATCTGCAAGAGCAGAAAGAGTTTAAAGAGTGGGCTAAAACAATGTGGACAAGCAACCACTGCGTTCGAGCTCTCCGTCCAAAGCCGCAGATTGAACTGGTGTATGATGCGGAATTCAAAGTGGATGCTCATCGTATGGAGTGCTTCCCGAAGAACTATTTGTTGGCAGCACAGATACCGCTAGAGACGGCCAATGCTAACTGTGATTTGGTGCATGAGAAAGTTTTGATTAAGGTGAGTCAATAAGTATCCATCATTTTTTGACACACAGGCTGATTTTACAGATATTTTATGCACTAATGTCTATATAAACATTTTGGGTGATACAAACAATATGGGTGAGTTAATTTGACACAAAACCAAATTTAATATTTTTTTATATTTAGTAGCACTTTTCTTCTGAATTAAAGTCTAACATACTCTACAGAAGTTATCATAACTTATGATTATCATAAATGTTTGACTGCTCATACCACACTGCAACTTGTACAAAAAATGCAAACTTTTTGGACCCACTTTTTTCCTATTCCATAAGTCTGTTGTAGCTTTTTGGTCTTAAGGCCAAAGGGTTTACTACTACACTGTTACCATACCATAACCATGCTAGTAGCGTATCAGATACAAAAAGCAACGCAACACACTGCTTTGCCCACTGAATTGATGAAGTGTATTTTTCCAGTGCTGAAACGCTCCATGCATGACACATGATGGTGTTGGTCGGTGACGGAACAGTCTAGTGGGAAAGTCATAGATAGATAACTCTTTATTGCACACTGTATTAGTGAATTTACAAAGTTTTAAGGAAATGTACAATTTAGGCGGTCTTATTGCTATAATACGGGTGGAATTGCAAGGTGGTGCCAAATTTTTGGAGGTGAAAGGGACCATCAATATGAACAACTTTTACTATGGGATCATCATTCAATTATTAATTTTATTTTCTGCCTCTCCATACATTATTGTCAATGTAGGTGACTGATTTTGTATGGGGAACCTGAAATTTTATTTAAGATTTTGACCATGACCCCATAGTAAAAGTTGTTCATATTGATGGTCCCTTTCACCTCCAAAAATTTGGCACCCCCTTGCAATTCCACCCATATAGCATAGTTATAGTGCATAGTTTTGCAATACAAAGAATATTTTTTTGTCTGACACTTTCTATAGCACGGATAAGGGATGATACTGTGAAGTAGGCAGAAACCTTTATATAAATATGCTAAAGCTTTTATTATAAAACTGATCATCTTTTTTGATTGTAGGTAAACAACAGTTCCCTGCCCCAAATTGAACTGCCAGAGCTGTCGAGCCGGACGCACATTATAAACCCTTTGCCCACTCCGGAGCCCTGCAGCAAGCACCCCTGCCGCTTTGTGCTGCCCTGTAAGTATTAAAATTAAATATTGTGTAAAAAAACGTATGCAAATTTAATGCTAATATCATTAGGCAGTAGCCTTTAGGTCATGAATGGGCATTGGGGTGGAGTTACTATATCTTTCCTATTTATTAGTAAGTCTGTTGATCCGTCAAGATATTTTGTGGAGAACATTACATTAAGAGTTTTGCAAACGAGTTAACAATTATAATTATAAGTAAAAAAATATATAAATTACTAACATAAGTTAAGCCCAAATTTATGAGTCATGTTACTTGATCAAATAAATTGTTATTATTATTATTAAAAGCAAATAAACATCCAGTTACTAAGGGTCAATAAATATGTATCTGATTTTAATTTAGCCACTCAAAGAATGCTATTTTGATGTTTCAATGTAGACACAAAATGTATGGAAAGAATGTCAAACTTCCAGACTGATTTTTTTTCTATATATTTTCAATCTGAATTGAAAACGTTATATAGCATTCTCTGATCGGCTAAGTTAAAGTTGGGTAGTATGTACCTTTGTGAAACCTAACTCAATTGCCATTTTTGCAGGTCTGAAAAAACGCAAAAAGTGTTTGTATCGACCAATCATAGCCCAGTGTTGTGCATGATTTATGTGCAATATTGATGTGTAAATGATTTATGATATATTCTCATGTAAATCTTATCCTATTTGCTAAAAATGCAATACTAAGTTTTATCATGGAGTATTATCAATCACCCATTAGTTAAGTTTTAAATTGTGACCTTTTCAATAAGTGTTCTGTTTCTTTTGATTGTATGTCTGATGGCTTTGTAGCATGTTTGATGTCACCATGATTGTTGTCTTAAGTATTAAGATAGCCATTGAGCTATACACATAACATAAAGTTGTTCTATATCCATGTCTAACGTTTGAGATCACGACGTGAAAATTTTGAAAAAAATATATTATGTAGATCTCAACGAAAATTGGTTGAATGGGATCGAACCAGTAGTTTTTGAGATATTGCACATTTTCATCAACCACAATTATAACTTTGTCTTTCATACAAACACTATGAAAAACAAAGTTATATTTGCTGTCAAAAAATATTGTGATAATTTTTCGTTGGGTGGTACGGAGTGGTACAGTGGTTCGGAGTAAGTAGACCCCGAATCCAGTTTAGGGTGGCACGGAACCCTCAGTGCGCGGGCCCGACTCGCACTTAGCCGGTTTTTTAGTACTTCCTCTGAGCTGTATCTGACATACAACATATAAAATTCTAGGTGAAGACTCCATGACAATACTGCCTCTTACCGAAGTGTGCCGT